>JAIFZK010000012.1:16072500-16305000 GCA_027481765.1 Tenualosa thibaudeaui | reverse complement strand
TATAGGTGGGCACAATATTTTCTCAGGCTAACTGAGAGCCATTGCATGCCTTCTTTCTCACTGGGTTCTGAAGGGGCTGGTGACCCAGGTTTGGCTCAAGGTGACGCAGAGTTCTGGAGGGTCTGGTGCAACCAACCTTGTTTGTTCTCCAAACAGAACTCCACAGGAACACCAAAGGAAACATTCCGTTCCTGCTACGAAAACATTTTCAAATTCATTTCCGGGACGTCAAGGTCACTTTGGTGTTCACCCTTCAAAACCAACCAACAACTCTCTCTCTTCAGTCTCCGGCAACTGAGGTATTTTCTTCTTCAAAGCCTTTCCTGCTTGTATGCTAAGCATACTTTTCCCGAGCTGTTCTGTTGGCACTTTGCCAGAGTCTTTATTTGTGTAGCATATCTATTACTACATGCAGTTCACAACAAGGCCCAGCCCATTATTGTGGGCAGGATGGCACTTGCCACTCCAAAACAATGTCTTCTCATACTTGTAATGCTACCCTAGTTTTGCATATGAAAACATCTTTTATCATCATATGCTAATATTAATATTTATTAGCAAGTCTCGCTATTATTAACTTTGGATATGACTTCTAAAATTAAACATGTTGGATGTTCTTTGGCCTTGGCTTAGCTCATGGTGGTGACAATGAGGATTACAGACTTGATCAACTAGATAAGACTGCTTGCATTATTGTCATCTTCTCAGATCTGTCAAATACCTGCAATATACTGGTTCAAATCCTGGGTAATGCATACTCCTGCCTTCAACTTCCACATCTTCTCTAACTCTTCACTCAGTCCTTGATATTTCTCAAAATCCTCATCTTCCTTCTATCTGTCACTACAGCCTTCTAGCATGTCTGGTTTGTCAGAGTTGCATCCCATTTTGAACTTGGGACTTCCTACCAATACTCAGCACAGATGTTCCAATACAATTCAATTCAGTTATGTTTATACAGCACCATTTACAATAATATTGTCTCATGGTGCTTTACAGACATTAACAAGGAGCACCAAAGATCAACAGGTGCAAGGAAAGATTCACTTGTGGTAGTTATTCAAGGAAGAAACCTTAGGCAGATACAAGGCTCAAGGGGCCAACCCAACTGCCTGGGGTCATGCAGGAAAAGTACAGCCAGTAGTTACTGTAAGTGATAGACTGCAGTTTGTCCATGGTTTTGGCTGAACATCATAATAATTCCAAAATATTGTCCCATGAGAAGTCAGTCAGTCGAAGGGCCTCTAGGAAGGAGAGTCGGTGGACCGGGGTCGGTACTCCATCCCACCTGGTTAAGGCACTCTATGTATGCTTTGCCTGCCAGCATCTTACATTTTGTTGTGACACGTTGGACGGTCTCAGTGGCCTCAGTGGCCTTACGTAGCCTTGTCTTGTTTCGGTGTCCAAGAAATCATAGATGGAAATTTGCTCATAAAACTGAGTAAAACCGTTCTAAAACTAGCTATATTTTAAGCTTCTGATTAATGTACAATAATTTTCCCTGATAATTTTAAGCCTTTTTAAGCCCTATGATACTTCAACATTTTCAACACTGCTTACAATCCCAAAATGCCCAATGGAGGTGGTTGAGGCAGCTTCTTGGCACCTATATACCACTGAAATTTCATCAACTTGGGATACTGAGTAAATATGTGAAAAGCAAGTCCAACCAACCCATCTTCCGGGGTGGTCAGTGCCAGAGCTGGGGGTGGGGTGCATTATAGGCCTAGAGGGGCTACATGGCGGTGGTGGTGTAGTGGTTAAGGAAGCTGGCTAGCATGAAGAATCCCAGCTACCACCGTTGTGTCCTTGAACAAGGCACTTAATGTTGCTCTAGGAGAGACTGCCCCGAACTAATTGATAGTTGACAAATGTAAGTCGCTTTGGATAAAATTGGCTGCTAAAGTTTCATGTGGCTGGATGTTGCGACACGATGGTCAACCAAAATTTACTGAAAAACCAGAAATGTCTGATTTTGTCTTTTTTTGCCCATTAGGTGGCACTACCCCACAAATGGGTGGTTGAGGGCTCCAATTATTCAGCAAGAAGTGTGTCTGGCCAACCTGTCTTGGACCTTGAGGCCAAATGTGGAGGGGAGTCCCCCTCCCCTCAGGAGCAAAAGCTACAATGGCATTACTTTTGTAACCATCAGTTGTGCTGTGTTGTGACAGTAAGAATAAATAGACTGCGTGTGTGTGAATCGACTGCGTGATAGAGAGAGCCAGAGTGAGAATATAGGTGGGTTTGAGTGTATGTGGTCAGGGCTTTAAGCAGCTACAGGGTATAAAAGACACAGCAGTAATGTAAGTAGATGCTAAAAAAGTGTGACAATTTACAGGTTGGCATTATTGGTTCAGAAATTTTATTACATTATTAAGTTATTACATTATTGGTTTTATTACATAAAAAACAGCCAAACTTATTATGAAAGGTATGAAATAAGCATGAATTTGAAGGTGTTTGCAAGCTTAGAGCATGTGTACATTTTGTGCATGTATATATGTGAGTGTGTGTGTGTGTGTGTGTGAGATCCAGGCAGATGGAAAAGAGATCAGTATTTAGGCTGTAAGGGGTTGACTTCGCTAACTGGATGGCTGTAAATTCGGTGGCGACAAGAGAAACTCAATCCCAATCTTATATCAGTACACACGCACAAACACACCCTCATGCACAACCACATAAACAGTAGCTTACAGATACAGCGTGTGAATGTACATGTACGCATAGTCTTGCACAGAGATAATACGCTTTTTAGAATATATCCACATGTACAATATAGATATATATTGTATAGATATGTAGCTTATGTATAGTAATATAGCTTTGGCAACACTCCCTTTCACATAAGCAAAGATGTTGCTTTTGGTTGTGTGTGTATGTGTGTGTGTGTTTGTGTGAGACTATGTGTGTGTGAGAGACAGAGAGAGAGATGCATATCCCAGTTAATACACTGAACACATTGTATTGAAGCACAGTGGGCCTTGACCGCTGAGAAAGTTTATTTTAACTACACTGAAGAAGCAGGTTTGATTTATCAGATTATTTCTACAGATTCTTACACCTGGATCCAGACAGATACACATAGAGGACAGTCACATACACACATATACACACACACACACACACACACACACACACAAATATACTGTCCATTCTCTTGTTTTGTCCATTCTCCAATCCCATGCCCATCATCATTTAAGGTGCCAACCACCCCCTACCACCACACACACACACACACACACACACACACAAACTAAAATAAACTGTTGTCTCCTTTATTCCTTTTTAATTACCAACACTCCATTATGGATGAAGTGGTAGAACTGAGAACTGGCCGAATGCTGTTCATTAGCGGTCGCTAATTAGCTGCTAATTACATACGATAGGCTTTCCAGCCAGCACTTCAGTCATTGTTTGATTGGGATTTCAGCATCTCGTTATCGGGGCTGTTGGTTAATTAGGCCTTGTGAGGTGATTGCTGCCAGGGAGGGATTAGTCAGCAAGAGCCGATTAGAGGTGGCTGTTTAATTGGCGGCCTGAAGCAGTGCACATACAGCCATCAGTGGTTTTTGGTGGCGGCCATTTTGGCTCTGTGGTTGCCATGGTCCACTGGTTGCTCAGCTACCAGAGGAGGGAATTTGTAGGGCAGGTTCATTATTTCTTTTTTTGGTTCCTGTTGAAATGCTTCCCCATTAATCCCGTCGCCTGACTGCAGACAACTCAGATGTGTGCAGGGAGCGCCCATTGACCTGTCACTGAAGCCCACAGTCTGTGGAACACTCACCAGATATGATGGCATTCTCCCTGTCTGGTTGCTATTACTGCTAATATATGTGTTCTCTTCTCTTTCCCTCTGTGTGTGTGTGTGTGTGTGTGTGTGTGAGAGAGAGAGAGAGAGAGAAAGAGAGAAAGAAAGAAAGAGAGAGTGCTCATAAGTCATGCAGTCATTGCATTTACAACAAAAGCACTGGAAAACGGAAAGATTGTTAGCCTTTGTGGAAACTGAAACACATACTAATAATACAAAAAGTGAAAATATTTGCAGTTCTCTGCTTCTCTCTCTCCCTCTCTCTCTCTTCCCATCCTCCCATGTCTCTGGCTCCAGCCTGTTATTCCACAGTCTCTTGCTCTCTTCCGCTCTCAAATCTCCTCTTCCTGTCTGAGATCCTGGCCTTATTAAAGCATTATTGAATTAGGGCCTGTCTGGTTGGGTCCTGACACCCTGGGCCGCTGTCTTAGCTCATCTGGCCGGGAATGCCGAGATGGGAATCAGAGATGATTCCAGGGAAAACAACAGGAAGATCTTTCCCCGCTGCTCCAACTCTCTGCAGGGAAACCGATGGTGGGTATTTAGGCTGAGTCAGCATTGCAGAGAGGAAGAGAGAGGGAAATTCATTCTGTTTGTCCCCAGCTGGGTGCCATAAGAGTGAAGGGAACAAATGTGTTGCAAATTATTTGTGCTTTTTAAAGCATAGAAAGGATTACTTTTGATACCAACCAGGACTTCCACACAATTATTCTTTCCACATTCAGTATATTCACAGCAAGGGTTACTAATATATTTATTTCTTTGTGTGTTTGTATGTTTTAAGACATTTCTCTAGCTTACTAAGTAACTGTAGAAGTGCAGGTCCAGGTTTCCTGAGACAGTATTCATCAATGTTAGCTGTTAGCTGATAAGGATTGCAGATCACATTCATTTCCTTGAATGAAGATTATCAGTTCTGATCATTTACATAATGCTGGAATAGAATATGAACACAGAGCTTGGCTTGGCTTAGTTGGTCTAAGTGTATGTTGATGCTTAAGGGGGGACTATGAGATTAAGGCATGTCCTGTTGGATGGAACATAGATATGGTTTGGTCAAAGATGTTCACAGAAGCTCGCCGATGAGGCCAAAGAAAAGACTTTTCTGGAAAGAGGGTATCTTAGTAACCGCTAACAACATGAGCAAACTATATTCAGTATTTGTCTGAGCAGCTTGCATGCAGGCCCCGTGCTAACAGCACCATGAGGCTGAACTCCTCCAGTAATAACTTACTCAATAAAGGCTCTGGACACGACACAGCAAGCAAAGACTGCTTGGGCAGGCTACACTCTTCATCTAATGTTGACCTCAAGTAAACTGCCTGGACACTCTAAACACACACACACACACACACACCCTGTAAATCAGATCTCAGCTCAGTGTAATTTCTTTCCCTATAGACTCCTAACAGGTACCAGCTTTGCAGTGAGCTGACTGGTTCTCTCATTCACTTCCCTATGCTGTTTCCAGCAACAGCAGCCTTTTCATTGACAGGCAAGACAGTCTAAAGCTGATAGCGTCACAATTCTCTGTGCTGTGTTCTATTAAAGCAGTCTTGGCTTGTCATTCTATACATTAATGTTCAAATCTCAACTCAAGACTGCAGTACTGTATGATTTCTTTTCAAATACTTTTCATTTTATACTTCAACAAGTGCAGATGTGTAGGTGAAAATTTGTCTGATTTGGTAACAAAATCCAGGCACAGTATTTTTTTAATTTGACTGTACTCATGGAATGGAATGGAGAGCGTCTCAGTGAAACTGAAAGAGACTGAACAGCACCCCCTCCCTTCTTTTAGCCCTCATTACAGTCAAGAGGGTGGATGGTCTGTACTTCCCATGACTTTCTCCTGTGTGTGGCTGCTCTGTCTTCTCTGCTTTTTCACACCCATTTTGTCACAGTAAGATGTGTTCGGTTATTAACTCTTCTGCTTTGTCTTTTTAGAGCTATGGTGGCAGCATGTGAGTGTGTGTGTGTGTGTGTGTGTGTGTATGTGTGTGTGAGTATGTGTGAGTGTGTGTTTGTGTGTGAGTATGTGAGTGTCTGTGTGTGTGTGTGTGTGTGTGTGTGTGTGTGTGCTTATTTCTCCCCTCTCTTTGTTCCCTGCAAATCACCTTGTTTCCAGCTAAAGGGCAAAGGGTCACCACTGTCACCTAGGAAATAGCACAGTCTGAACAAACTCACCAGTCTCCTGACTCAGTCATAATTCATGACCTGGTGTGCCCCCTTGACTCCTGGTTTTAGCGTTTCAACTTTGACCCCTGGTTTTATGGTGAACCCTTCATCAGGTAGACCTCTCAGTGTGTGTGCCACCTGCAGCCAAACAGTAGCCCAAGTACACATGTTATTTATGTACTTCTTCTGAAAAGCTCGAAGTTAAACAAACAAAAAAAAAAGTCTGTACTATTGCCATTGCCAATCCCAGGAGCCCAGCCAGTGGTGCACTGAAGGTATCTGTAGAGGCATTAGGCATTAGATAAAAAATAGAAGGGACAATTCAGATTTTGGCTTGAGTGTACAGATTTCAACTGAATAGCATTCAGTTTGTCATAAAATTTTATCTGGCTCAGCAAGTGATGCAGCCAGGCACTAGCAGTGCATGTGTTTAAAGTGTGCTGCAGCCAGGCACTAGCAGTACATGTGTTTAAAGTGTGCTGCAGCCAGGCACTAGCAGTGCATGTGTTTAAAGTGTGCTGCAGCCAGGCACTAGCAATGCATGTGTTTAAAGTGTGCTGCAGCCAGGCACTAGCAGTGCATGTGTTTAAAGTGTGCTGCAGCCAGGCACTAGAAGTGCATGTGTTTAAAGTGTGTTGCATGGACTTCATGGAGAACCACTTGGAACCTCTGCCTCACATGGGATTTCTTAGGTCTGGCCCCAGCAACTCTGACAGACCCATTCAGTGCAGTGATGATGGAGAGCTTGACTTTGGGGGCAGAGAGAGTTTCCTGACTGTGGACTCAGCGGTGCTCCACAAAAGCAGTGGGCCAAAATCTCCAGTCACCATACCTGGCATCTAAAGACACATGCGCCTGGTTTTGTATTGTCTGATTCACTGCAAGCTCCAGTGCAGTGTGTGTTCACTTGTTCACGTGTGTGTGTGTGTGTGGGGGGGGGGGTTGTGTCTTGGCCAACTATCTTTAATGCACCACACTGTTGGCTAAGTGCGTGTGTGTGTGTTTGTATGTGTGTGTGGTGTGCGTGTGTGTGTGTGAGAGAGAGAGAGTGAGAGAGGTGGCGATAGGGAAAGATTGAGCGTGAAAGTGTCAGTGCAGACACTAAGAAATCACACATGTTTAGCGATGCGTTTGTGCTCCGTATCCTAGGACAGAGAATGGCATGTACAGCCAACACAAACAGTGCACAGAAAAAGCCCAGTGCATTTTTCATATTGGCCTGAAATATTTATGAGTCCCATAAAAGAAAGAAAACACCCCGCACAGCCATTTCACGCTCTGAGAGGTATTCAGTGATCAAGTTCATATGCAGACGGAGATTTAGACATAGTGCCCCATCAGAAACTCCATTACCAGTGAGTGTGAATGATTAATCCCTCTGAATTTTTCCTGTGTTTAGATACACTTACAGAACCTCTTAACCCAGGTACTTTTACACACTTCCCTCACTAAGGGGTGTATAACTTTCAGCGTACTCTTGGAATAAACAGACACTCTCACAGATGCTGGTTTCTGGGATGAGGATTTAGTAGAATAGATTCCTATTTGTGATGCTTGTCTTTTTACACTAACATATTTTCTAGGACAGCAATTTTTTAAATATTTTACAAAGGAGGACAGGGAAGATGCTGTTTGTGTGTGTGTATGGTGTGTGCGTGTGTGTGTGTGTATGTGTGTGTCTGTATTGGGACAGTGTGAGTCAGCCTTGGGGGATCCTGGCAGCAGGGAGGTGAAAGAGATTTGCTCTTCTGTCAGGGTCCACCTCCCACCAATAAAGATGATTTCCCTCTAATATAATTACAGCCATTTCTTACTTGGCAGCAGTTCTCACGTCCAGGAAGACGTCCAAGTAGACCACTGAGATCAACAGTTCAAAACTTCAGCATGGGACAAAAACAGGAGCACATGGCAAGCCATGAACACACATACGCACACATACACACGCACACACACACGCACACACACACACACACACACACACACACACACGCACGCACACAAACACACAGATAGGATGGTGAAGGTGGCTGGCTGTTCTGTGGTCATCAAAAAGAGAGTAATAATATCAGAGAACATAAAATAATATTCAAGATTCAATTAGCTTTATTGTCTTTATTGTCATAGTGACTGAAAACTGCCTTGGGGTCTGAAGCTTGAAGAAGGGCAGTTATCCTGGAGAAGACACCTTTGTAACATAATGAAATTTACTCTGCTGCAAATGTATAGTCTGGGCCAGGGACACAAAGATCAGTCAAGCAAAGATCCCAGTCACCCAGACTCACAAGTGAAACCGTTGATGAGGATGAAGTGCTGTGAGCAGTTTGGTCTCAAGAGCAATGAAATAGGCTAGTTGCCATCATGCAAGCCTGGCTGGTCCTGATCCTCCTGCTCTTGACCAGAGATGTAACAAAATGCAAACAGTACTGTACTTAAGTAATATTTTCAGGTATCAGTACTTTACTTGAATATTTATTTTCCTGATAACTTTGACTTTTACCCCTATTAATCTTTAAATGAAAATATCTGTAATTTTTACTCTTTACATTTTCAAAACAGACTACTAACTTTTGTCTTAGCACATTTGAGTAGACTTTCTTATAAACACTATCAGATGAATAAAATAATTGTTAAGGATTGTAACTGATTGATTGTTGACTAACGTATACTTTTTACTTTTATACTTCAAGTACATTTCAGAGCCTGTACTTTTCACTTTTACCTGAGTAAGAAAGTCAAGTCAGTACTTGCACTTTTACCAGTCTCATTTTTCACAAGTATGTGTACTTCTACTTGAGTATGGAAAGTGTGTACTTTTGCCGTTTCTGCTCTTGGTGTAGCCTAATGTCCCCATCGTAGAAGACTTCCACATCTCCACAGCTTGTTCCCAACTCTCCTCCTCTTCATCTCTGCACATTTTCACATCAGGTGCTCAGTCTAGTAAAGGAGGTACTGGTGTTTTCGATGAGGCGCCACAGGGTGAAAACCAACTCCATTCCAAGTCAGCTGCAGAACGTTACCACAGAGGCGATTTCCGATGCATCTACCTTGTTGAATAGCATGAATAAAATATTTACAATAAAATATTTATTGCATTACATTAATCATGAGCCCTAAGCCATTCCGTGCCCCTGTTGCTAGGAGACTGCATAATATAATATAATCAACAACTGTTGAAAGCAAAACAAAATTGTAAACTAGCAATTTCATATATTTTTTAGCAAATATCAATCTGGTAATGTGGTCATAACGAGAAAGAAGAAATGAAGAGAACGGAGAGGGGAGAGAGATGAAAGGAATCAATAGTAGAGATGAGAAGTGGAAATAAAGGCTATGACGTCTTTTTCAGCAGAGGAGCAGAAGAACACATAACACACACACACACACACACACACAAAAGACTACAGAGTCAGACCATCAGACTGGTTCTCGTGTGGGTGAGATAAAGACATTGATGTGATGCACAAAAATAAGCTGTGGGGAGGCGAGTGGCTGGACATGATTCTTTTCCCATTGTGTGTCCACACAGGCCGGAGGGAGCAGGAGTCTCTCCACAGGAAATGTCGAGCAAAACAAGCGAACCGTCTCACGGGTTGTTTATCGTAGTGCGGGGTGGCTGTTGTGTGGTCAACCAGTGCTTTCACTTCACAGCCACAGGCTTGGGTCAGCCTCAGGAAATGAGTTTCGAAAGAATATCACTCAGAAGAAATAAACCAATGAACAACCAAATGAGCATCCAAATAAGCGTAATAAAATAATGTAATGACGAGCGCTAATAGACAACACGAGAGAGAGAGAGACAGAGAAGGGACCCCACAGCTTAATCTGTGTGCCATATCCTAATTGAATTAACTTCTCTTGATCTGCCCAGCATAGAAGAAACAGGCTGAGAGAAACAGACTTCTGTTCTGCTGCTGGGAAGCTCAAGCAGTAGATGTCCAGACAGATGTGTCTCACCTCTCAACTCAACTCCCAGGAAGATCTCTGACAGCCTAATTGGCTCGGCTGGCACTAGTGCTTAGGGCATACCAATCAGAATGCCATACAGAGAGATGGCAAACATGTCTAGAGAGAGAGAGAGAGAGAGAGAGAGAGAGATAGTGATTGCTTATGACAGACAGATGTGGGGACAGAGAACACAACTTCATATCACATCTGTTTACAAATAAGTACCAAGTAATCAGCCCTCCTCTGGAAAGTGGTCCTCAGGCACACATCTCAGGACTTTAGCAAAGCAATAGGAAGAATGAGGACAGTAGTGACAACTACTTTATACCTAGGAGTGATGGATACCAGGGCATGCACACATACTCACACACATGCATGCACGCACACATACGCACACACACTTACACACACACACACACACACACACACACACACACACACCAGTCCCTATGTCTCCTCTCAGCTGTGGCGTGGCTCCATCTGCAGAACTCATCTGTTTCACTTTCTTCTCCTCTCCTCTCCTCTCCTCCTCTCCTCTCTTCTCCTCCTCCGTCGTCTTCTGTGGTTCCCTGCAGCCCTTGAGCCTTTAACTGGCCTCTTCTTCTGTGGTTTGCACAGCCTCTGAGCTCTTTAACCGGCCTGCCAAGGTTAGCAGCCACTGGCGGCGAGGCAGCTGTGTCATGGCCAGAGCTCTTAATGAATGCTTTCAGCAGCCAGGGGCCCATGGAAACATCCTGGCTCCCGAAGAGGGGAAAGGAGAGGGAGAAGCCTGCAGGATTTGACAGGTCAACTCCTGATGGGGGGGAGGTAGGGGACATAGAGAGTCTAGGAAGCAAAGAAAGAGATAGAAGGAGAGGAAGAAATGAAGAGGGAGGGTTAAAAAGGCCAAAGAGAGAGAGATTCAGAGAAAGACAGAAAGAGTAAAGTGCTGAGGGAGGTTTACATTACTGAGGTAGTTAGTGTTAGCAGCATTAAGCAATATTAAAATTATTGTATTATGGGTCCTCATCATTCATTGACTGTATTATCTGCATTGACTCAATTATCTGCATGTTAACCAGTGTAATATCTACTATGCCAGACACATCCAGACAGTACTATGAGACTCAGCAAAGTCCAAATACATCAACTGGTGAAAAAAGAGGGTCTGTATGTGGCTGGGGGTTCAGAGTGGATACGACATGATACAATGCAGATCACACACACACACACACACACACACACACACACACACACACACACACACACACCTGACATGCCAGTGTGTCTGTCTAAGCAAGCCAGGCAACGTGGAACAAATCCCCAGGACCATATCCCCAATAGCCAAACAGGCAGAGTGAATGGAACCCGAGCGGGACTCAAGGGAGCCTCAGCAATGCTCCAGTGCTCCCCAATATGCCTCCATACTCCTGATAGAGGAGAGAGAAGAGAAAGAAAGAGAGGGGGAGAGAAGGGCTGGAGAGAGTGATAGAGGAGAGGGGGAGAAAGAGACGGGGTTCACCAGACGACAAAGGCTATATAATGAATAGAACCAGTAGTCATAAGTGAGAGTAATGTGAGAACTTTAAGTGGCTAGTTGATAGCATTGCGTGTGTGTGTGTGTGTGTGTGTGAGAGAGAGAGAGAGAGAGAGAGAAAGAGTGTGTGTGTGTGCGTGTGTGTCTGTGTAAGGGGCCCTGAATGCAGGGGTCACTACAGATCAATACACAGGCATTTACACACTCGATTCTTCCATTTCCCTGTAATCTAACCCAGCCTTTGTGTGCATGAGCAGATGTCTGTGTGTGTGTGTGTGTGTGTGTGTGTGTGTGTGTGTGTGTGTGTGTGTGTGTGTGTGTATGTGTGTGTGTATTTGTGTGTGTGTGTATGTGTGTGTGTGTGTGAGAGAGAGAGAGAGAGAGGAAACAAAAGGATTGCAAGAGAACAAGTGAACAGGAAAAGGCAAGCTCTCTTCTTACCCTCTGCACTCAGCTTGTAGTCCTGACCTCGAAGTCATTAAAGTCTTCAGGCATTATCAGCCGCTTTACAGCTTCATAAACACTGTGTTTAGTGGTGCCCACCTGTGATGGTGGCCACAGGCCCACATGCAGATGCAGATGCCCACATGATTTTTCTGGAGAGCTTCAGTGTAAGCAACAGCAGGCACATTTTAATGACCATCCAATACAGAGCATTTGGAGCACAGAACTAGCCTCAGCTTGCCCAGCTAACTTACCCAAAAAGTTGCCCATGGTATCAGAACTTTACATACAACAATCACCTGTTCCAGAACAACACAGTCATTCTGCTAGGCTATGGTGGTCATGGGAAACCCATTAACTACTAATGATACTGTCTTACAGAAATACAGTGCATACTGAAACAGAAATAAGTGTACTCTCACTCCTGCACTTTCATGTTTAAGTTGCCTTCACAGGAATGGTTTGGTTGCTTGTACGGACCTCCTTGAAATCTGCATTTGAATTGTACATGAGTTTTACTAATGTGCCTATTATATTTGTTTATCTGTCTGTAAGGGGGGTTGAGTATGAGTTGAGTGTATATGTTTACGTGTGTGTGGATGCATATAATTGTGTGTTAGTGAGTGAGAGTCTGTGTATGTGTTACGTGTAACATTCATGTAACATTCCCTGCAACCTCCTCTGAACTGAACCTCTTTTGGCATTTTACACATTTTACGAGCAGTGTGTGTCAGTTTTATAACCTGTAGTGCTAGTTCGCTGGCAGCCTACTGTCATAAAAAATGTTTCAATTCTCAGAGCGAACTCTTTTAAAAAGCTGCTTTAAAAGAGGAATCTTTTGTCTCCCAAAGTATACTGCTGCACAGAGAAATCATCAGTAGTGGGTTTCACAGAAGACTTGTTGTTGCTCACACAGAGACACACACAGGCACACACACACAGAGACACACACACGCACGCACACGCACACACATACACACACACGCACACACACACACACACACACACACACACACACACACACACACACACACACACACACACACACACAAATGGCAAAAGCAGTTCACGTGTTTCCTGTACAGATTCACACACTGGCGGAGTGTGTGCTGTGTGGTTCTCCTCTCACCTCACACTGAGTGATTTGTGTGGAATATTAGTGGGTTATTGAAAGGGGTTGATTGATTTCTTCAGTGACTGATTTAAATGACAATGATTTGATTAAAATATGTTAATAAGTCTTTGAAAACATATGTGTGTGTTTATGTGTGGTGTGTGTGAGAGAGAGACAGAGAGAGGGTGGGGGGGGGGGGTCAACTTGTTTTTTCAACTTGTTTACACTGTTTTTCAATCATGTCAGTCTCACTGCAGCAAGTTAGTATGCCCCAAACATGCATAAATAAGCACATAGACACACAAGTGTGTTTGTGCGTGTGTGTGTGTGTGTGTGTGTGTGTGTGTGTGTGCAGAAGCAGAGAAGCTAACCGGAGACACCAGCTCCATCAACACTGGCCAACATCTGGCCACACTGTTCTCCAGATGTGTTTTTCCTATACAAATGCGCACACACTCACACACATGTACACACACACACACATAGACACACAAACGCACACACACAAACACAAAAGCATGTGCACTCATGCATACACATACACAGTCTGACACTTTGCTATCAGTTTATATGACAGACAGACTGTGTGTGTGTGTGTGTGTGTGTGTGTGTGAGAGAGAGAGAGAGAGAGAAAGACAAAAAGAGTATGAGGGGGTCAAAACTGGAAGTAGGGTGGGAAAGAGGCTCCATCAGGAAGAAGAAATCTAAAACACAAAGTGAAAACAGACAGGAGAGGTGAATGGTAGACAGAGACAGAGGGAGAGGTAGAGAGGGAGGGAGAGAGAGAGAGAGAGAGAGAGAGTAAAAAAGAGAGAGAGAAGCTGACTGTGAGGTTGTAAAAGTTGCTTCCCACTCAGCAGGGTCTGTAATTAGAACCCAATGAGGGTTTTGTTTCTCCTTATTACCTTTTTATTTTCACCCACAAAAGGTGCTCTTTCCTCCTCTCCCTCACTCCAAACCCTCCCTCTTTCTCTCTTTCTCTCTTTCTCTCTTACTCTCTTTCTCCTTTTCTGTGGCAGCTCCACTGTGTCTGGAGCTCACAACTCTGCCTTTCCACACTTAAACACTTAAACACATCCCTCTCCTCACATACACATTAATTAATGCTTCTTTCTTTAATTCATTCTCTCTTTAATTAATGCTTCTTTTTTTACTTTTCATCTTGTTAGCTTTTAATATTCTTGCCTCATTATGCATACTTACTACTTCCATACATACATACATACATACATACATACATACATACATACATACATACATACCTTTTGCATGAATGCACACACACACACACACACACACACACACACACACACACACACACACAGATCTGTCTCACTCTGTCTCTTACACAGGTATAATACACACATGCTTTCCCTGTCCTTTAGCCACACTAAGTGTATAATGTGAGAAAACCTGTGGCTGCCTCCACTGTAGTCTCTGGTGGTGGGCGCGTGTTTCAAATTCCAGTCCCTATTGGATTTCATGCTTGGGTTAAATGCTATCCTATGCTATTCTCCCTAGTGCTCCTGCTGCTACTGGATTCCACTGGGGTGCTAATGTGGACTGGGATCATTACGCCTCTCTCTCTCTCTCTCTCTTGCTCCTTCTCTCTTTCTCTCTCATGTTCTCTCTCTCTCTCTCCTTCTCTCTTTCTCTCTCTCTTTCTCTCTCTCTCCTTCTCTTTCTGTCTATCTATCTCTCAATCTCTTTCTCCACAAATTACCATAATAAAATATATTCATAATCATCGTCCCCTCCCATATACTTTCTCTCATCTTCTTTCTTGAAGATATGTGTTTTCTCTTAACCTTTTCTGTCAATCTAAACTCTTCATCTCTCTTTTTATGCTAAAACTTTTACTCTCATGATCCACTTCACATTTCTGTGGAAGACCTTTCAGTGTTATTCCAAATTTTATTTAACAAAACCAATGTATTACAGTTTCTGTTGCACTGAATAAATTAGAAGAAAACTACAGATTTTTAAACAGTTGTTTATGATACCCTTACCTTTGTTTGATGTGACTGACCAAATAACTCATTTGACTTTTGCATACTGAATAATGCTGTAACTGGAGCTGATTTTTTATATATAATTAAGTGTTCTCTTTGAAGGCTCTTCCAGCACATTTTTGTGGTTCCAGTCTGGAAATATGACATCCTGCTGAATTTTTGGCAGTTGTAACTCTCTCTACTATTTGCTTTTTCCATGATGTGAAGACATTTAAGACATCATCCATGAACTGGCTGCAGACAAGAAGCTCAAATGAACCAGCTTTTTTATGTGAACTACAAAAATGTCCAATGCCTGTGAACAGATGAGACAATTAATAATTAGCACAATTAGAATGTAATTAGTGCATTAAACATATATTACTGATCATACTAGACCAATAGATGCAGTAGATGAATAACAGAATATACATGAAACAAATGGAATAATTTGAAGTATTAATATTATTTAATTAAAATAACATTTGAGCTATTTGTTGCTCATTTCGACAGTAATTGGTCATAAAACAAACTGAAACAGTCCCTGATATGTCACTCATGGGCAAATTAGCGTAAGGAAAAAGAGTGAAACCTGATTAGTGGTCCTTTCATCTCTTGGATGTGGCCTCAGACTGGCTTCCTCCACACATGAGTTATGGGGACAGTAATACTCTAAGTGGAGCATGACCAGATTGATGGGACTCTATGCTACAGGATGCCTTTGCTGGACTCACTCAGCTGGGAGAGGCTAGCCATGTAATTTTTTGTAAGTAAACCATAAAAATGGCCGGTTGCCAGTAAGTTATTCATTTCTATGCAATTTTGTATTGTATGTTCTAACATAGTAAGATATGGCAGAATACTTAATGCTTTTGTTTGCCCTCTCTGTTTGTTTTAAACCAGTGACTTGACCAGAAGCACAGGCCTGGACGTGTCGGCACTGCATGTGTCTGTGGCACACTGCACCACTGCGCCATTATGTCTGGCCTCTTCATAAGGTGGTTAAATATTGTACATACCAGTGCAGTAGCACTTACAAAGAAGCACTTACTTTTCCTTTTTTCTCTTTCTCTCTCTCTCTCTCTCTCTCTCTCTGTGTGCTTTGCTTTCTGTCTCTCCCAGTGTCTGCTGGACAGCTGCTCCAGTCTGATTTATCTGGGGAGGTTCTAGTAAAAACACTGTTATTAGTGGCCTGCCTCTTCAGCTTTAGTGCACGGGACCAGCACCAGGAGAGCAGCACAGAGGAGAAAGTCGTTAATTTATGAGCTATTTAGAGTCATGGCCTCAGGCCTCTCAACAACCACACACACACACACACACACACACACATACAAAAACTTATAGACCTAGACACACTAACTTGTACACACTCAAGTTCAAATATACACACACATGTACCTCTGCCACTGCATTTTACTGAGACCCACCTGGGGTCCTGAAGGCAGAGTGATCCGTCATTAGAAATGGCTAACTATGTGTGATTGGTGAAAAAGCAGTCAAACCTTCATCATTCATTCAGTTTCTATTCTGGCTGTTATACTAGACTGTTTGTCAAAACATGTCAAACAAATCAACTCTTTCAAAGTCAACAAAGCAATCTTTTCCTTGCAGTAATGTCATACTATCTTGGAGGACATCTTGTTCAGCCTTGTCACTTTGACTACTGTGTGGTACAGATTTCATGGTAAGAAACGGTAAGTAATCTGGGATCCCCAGAGGGATTAATATATGCTGTATCCGCACCACTAGAGACAGGGAGGCAGGGAAGGTCACTCCAAGTCATCTCCCATAAATAATCTCTGCTTTTTATTTTTGCACTCCAGTCCTGACTGGACACCACTGCTGCGGAGTGGCAGGGGCTCGTGCCTTTTTAAAGGCTGAATCATGGCCTCTCATAGAAGCGGCCTAACTTGCATTACAATCAGGTGCCCTTCGGGCTGGGCCACAGAGGCAGGGCCAGAACCACAGCACACCTCCAGTGCATGAAAGCCCTTTCTGTGTGCTCCAGCCGTGCTGCCCGGACTCTTGCTCCTGCCCTCAGCATCCCCACAACCCACCCCCCCCCCCTCCCCCCCATCCCCGACCCCTCCAAACACACCCACCCCCCAGCTGGGCCAGGGCGATCTGAGCGTGCTCGGATTACAAGAGGGCTCTGTGGAGGCCCCTGCGATCTCAGGCCCCATGCATATTTCATAAAGACAGCCACTGGATCCCAGCAGTAAATATTACAAGGCTAATGAGCAAAGGGAGTGTGGGGATGGAGGGAAAGAGGGTAGGGGATAAAAAGAAAGAGAGAGGGAGAGAGAGAGAGAGGGAAAGAGGGAAGTCAAAGGAGAGTTCCCAGAGGAAGGAGAGAGGGTGGATGGAGTTCAAGCAGAGCGCAGAGAGATGGAGAAATGAAAGTGTAAACACAAACGAGATCACAGAAGGATACACAGACACACACACACTCTCTCTCTCTCTTTCTCTCTCTCTCACACACGCACACAGACACACGCAAACACACACACACATACAGTACACACACTCACACACACACATATCTCATAACACAAATTCACCCAATACCTTGTTTTTTTATTGATACATGTTGACAATACATTCATCCATACGTACACACATAAATGCATTCATGCAGTACATATATACATACAGTGAAATACACACACACACGCACACAAACACCACATCCTACCAGAACTGACCTTCCTCTGACACTCACGCAGAACTCTCACACACATGCATGCACACGCAGTCATCTGACACACATGCACATGTATGTGTGCACGCACGCACACACACACACACAGACACACACAAACACACACAAAAGCTGGAAAGGTGCCCCCGGTAAGCATCACACACACTCAGCACACCAGTCAAGGAGGATGAGGTGGCTGGGCCTTTGCCATGGAAACGGTGGGGTAATTTATAGAGTGTGTGTGCGCAGTCGACACACATATGCGTCACACATGATTCTGAAGTTGTATATGGACCTTGGTTGTATACACACACACACACATACTAAAAGAGGAACACACAGAATAGAGGAGGGTCATGTAAACACATGCTGTTAAGTTCCATTTAAAAGTTCACACACAGACCATGTCAGGACTGCACACACACACACTTGTAGAGGCACACACACTCTCTTCTGGCTCATTCACTTCATAACCATAGAGCTGAATACACTGGACTGTTCAACACCTTCACACCACAAGTGTCAGTTCAACCTCCTGACTAATGCAGTGCTATGCTGTCGATGCCGTGCTGTTGATACAGGGTTGGTCTGCATGCCTGACCACCTGAGTTGCACACCTCATCCTGGTCAGACACTTCCCTCTGTGTCAGCATTTTCAGGTGTTACACACACACTGTGAGCGGCGAACAGCCCCACACACTCACACACACACACACACACACACAAGCACAGACATGCATACACTCATCTGTATGCATGCCCACACACCAACCAAATAGTCCTTGGGCCATGACACTCTATAAAAGCTCTGTGCTGGCTGTGCCCTTGCCTTGTGTTGGAGTGCATCTCGCCCGTCTGCCCACCCTGGTCTGCCCACCCACTGCTTGGCACACGTGGAGCGCTTGTGGGTGCGTTATATTAGGTTACCCACTTGGCACTGGCTCCCCTGGCGAGAGAACCAGTGGCACGGAAACTCACTGGCCCTTTCTGAGGTGAGCTGCGTGCTGATGGATGCCCCTCTCACAGTTATGGCCTAATAATGTCTGCTTTCAACACGCCTTCTGTTCTCGGCCCCCCTCCTTAGTCTGTGACTTTCTCTCTCTCCTCTCTCTCCCTTGCTCCTTCTCTCTCCCTCCCTCTCTCTTCCTCCGTCTCTCTCTCCCTCCCTGTCTGTTCATTGATGCCGCACATTGCCACTCCTCTGTCTCTATCACTCCACTTTCGAGGAGTCAGCAGATGAGATTTTACCCCTCCTTCCTTCTAATCTACATGTATCTTTCTTCTTTTCTTTGTTCTTATAGTATATTCAACTTTGATTTTCACTCTCTCCCTCTCTCTACTCATCCTTTCATTACTTTATTCCTTCTTTGGGAGGGTTTGAATGACTTTGAGATCTGTAGCCTCCAGAAATCATCACAGACCATCTGCCATGCTTTGTGTGTTTTACAGCACTGATCTGTCCCACTGTCCCACCCCACTTTGTACACACACACACACACACACACACACACACACACACACACACACACACACAGACATACAGAGAGAGAGAGAGAGAGACAGAGAGAGAGCAGCCCATGCCCAAAGGGAGTGTTTGTATTTCTGGGTTCATTCAGAGTCATTCTTGTAGTAAGGAGCAAATGGCTATTGGCTGCCACAGAGTAGCAGTAATTATAACAGATAATTGTGTAATTAATATACAAACTTGGTGCTTTTTGGAAGCGTGTCTATTGAGGCATTTTTCCACAGACTGCATTTCACCTGTTTTTCAGGTAGGATTTTTTCTTCTGATGTTACCAGTAGTTTCCTCTCAGGAATTACTCTTCCGTCATGTCATTATCTGTCATCATAGTAATTCACCTATTTTAACTCAGAGTTCTACCTTTGTCTTTGAGTGCTGGTGTGCGTTCAGTTGGAGATGAAATAGTGTATTTGAGCCTTATGTAATGCCAATACCTTTGCTTGTCCTTTGACTAACTTTGGATTTTGCCTTAAAGAAGCCCCAGACATTTGCATTCACCTTCTCTTTGCCATTGTTCATGGGATCCAGCCCAACTCACCTTCAGAGAGGGTGTTGCCAGTCTAATAAGACAAGGAGTCAAGTTTGTTACTGACAGCGTGCCCATCCGTCTGTCTGGTGACACAGGAAATAGACAATTCTCACTGTTGACAGTAATGAGCTGTCAGACAGTCATTCCAGGTAATGAGTGCAAGAGAGTGTGATCATGTGATCATGCTTTCACTCTCTCTCTCTTTCTCTCTCTCTCTCTCATTATGTGAACACTGTCTGACTGCTCAGATGAGGGTGTAACGGCGTGCTTAAATTCTTATGTTTCATTTCTGAACCTATCAGATTTAGATAAAATACCTGTGAATGAAGTCTGATGAAATATAATGGGTGCTTTACCAACATTAGAAGGTAACTTTTTTCTCCTGTGGTCTAGAATATCATGTGTAAAATGAGAGAGAGAGAATGCAAGTGTGTGTGTGTGTGTGTGTGTGTGTGTGTGTGTGTGTGACTTCTTGCTTAATCTGTTCAAGAGGATTTCTGCATGCTCTCCCTTGCTCGGCACAAGTTGTGCCAGAGTGCCGTGATTTGGCACAACCTATCCCAGAAAATAACTGGGGGAAATTGCATCAATTTCCAAGGACGAGGTGTCAGCTAATACAGGTCACTTTTATGGTCAACATTTACTGCAAGGAAAGCCGTGAAAGAGAGAAGCAGGCAAATATCTGCAGCTGGAGTAAAAAATATACTCTGACAACAATAAGCCTTTTCAGGGGCAGCTCAGTGACTGAAGAAGTCTGAATGCTGCACATGTGTGTGTGTGTGTGTGTGTGTGTGTGTGTGTGTGTGTGTGTGTGTGTGTGTGCACGTGTGTGAAAGTTTGGAAATGTGAGGAAGTGTGTGTCCCTGAAAACTATGGGGATTATTGGAAATATACTGTAAGCATGGGTGTGGATATATGAAACTCGTTTTTTTATGCATTTGTATGTGTGTGTGCGTGTGTGTGTCTGTTGAGAGACAGACAGAGTGAGCTTATGAGAGAGGGTTATTAATATGGGTGTGGAGGTATGAAGGCAAAACACAGGGAAATTATTTGTGTGTGTGTGACTGAACACTGAACACACACACTGAAAAATTCATGCATCATAATTCCAAACATTACGTGCACATGGATGCATGTGTGCATGGATGCATGTGTGTTAGTGTGTGTGTGTATGTCAGTGTATGCATGTGTCCAACTGCATAACTTAACCAAAACTATACATTAAGTCCGTCTCACTCTACCAGGATGAGTGCACCTTTCATCCCTTTCTCTCTCTCTCCATCTCTTACCCTTTCCCTCTTTCTCCTTCAGCTGTCTCCTCCTTCATGCTCATCCCCTCATCTCTGGAGTATGTCTCCTCTCGGCTTGGAACTGTCTCCTTTCTGTCTGGCCTCCTCGCCGGAGGAATCTTGGATGTGAGACAAGGCCTGTAATGCCGGCCCATAGGTGGATGAGTTTCCAAGGTCCGTCTTGGCAGTCGAGAGGGGAGCGAGGAAGCCAGGCAGGCAGGCAGGCAAGCGCAGAATGTAACAAACGCTCTGGAAGCCACTCAAACACAACAGCCAGCCTCCTCACGGCTGGAGATAAGGAGTTAGCGGCCCACTCCTGAAGGAAGAAGAGAATGATCTACTCTCTCTCTCTCTCTCTGTCTCTCTCTCTCTCTCTCATGCACTCTCTTTCTCTGCTGCTGTTACTGTCTTCTTCTTAGTCTCTCTCTGTAAACTTTCCCTCCCACTCTCATTTTTCTTTGTCCGACACTCCTTAATTTCTTTCCCTTTCTTTCTTTCTTTCTTTCTTTCTTTTAATTTCTCTCTCGCTACTTTCTCTCTTTCTTCCTCTCTCGCAATCTGTCTCTTCCTTCTCTCCCTCTCTCTCTGGCACATTTGTGCTGTTATTCCTTTGGCTCTGTGGGCCCTGACTGGGAGCTGAAAGACTGTGGCCCATCTATCTTTGCTGATAGAAAAAAACACAGACTATAGAAAAATAAGACTTATCATCCTGGAGCCACCAAGATCACAAATCACTGTGCAAAAAAACACCTCTTTTAAAAATATCTCAATTATTTATTGGTGATGATCTGTAAAATTCTGTTGTAACAGTGGAAAGAACCATGAGACTCTAAAATGCCCACTTAAGCATAGTCTGATTTACGTCAGGAATATTTAAATGTTGGTAGGTTCTCCTGACTTCGTAATTGATTTACCAGTAATACTAATCCTTGTGAGTCAACTGTGAAGTACTCAAGAATTTATACACATTATACACCAACTCTATACATGTTGCTAGTATAGAGTGGGTCCACCTTTTCCCTTCAGAACTGCTCTATTTTTTCATGTCATAGATTCAACAAAGTGCAAGAAACATTCCTTAGTGTTTTTGGCCAAAAGTGTTGGCTGCACATTCATGATCTATGAATATCTCCTGTTCCACTCTATCTCAGAAGTGCTCTGTTGGATTGAGGTCTAGTGACTGTGAAGACCAGCTGAGGGCCATAGTGGAGGCCAAACACAAGAGAACTGCAGTTTCTTCACCATATTTCAGAATGAGCTTATCCACCTCTTCACAGAGTTTATGCACCAATTGCAACTTCCCAAATTTCCAACTTCCAACATCCCACTGCATATTTACGACTACTGTTGTTCTGCAAACATTGGACAATAACCTTCTATCATCAAACATGTCTTTACATCTGATACTGCATGTTGTAATCCACTTCACAGTGCTTTACAGTGATCACAGAATTCATAGTTTACCCACCACTTGTTTTACTACTACAGCACCCTGTGTACCCATTGTCATTGACACGGTTTCTTATTGTCAGACCACTCTCTATGTATGTATGTATGTAAGCTATGGCTATCTATGTATGTATGCATGCTTGTGTGTATAGGTGTGTGTGTGTGTATGTGTGTGTGTGTGTGTGTGTGTGTGTGTGTGTGTGTGTGTGTATGTGTGTGTGTGTGTGTGTGTTGGACAGTATGGAATGTTCTATAGAGATGTTATTGCAGCTGGGTGGGAATAGCAGGAGACAGCTGAGCACAGGGCCTCTGAGCAGCACTGTCACACTACTCTCTCTCTCTCTCTCTCTCTCTCTCTCTCTCTCTCTCTCCCTCTCTCTCTCTTCATCCTTCCTCTCTTCCTGTCTCTTTGTCTCATCCCTTCTTCCACTCTTACTTTCCCATACTCTCTCTCTCCCTCCATCTCTTCTTCCCTGTGATACTCCTCTAATGTGTTTTCCCATTGACACACATCTGTGCTCGTCTCTTCTCTCCTGGTTTTATTTCATGTTTTTGTTATCTCTTCTCCTGCCCTCCTCTTTGACATCTCCTTACTCATCTTCATTTCAAAAAGGATGTACTGATCTACTCTTTCATTCCCCCCCCTCTTCCTCCCCCTCTTCTCCCAATCTTCTTCCGTATTCTTTTGTCCCTTCCTCCAGTGGGAAGAGTTGAGTGGCCTGCATTATCATAGTTTCTCCTGGGCAGAGACATCCGTGCATAAAGCCATCATGGGGAATCCACAGGCCACTTCATGCATGAGTCTCTGATCATCACTTTGGCTACTGTCTCTAATGATATCTGATCCCTTTGTGTGCATATGCATGTGTGTGTGTACTAGAGAGAGAGAGAGAGTTGTGTGCGTGTGTTTGTGTGTGTGTGTGTGTGTGTGTGTGAGTGTGTGTGTGTGTGTGTTAGAGAGAGGTGTGGTTCTGTGTGTGTGCGCAGGGGCACTGCTGGAGGGGATTACAAAGTATTATTTGTCGTAGGGCCCGAAATTTCTAGCTGTGCCCACTGTGTGTGTGTGTGTGTGTGTGTGTGTGAGAGAGAGAGAGTGTGTGTGTGTTTGTCTACATGTGTCTAGACTCATCTCTGTGGCTTCTGTTCTCGCACTCATCTGCTCACACTTCCTCAGCCTTCCACTGATGTACTGAAGTCCCACTTTATGAGCTGCTCTGTTTGTCACGGTTTCAATTTATGGAACAGCATCCTCTTTTTGCTCCCCTCTCTCTCTCTCTCTCTCTCTCTCTGTCTCTCTCTTTCTGCGAGTGTTTTCATGCCTGGATGGAGAGTGCACAGACAAGTGTGGACAGACAAATGTTTGTGTGTGTGTGTGTGTGTGTGTGTGTGTGTATGTGTGTGTGATTATTCCAAATCAGAAGCACATGGAATGACTGATATCCAACAGTTTAGTATCACCGGGGTGACAGTGGACATCTGACCCTGACTTGTTTCTGTAAACCTGCCACTCGAACTTGTAGAGCCGAGACACAGACACAAAATGCATTCCATGCCTGTCCAATACACTACAGCCATATTGGACACTAAATCTAAGCTATTGAGGTAAGTGACAAAGTGAAGGTGTGTGTTTGTGTGTGTGTGTGTGTGCAAGGTTTCATGTGAAGTAAGGTTAACATGGTTGACATGAGGAGAACGTGACTGTGCATGACATGACATTATGCTGCTTGAGATGTGTTAAACGTATGGAGTGTGTGTGTGTGTGTGCGTGTGTGTCTGTGTGTGTGTGTATGTGTGTGCGTGTGTCTCTCTCTCTGTGTGTGTGTGTGTGTGTGTGTGTGTGTGTGTGTGCATGTATGTGTTTCTGTTTGTGTGTGCGAGTGGTCTGTGTTAAAGATGGGTGATGCAGGAGGGGTGTTTACCATCAGCAGTGAGCATGCATCTGCTTTCTCTTAAGGCCTGGCTGATATCCATCCAAGTGGAGACCATGTGTTTCAAGGGACACTCCATGACTTCAGACAGAAGGATTTTCAGATGTGATGTCCTCTCTCTCTCTCTCTCTCTCTCTCTCAGTCTCTTCCACCCTGTCTCTATTTCTCTTTCTCCCCCATTCTCTTCCTCTCTGGAAAAAAAAAGAGTTTTATGTGGCAGTTTCCCAAAATCTGTCTGGTAGCTTCGACAGTAAAACTGCCTCTAGGCGGTCACACTTAACTGCTTGATTCCTCAGATTTAACCTTGAAATAAAAAAGCGTTCACCAGGCATCACCCTGGCATCTGTCCGGAACGTTCTGTGCCAAGTCTGATGTCACCAACCACACTCTGGTTCAGCCGTCTCCTCTTCAAATCCTGTTTGTGTTGAGAGCGTGTTGAGGCCATTTTTTTATTTGAACCAGACATTCTTTCAAAGCTGTTTTGTTTTGCTTTAGTGTTTCTTTAATGCGTATTTGACACATGAGATTAATGATCACTGACAGAGCAATCCGATCAAAAACAGTCTGGTGGCCCTGTTGGTTATAATTGCTGTGATGGGAAGAAGTAATTGCTTCGATATGAGACAACAGTAAACAGCCTGAAAGCTCTTTAATTTCTGTCAGCGCAGCTGGGCACTGGCATTTCAATACAATTTCAAAAATTACACATTTCCAAAGGTAGTTTTATTTCCATAGTTGCTGTATAATATTACAAGGAGAGAAGAAGAGGAAGAAGAAGACTTACTTTACTAGTCTTTACTTTTCACTCCAAAACTAAGACAAAGTCACTGGGAAGGCTCAGAAAACAACAGTGTGCTGATGCTCCAAAGACAAACTCCAAATAGTTTCATCATAGCCCAAGACAGAGAAAGCTTAAGATCTATAATGCTCCATCAGCCTTCCTCCCACTGCTGACCTCAGCTACCCAAGACACCTGATATATTAAATGCACTGGATGTAAATGAATACTACATAAACACAAACTCAGATTGACAAAGACAGCACTGCAGTCACTAATTTTACACCATTCAGCAAGGATCTGCATTCCTGCCCCTTGACCTTGTGACCTATTGGGTCAGCACCTGTCAATCACACAGACATCAACCTATCCATTTCTGGGAGACAGAGGGGAAAGGTCATGGACTGGTAAAATGGTCGATTTCCATGTACCTCTCCTACACAACTGGATGACAGGAGCTCTGCAAAGCCAGATATCACCTTAAATCTCAAGAGAGTTCAGTGTCCTGGCTGCATTTTGCCGCCTAAAGCAGACCCAGAGAGCTGGCTGATTTGCTTGTGTATTAGGGGTGAAATGGAGGTGATGTGGTTGAAATGAACTGTGGTGTATTTACAATAATGTCTACTATATACATCTCTCTCTCTCTCTCTCTCACACACACACACACACACACAGAGACACAGACACACACACCTCTTCCCTCTCTCTCCTTCGCACACACACATATAGTCAAACACATGCTGGTTTAACACATGTCCCTCACTTACTCATGAAGATGAATGTTTGACTCTGGCACATACTGGCTGTTCGTTTGTTTTTACTGGAGACAAATTATCCCAAACTGATGCAATTTTATTGATTAAATAATGATCCTCTTCCTCTCATCATCCTGTCACTCTTGTGTGTGTGTGTGTGTGTGTGTGTGTGTGTGTGTAATGAGAAGACCAGAGGAGAGTCTGTCTATTCTTGTGTTTGCTGTTGGAGGGGAAAGTCAATATTAAGTGTGTGTGTGTGTGTGTGTGTGTGTGTGTGGTGCGTGTGTTTAGGAGAAAGTTGACGGGGGGACAGAACATCTCTCTAAGCAGCTGACTGACAGCACACACACTCTGGGCCCATGAACTACATTTTTCCCATCCTGTCTGAGTGGGAATGCCTCCTAAAACCCAGCTCCTCTGCTTCTCCTGCCAGCGCTAGCTCTCGCTATTGGAATACCACACTAGCCATGGCCATGAACTAGAGAGAGCAGAGGCAACCATGTAAAGGAACAAAAGAAACTGCATTGCAAGTGAAGAATTTTGAACAGCTTCCTGACTTAAATGCTTATTAAAATCTTATGGCTTGTGGCACAACTTAGTAGTTCTGTGCAGTAGAAATCATCACAAAGTAATTTAGAATGCTAACCCTTGTTCCAGTACATGTCTTTAGGATACTGTTTATTTATTAGATTCACTACTTCAATGAAAAGGATCATTAATTTCCTTTAGCTGTTGAGGGCACTGACATTGTGATTAAACCTCTCTTCAGGAGAGTGTACTACACTGCCACTACAAGTGCCACCCCAAAATGGAGTTAACTCCTCAATAAGAAGGAATGCAGCAGGGAATTGATTTGTGAGGGGACACAATGACATACTCACTAGTCCCCTCCTATTGCATTTGTTTCTTGTTTACTACTTTAGAGTTCCAGGTGTGTGCATGTGTGTCACTGGAAGAAAAGAGAATGTGTGAGGAGTGTGTTAATGTGTGTGTAAATATACACCAACACACTTACACTGTCAATCTGAATTATTGGACCTTAGGAGCCTGAAATCAATTTTATGCAACTACTGTAGTCTGGTCATTGACTGGGAACACTACAGGTGTGACAAAATTAAATAAAACACCCAAAATGTTATGAAAACTACATTTTAGAGATAAAAAAAAAACACGCTTTCAGTCAACACAAGGGCTAAAACCCACTGCTTCAGAGTGCGGCTGAGAGACTGCCATGTCACATTCTGCCCAACAGTGCACAGCAGATCCTGCAATAATAATCACAGAGAAGTCTTTATAAAACACACTTATTCAAACAGACATACTGTTACTGGCTGATAGTATTGTCTGGATCTCTGGAGCTCCAACCATTCCTTATGCTGCACGAGGGTTAATATGTTTCCACAATGTTCACAATTATTTGCACAAAGACATTTTAATTTAGAAGAAATGCAATCAATGAATGAATGAACACACACATATGCGTGTGCGCACACACACACACACACACACACACACACACAGCCAGCTGACTGCACTTGCACAGACAACTTGCCATGACCTTCCAGCAGGGCAACTATCTAAATTAAGGGTTGTCAGTTATTTGTTTAATTCCAAGTGGATTAAATAATGAAATTTGTGTGATCATCTGTGACTTTAGATTTAGTTCGGATTTTTTTTCTTTATTGTCTTAGACGACTTTGCAATAGAGTGTTGATCCATGATCCATGATCCACTGATCCATTTTTTTGCAAGGTGCCATTTTAAAAATGTCCACAATATCTACAAATTTTTTGTGTGTTCTCTCATTAATGTGTGCACATTATAGTAAATTTACGTAGTAAAATCATATTAATAAAGCGTCATATACA
This sequence comes from Tenualosa thibaudeaui, assembly GCA_027481765.1. Classification (NCBI taxonomy): domain Eukaryota; kingdom Metazoa; phylum Chordata; class Actinopteri; order Clupeiformes; family Clupeidae; genus Tenualosa; species Tenualosa thibaudeaui. Next base: position 16,277,185 of record JAIFZK010000012.1, on the reverse strand, counting down.
AAAAAGCTATAGTGCTAAATGCTGTAGGGATCTAGAATCTACAGAATTACTGTATGGACAAATCAGGCATTTTTTCAGAACCCAATTAAACACGCATATACATAATTATAGTATTCTCTCATTTAATCTTTCTTGGCCACAGAATGTGGAAATAACAGCCAAAGATTGTTGTTTTAAAACTTTTTTACCTAGAAAAAGTACAATTACTTCAACAATTACTAACTAGAAGTTAGTTACTATTGTATGTGTATTGGAGAGGCCTGTTTGTTTGGTCACTACTAGAACCTTAGCAGGTTTTAACATTTCATTTATTTATAGGCCTTTTTTGTAAATTATAAAGTAGCTTCACATGTAGTAAACTGCTTCTGCCATGTAATTTAGCATGCTACATTTTGTCTTCACATAGCTTTAGTGTAGTGAAGCTTCATCTGATGTGGAGTAACTGGTAGCTTAGTCTGCTACCTTTTCTGAATAGCTTGCCCATGCAAGCTTGTTTATGTCCATGCATTAGTACTCAGTGTAGTGTAGTGTACTCACATCAACGGAAGCAAGGCGATCATAAGGAGATGTTTGAATCTCTGAGTATTACATGCTAGAAATTGCTTAGTGCTGTTTACCTTTCCCGTCATTGTTTATAAACATGACAAACCATTTCATAACAGTTGATTTCAAGATGTTTAAGAAACCAAAACACTTAACATATCCAATACATTTTGTTGGGTAGTTTTTATATACAAAAAAATAAAATAATAACATGATAACAAAAATACAGAATTATTTAGACTGTAGATAAAGGATTGAAAGGAAGAAGATAAAAAGACAACTGGGTGAAAGAGAGAGTTGGAATGAATGAGTTAAAAAGACTGGAAAAGGTTAGAAATTGTTGAATAGAAACTGGGAATAATAAACATATAGAGGGATTCAACAGAGGAAGACAGAGAAATGGAAAGAAAGACAAGGGTTAAACAAAGGAGAAAAGGACAAAAAGAGAAGGGGACTATTGAAGGAGGTTTGGTCAGATTTAGATAACACAGCAAACAGAGGAAGGAATGGGCAAAGAGAGAGAGAGTGTGTGTGTGTGTGTGTGTGAGAGAGAGAGAGGGAGAGAGAGAGAGAGAGAGAAGGAACAGGAAGTGACACAGGGGAAAAAGCGACAAAGCGAGATATTGACAGCCCAAGTGTGAGAGAGAGATCGGCAGGGAGAAAGAGGGAGAGAGAGAGAGCGTCTGTTGAAGGTAAATAAATCAGCCATCTGTTTCCACTGCAGCCATGACACATTAATGGCTCCATGCTTGTTATGAAATTCTTGTAATGTTCTCCCCCCTGCCCCATTGAAGGGGTGTCACCTCTCCTCCCTAGCACTCCTGCAGTCTGTTCATCATTCCCTCTCTCCCTCTCTCCACCTCTCACTGCATTCACTCCTCTTAGCCTCGTCGCTCACTCTGCTCTCTTCATGCGTGTCTCAGTGCCTCCCACAGCCCCTCACGGACTCCTTCAATCTGTCTCCACCTCCACAAGTCTGTCTGACTGACCCCCACTCTGGCTTTTATATGCAAGTCATGCATGCATACACACAAACACACACACACTAGAAAACAATCAAACCAATGTAACAAAGCATTACACCTGTATACAAAATTTCAACAAACACAGTTGACAAAGCCCAGTGTTGTTACAGAGCAAAGAACATTACTTAATAGCTTCTGTCTAACTTCTCTCTTTCTCCCTCACTCTTTATCTAACTAATTGCTATGTCCATGCGCACCCCCCGCACACACACACACACACACACACACACACACACACACACACACACACACACACACTGTGGAAATGTACATGTACAATCAAACAAAGCTACTGTACACTTTGAAAGGCAGAGACCAGCAAACAGCGGAGACCAAAAGGGTGTCCTCACTGTCATGTCATCTGCCTAAGTCTGGCAGTGAAGGAAGATGATTCCGGATGAAAGTCGGATGACTGTCCTCACCTAGAGTCTGATGCTGCTAACATTTGCTATTACTTAATACTTAAAAGCACACAAACACACATATACAAGATTATTGCTATCAAAGGTATATTATGTAAATTTTTGTATGTTAGAAATGTGAATAGCTGTAGTGTGCAAGCATTGAAATTAATGCATGTGAAAAAGAAAAAGTAAACAAATGCTTGAATTTATTTTCATCGCTCAGAATTCTTGGACTACTGCGCTGTGCTTAAATGATATTGATGGTTCTACCATTTCAGTTGAAAGCTGAAGTACAGTATGCTTGCTAGAGGATTGCTAGTGATGTCACACATTCCACAGCTCAGTGAAAAGCTTCAGGTTCTGCTCTCCCTTGTCAGTGTGATATGCAGTCCTGATTGGCTACAGAGTCTCGTAAGCGAATGGTCCTCTGATGGGAGCTGTAGCATAACAGTGAAAAATGTCCCCAGCCCTGGATCATGTCACTCACACTCTCTGAATAAGGCTTATGATCTGACCAGTCAGACATAGGTCACAGCATTTCTCAAACACACACATACACACACACACACACACACACACACACACACACATACACACACACACACACATGCTAACTAACGAACTAAGGCTTTCAACTAGTTCACAGAACCAAAATCAAAATATATGATAATATATATAATAATAATATATGATAATTAAATTTTTTAGAACATAACCATTTATTTGAAATAATGGGAACCAGTTATGTGTAATGTTTTCATATTAATCTGCTAAAGAAAGGGCAGGGTGCCCAGCACCTGACAATTAGATGCTTATTGAAGAGAATCAAGTTTAGGGCACAGTGAGAATGTTCTTGTGCACATGTGCAGAAGAGCCCTTTTTTATGGAATGGTGGGATCATTTTTCTGACAAGGTTATCACTGAAAAATCATCCTGGAAAAGTGTTATTTTAATTTGGTTGATTGGACACTTTGGATTTTAATGTGCAAACATGCCGCTGTGATAACTTTCAGCCTTCAGTGTGCATGGTACACAAAATATACGGATATATACAGTATGTCTGTGACATTTTGAGTTTGTGAATGCTACTTTTAGAGGGAACCCAAAACCAGAAATGTTAAAATTGTGTTTTTTTGTTGTTTTTTTTTTTTTGTTTGTTTGTTTTCGCAGCTGACCAAATGGAAAAAGTTCCTGTCAAGGCCCTGAACACATGAACTCATGCATGCATATGGACTATGCTCTCAAACTTCTGCTTCAACTTCCAAATTGTTAAGGCAGTGGTTTTTCTCATTCCGCCGGGACATTTCATTGTTTTTCTGTGGCACTTTATGTTTGTGGTCAGTGAACCACAATCTATTTTCCACGCTCTTAAAGTTTAAATAAGTTTGATTTAAAGCACTGGGTAATGAGATTTTAGTGTGAATGCATTTGAGTTTAGATTTATGTTTAGGGTTAAATCATACTGTACAACATAATTGTATTTAATAAAGTAATATACACAACTGGTTCTACAGTTTATTTTAAATGTATTTAAACTATCAAAATAAATGTGATGTAAATTAAACATGCAAAACTGATTCTGTGAAATTTCATCTGTCCACCTTTGTATTTCTTTTTTTGAAGTTGAGTCTCTTGCTGCAAGAAGAGTAGAGATATTCTATTCAGTAGTGCCCCCTTGTGTAATCAAGTGGTAGTGCATGAGATGCATCAGACATGTCATCAGTACAGTGCAGTCCTGTTAAATGGTTTAAATGCTATATGTGCTCCCATTTCAGTTTGTGCATATAACAGCACGTGGTGCTGAAAGGACCCATGTTAATTCAGATCTCAATAGCCTGACAGATTTCCTTATATAACACAGTAATTACATAACTGAGTTGGAAGCAGTGGCCTCACTGTGAACTGATCATTGTTCTTGAAGACACCAAAAAACCCTTTTAAAAATTCCCAAAGCATCTTGTGTAAGTAGGGGGAAATGTCACCTCAGCCTTGCCAAAGATCTTTGTTCTAAACATCTGTCTCCAGTTGCTCCTTTGTTCTTTTGTTGTAACTGACAACTGATTGTTATCAATCCACAAGGATGAGAAAACGAGTTAGGAATGTTTTCCCCATATGATGGATGGCAAAACTGAACTGAGATTTATGTACAAGAAACATAGTGAAATGGAGAATAGTGAAGCGCAAAATACTTTTAATTGCCACTTAAGATCCAAGAAGGCATTTATTGTGTGGATGGCCATTTGAAAGAGGTCCTTAGATGGGACATCTTTAAGGCACCTGAACAATGAACAGAAAGATCCTGTAACTCTACAGTCACTTGCAAGTGTCATGTGTCAAGAATCACTATTTGTCTTCAGTCAAAGTGTCTTTCGGGTTGTAATTAATATATGTTCTGATATCCACCAAAGGCTTTGTTCATCAATTGGAATTTTTTTGGATGAAGTCATGTATGTGTTTCTCTCCTTAATTCAAGCAGTAAACCAGAATTGTTCTCTTTACATGGAAGGACCAACAGATTTTTCCTGCCTCCTGAATTCTGTGTACATGTGTACAGGCAGGGCACTTGTGGCATGACACTGAGTGTGTGTCTGTGGGTGAATTGGATGTCTCTCAAGCGACATGCAACAGCATACGTATAAAATGTCATGAAAACATGAAAATGGCAACGTCCCCTCAAGGCCTTTTGGTCTGTGTAAACATTACATAAACCTTACATAAAGCATAAACACAGTCAAAGCCCTGAGAAGAGAGATGAAATACATGACACACTCTGAGCATCATGGAGTATCATTATGAAACAGCAACAATGTTACTAATGGGCCACTTGGATTTAACCAGGCCAGTGACATCAGCTGACTCTTCTGTTTATAGGCCAAAAAACCTTCAGTGTTTGTACACTGTCCTTACTCTACAAATTGCTTTAGCATCACTGAAGTGAGGGCTGTGTTTGATGTACTGTTCAGATGAAAGATTATTATGTTGTTCCTGTTGTGTTGTTGTTACATCTTTTGTGCACACCATGGGTCCCATTCTAGCAATCATGTTGTGGCATTCTAGTGAGCATCATTGTGTGTCAGTAAGTTATTGACATCCATTTCTGACTTTCCCTAGTGTCCCCTGGTGCCCGCATGTGCTCACTGACCTCACCGCTCTAACAGTTACAAGGCACAGCCTTGCCATATCCAATTCTTTCTCATCTCTCTTTCTTCTTCGTTTCCCTCTCTCTGTTTCTCTCTTCTGTTTGTCATCCTTTTGGTATCATTCCCTTTGTCCATCTCTCATATGTTGTTTGCTCACACTCTATCCTGTTTTTCAATCATTATGTTTTCCAGTCTGGTTGATTATGTTATTTACCGCCTAGTTCATCTCTTCCTGTCTGTGGACTTAATGTATCTTCATTCTCTCCCTCTATACCCCTTGGGCCAAAAACTGTTCTGCCTGATTTGCTCAGATGAGAATGCATGAGGTCATGAGAGAAACCACACACATGCACATACACACACACAGAGCGTGAGAGAGAGAGAGAGAGAGAGAGATGCTACTCTCTTCTCTCTAGTTCCTCTCTCTGTTTTTCTATCTACCCTATCTTCCCCCAGATGCACATTCTCTATCTCTCCTATCTTCTCTGAATGGGACACACTGTAGATCACCCAGTTAAAATGTCCACAAATATCTGATATCAGATTCACTTTATATTAAAATCACAAAATTCTTCCCAACTTGTCTTGAAGGGACAGTTTAGTCACATGATGCATTACAAAACAGTGTTTTTAGTCCATTTAGCCTTTTGGCAAAATAAGCCAATCAGTGGCACTGTAACAAGTTGAGCTCTTCCAGTAAATAAATACATGACTAGAAAATGAGGTTATATAGCTTATGGATTTTTAGAAAATGATTGTTGCTTGACCTTAGTTTCAAAATACATTTACCAAACGTTACTGAAAGGGATGTACATGGCACAGTTCTATACAGTAATACAAAAAAACCCCAAACATATAAGATATTTTACAAAAACACCAGTAAAACATAGATCAGTCATTTTGTGTCTTTCCAACCTACCCTTTTCTAACCAGTGTTTTGAATGTTTTGCACTACATGTATTGGCTCCTAGTCCTTGCTATTTCCTGTGGTCGAGTCATTCATTTATCACATTTTATCATACATGGTTAACCCAACCAACCCAATCAATCTGCTGCTGAATAAGGAAGTGTCTCGAAGGTAGGATGATTAGGGATTTCTTTCATCCCTAGGCCATCGATGCAAAAAGAACTGCAGATACATCTGAAATAGTCTGGATTTCATGTTTTGTGTGAAGTCTACTGTCTACTTTCCATAAATACAGAAATACTGTTAAACACTTAACTTATCAGAACAGTGAGGTTTGTAAAAATCACATAAATGCTTAGGGTAAGACACTGGACATGCTTTTGTCTAGGTAAATATTTAAATTGTGTAAAAACAAACGTCAAACTGAAAGTGTTGTTTAGAAATGTGACCTTGTAGTAATAAAGAAAATAGCCCATACACACACATACACACTCACACAAACATACATACTCCAAAAAAGATTAAAAAAAAAAAAAAAAATTACTGTTGTAAATGAGCAGCACTGTATGTGAAAGGTGTGTGTGTGTGTGTGTGTTTACCAGTCAGAGAGTGTGACACTGTGATGTGGTTTCTACCGCTGGGAAGGAGTTATAAGAGGGCATCTGCGTCACTTTTGAGTGTTTCTGCATGTGTACAAGTGTAGGTTGACACATAAATAAGTAGTCTAAGTGTGTGCTTAGTATGCATGTTTATGAGCATATGGAAGTGCGCCCTCAATGTGTATGCATTTGTGTCTTCCTCAGGTTATGTATGTAATGCATGTAAGTGCCTTATGCAAATGTATATGCACTCGTGTTTGTGGGTGTGTGTGTGTGTGTGGTAGAGAGAGAGAGGGAGAGAGATAGAGAGAGGGAGTGTATGTGTGTGTGTGTGTGTGCGCGTGTGTTTGTGTTCACTCAGAGTATGGGGCAGAGTCTGCGTTTTCTCTGCAATTGTAGGTCCAGTTCTAGCAGCTGTGACAGGAAGTTCCTGTTGGGGTAGATGGACCGCCTTTGGATCAGCACTTCAATGGCAGAGCGCAACTTCAACCGCCGCTTCAGCATGAGGTACGCCAGCACCAGCGTGGACGAACGGCTCACTCCCATGATGCAGTGCACAAACACTTTACCTGGCAAGAAATTATGAGACCACATAAGCTCAGGATGATAAATGACTCAAAATGACTGAGATAGATTATTAAGATCTATACTGCTGTACTGCTTCCATGAAGTTATCATAAGCATGACACAACGCTATCACAAAAGAAGACAGGAGACAACAGGCTTACTGGGAAACTTCTGGGTTAAGCACTCTATGCATGAATGCTGTGCCCTATTGACTACAGCTCAATTTAGAAATCACTTATATCTCTAGGCAATGTCAGATGTACAGCTATTGGAGTGAAGGTAGAGAGGCTTTCCAGAAGTGTCTGCCGAGGGAATACTCTATGTGTTTGGTAATGGGCTGGGCTGAACCATTGCTCCATTTGGTCATGCTGGTGGATTCAAGTCTGGAACTGAAATGCACAAGCAGGAAATCCTTCCTGAGTTTTCACTCAGGACAGCTCTATGTTTCGGTAGACCTATTAATCTCTCAGTGGAGTATGCTTCTCATGGTCTGGACTTTGTTTCTCAGTAGTTTTTGCTTCTCATGGTCTGGACTTTGTTTCTCAGTAGTTTTTGAGTATAATGTGAACGGGAAGTTTTATTTCCTCAGCAAGCTTGATGCCTCTTGTTTCTATTTAGAAAGAGTTGGTTTGACTTGGTCTAACTCTTTAAAATAAAAAAAAAACAGAATTAGAGGACATGCTTGAACCACAGAGGACACCAACAGAGGAAGCTCCCAATCTGGTGTGAGGGACGGCCAAATGGTCCTAATCAGAGGACCACAGGGGACTGCGAAAGTTATTGGGATGATGTAAAGGACTTGTAGAGGAGCAGGACTTTGTAAGAAAGGTATAATTATCTTTCAGACCCTCATACTCAGAGAGGAATACTTTGCAGTTCTTATGTAGGAATACAGTACCTTGGACATGAAAATTGCATTAGGCTAGAACTGCATTATATCACTGTGCTGAATCAGGTCCATCTTACAGTTCTGTTCAATGTATTCATCAAAAAATTACTGAAGAGTGATGAAACATCAGTCTTAATGACCATTCAACAGTAGGGTATACATTCATAAGGATATATACTTTTCTTCATCTTTTATGTTTTTATTTAGGCCAATGTCTTCATTTATCTCACAATTAAAAACATGGCAAAATATGTGGACTGTATTACTTCATTAGAGCTTCAATTAACTGAAGAGTTGTCATTGAACCATTTGAAGAAGAATGTGCCAACTCCTCATTTGATATGAGCAGCAAAAAGCATTATTTTGAGGTCTGATATCAGAGACAATGTAGTCATTTGATGTGATTTAAAACGTGATTGTTCGATTATAGTTTTTCATTCAGTTCTGTAAATTCTACCATTTACTGACAATATATGACAAGTTCGTGAACTGTAAACTATGCAATCAAGTTGCGATGGTAAGCCCATATAATATTGTGCAAATTAAAAGTTTAATTCTCTCGCAAACTGTTATCGCTGAGACTAGTGACTAGCACCACTTGAAAAGCTTATGACGCGAAGTTTCATAAAAGAAAGCTCAACGTATTAGATTCGTAGGCGTTCGTTGTTTTCTGAGAACTTGACTTGTGCATGTTTGACCTCCCATGCGCCCGAGAAGGGGAGTGACACTGAGAAGTGCCGTTGTGTCAAAACTGTGCGCTACTTTCACAGGTTATGTATGTGAGAGGGAACTTGTAGAGATAAACGTGAACACGAATCCTTCCACAATATTAAAGGCTAAGCGAAAAGTTCACGTAAGGCAAGGTATGTGTGGCGTGAAGGCTTCTTAGACCTGTCAACTAGGCTACATGTGTCACACGTTCAATACGTGAGGATTAAGAGCCCGGCAAATATGAGGAGTGTTTAGTCGCATGGACAGCGCTTTATGACGGGGGTTTGATTAGCGTGCAGCACTTTTTTCCGCAAAATCCATCAGTGGCGTAGTTGAGTAATTACGTTTTAACAACGGAATCTCTTGCACTGTATCTAAATTTATAGTTTCAGTTAGCTATGAACGTCTACAACTGACTGATATTATTTATTTATTTATTTATTTATTGTTCCACTATCTCATACAACAGTCATGGTGGTAGGCCTACCGGAACCCTCCCTTCCCCAACTCAGCCAGGTTTTCTCCTCCTTTTTTCTTATACGTATTCTGGATTTCACTATTAACCCTTTGACCGTTAGTAAAACTGATAATGGCAATTTCAATCGCATTTATTTTTATTTATTCTCGACATTTATAAAAAAAATGACCGGTCCTGCTGGAAAATCTGCCTGTCTAATCATTTCACTTCTCATCATTTCTGATTGTAGCCCACTGCTCGCTCGTAATGCTGGGTGCTCTTTCCTGAGAGTCTGCCTGAGCTAACCAGTTAGTTGTGAAAAGCCAAGCCTTCATCAGCAATGTTTAGCAACTTCAAGTCCAAAGCAGGTCCAACAGTGGTTCTTCTCAGAAAAGAAGAGACAGAGCTGGATGTGCGCAACTCCAAATAGTAAGCATGGCATCATGCACTTAAATATATGCAATGATTATCTACATTTTGGTTGTACGGGTAAACAAGGGTAAACAAGTTTAACAGCCTAACCTATATATTTTCTAGAAGCCTACACCCTGTAGATATGATTTAATATGCACAGAGACAAGTCTCACCTTCTTCCGCACCATGAACAATGCATAGTCCTCTATAGTATTTGCACTGTATTGAAATGCATTGATTCTCAGTGTACAGCCATGGGGATTTAATGGGTAGTGCATCCCAAAATTGTCAGTGTTAACAGAACGTACATCCCTCTTACCATCTTTCTTCTTCAGAGCTTTGTGGATGAAATCTGCAGCAGGACGAAAGTAAACACTCATGTCGAACTTTGAGGAGTCATCGGCTGGGATGCCGTGATATACGAACGCATCTCCATAGTAGTCCTGGTCCCCGATGCTACCTTGCTTGGTGTGTGCGGCGTTCAGCACATGTGTGATGCCCAACTTCTTAAGCGCAGTCCGATTCTGTGCAATGGCACTGGATATACAGACACACGACAGTCAAACCAGCTGATCCCCAACATGGAGAGTGCATAACTACAAAAATATCCACGCTTTTTTTAGTCAGTGGGAATGACACCAAGAGATTGCGGTGTCCACTGCATTTCTGTGGATATCTGCAATTGTCTTTAATTCTTTTCAATAAAGCAGTCTATAAAACCAACATATATTGGAACAAATTGGGCTACACATTGCAAAAGTATCATCTTAAAATTATTAAATTAAATATGGTAAATCTGGATAGTCCTCGGGTCAGTGTTGGCCTGCCTTGTCCAAAAACATGGCCTAGAAACTTACGACTAGTGACATCCTATGGCACACAGAGAGAGAGAGAGGGAGAGAGAGACTGCTATTACGTAATACTCACACATTTCCGATGAACAAGTTCGGCCAAACCTCATCGACTGGTGTTAAGTCTAGTGCACACGCGTCCAAAATACGTTCCAACTCTCTCGTATCGACCATTCTGTGCTGTTTCCCTCGCGCGGCTGACATGGTAAATTTTTAATCACAAACTCATTCGTGGGACTTTAGGTCTTGTTTACTTGTCCACGCTCCCGACTGCTCGGTCGCCTGCGCTGTGATTCGTGAGAACAGGTGCCTTAGGGGAAGTTCTGTCACTCACCCAATCCCGCAGGGCGATAGGCGGACACTGGTCATTGCATAGCGGTCCTCTGTCGCTCCGGTACGCGTTGTTTCATAACGGTCGCGAATTCCACGGATGACGAGCGATGAAGCGAGGAGGGTGCGCCCGTGAGCCTATGAGAGCACGTCGGGTTGGACATTGGCAGGCTGAGGTCATATCAAGACGTGCAAATAGATCTTGTACCATACAGTGCAGCAAGAACGACGCTCTATTGTTGCAAATGATGAAAAACAACATCCATGTTCTTATTCCCTTTTTCCATTTAGTTACGTAATCTTTCAAAAATAGCTGATTAATCCCTCTGCGTTATGTTTAGGTATAAGTAGGAGTTATCCAAAACGTCTATCCAAATAATTATTTCCAAAATTGTCACTCGCTAAATTCTGCTGCTAAATTCAAGATGACATATCGGCTTCTGTCTCATTTGTAGTTAGACGTTCATCCTGGGATCGTTCAGGCCGTTCTCTCCATAGGCGTTCATCCAACGACTGAAGCTGTCTGAGGAAACCGCGATTGGGGAAGATCCATCGGTTCTCCTTCACCCGGCGGATGGCGGTAAGCAGCGTGTAGTTGTGGTGGATCATGAGATACGCTAGGACCAGCGCAGCCGACCGGCTCACGCCCACTGCGCAGTGCACAAACACCTTGGCTGGGACAGAAGAAGACGCCTCGTTAAAAGCGTAATCAATTTTAAGTTATTTTCATGTTTTAATCCATTTTTTTTCCAAAATAAACTTTAATTAGCATAATGCTTAAGGTTTTTCTGTGATTACTGTATATAAGAGATTGATTACCATTGGGCTTGCTGAGGGCCTGGTGAATGAACTGTGCAGCTGGGTAAAAGAAAGGAGAAAGGTCGAAGGTCGGCAGGTCATTGGCAGGTACACCATAATAGCTGACAGTGGTGCCATAGAAGTCATCGCTGCCCTTGCAACACATTTTTCCATGAGCTGCATTCAGCACATGTGTCACCCCCAAGAGCCACAAACCATACCGGTCATGGGACATGTACCTGTGGATCGCAGTACAGATATGGTTGAAGGTGCATTCCATCTGGTTTTTGGTCTGATTTTTGACAAGAAATCATTCACTTGTGTTCAAGTGTTGTTCAACGTATGGGAATTTGAGGAATTTCAATTGTATCCCTACACAGTTGCCTGTCCACATATGCTCTCACTAATAATCAGAATGCACATTTAAAAAGGAATTTTAAACACATATTAATTAACTAGTCACAAGTCTTTCTCTACAATACCAAACTCGTTTATTTTTGTTGTACTCACATGTCCCCTAAAAACAGGCTAGGCCACACTTCATCCACATGATTACAGGACAGATGTCCAGCATGCAGGATTTCCTCCAGGCTCTCCAAACTTGGTGTTTCACTCAAGCGTTCAGTTTTATCTGGAGGGGAATCACTACTTGAAAGAACGCCCTCAGTGTCCATTTTTCCCAGACCTGTTTGTGTGTTCTGCAGTTCCAAGTGCAGAAATCACACTCCTTCATGAGAATGAAGTGAACAGGTGTTCTGAAAACGGCCATGTCTTTTGCAGTTCTAAGATTTACCAATAAGTGGCACTGTGACATAGCTGATCAACATGTGTGGCGGCGCTTTCGCTTAGTAGGAGAGACTCCTGAAACTCCATTCCCCTGATGGACAACAGTACAAAAAGTTTTAAGCCCACAGTAATGATGGAATATACACTCGCAGTATCGAATGACCATTTAGGAATGCATGAAGACATGGAATTAAATATCTAGCTAAGATATCAAGTTAACATCACAGAGATGTTAAGCGTCTCACAAATCTAAGTGAAAGAAATGCTTTATCCAGAAATCTAATTCTGAAATATAATCAGGATAGTATTAGAGGATGATTCATTCTACAGTTTTAGGAACCAGTGGCCGTGGTTACACAAATTCTCCCCCACTCTCCCCAGCTGCCTGTGCAGCTGCATCCTGTCCCTGCTCATTTCTCTGGACCTGTCAGTCTCCATTCTGTTTTCTTTGCTACTGTCCCTATTAGAATTACACTGACAATTTTGCTTAGAAATGTGTGTGCAGGACAAAGGTATTGCAAGCCAAAAAGAAATTAACACCCTGGAGGAGCTCCAAATGTTTTATTGGCTCCTAACAACATTACTAGCCTACTACAACACATTGGCCTACCCCAGTGTGGAGACATTTATTTCATACTTGTCAGCAATTTTGATCCCTCAAGTCAGAACTACATTGTATGGTTTGAAATATAATCCCCAAAATTTGAAAGAAAATTATTCAGATACTTGTTCAGTTCCAAAAGATTTAAACCTTGTAGAGGTCCTCTATGGCAATCTGAAGCAGCTCTTTTGTTTTTGTTGTTTCAATGTGATCAGATGTTGTTCACTCCTCCCCTGAGATGTTCTGTGTTCTATTTAACTTGATCTCCCAGAATATTTGGTTATGTGCTTCACCTGAGATGGAAGCAAAGCAAACCTTTGTTGTTAGATGTGTCTCCCATCTGTGCACCCTGCTCTCTCTCCTCTCTCTCTCTCTCTCTCTCTCACACACACACACACACACACACACACACACACACACACACACACACACACACAGGGGATGACAGCTGTGTGCAAAGCAGTAAGTTTAGGGAACTGAGATAATTGTCCAAACCAATGTATATGTTAGCAATCCAATTTTGAGTTTTGTTGACATCTAACCATTTCAGCAAAGAATGCATTGTGCTCATTTATTGTAGTCTATGTGATCAATATGGCCCTGCGACAAGTCTGATTTGCAGACATTGCAGTTACAACGAATGACCACAGGACGCGTTTTCTTGGTCATCACTAACCATCGTGTTACATATTAAAGCTTTACAATAAACATAGTGTTTACACATACTGTGTTTGCTAACAATCTTTAAGGGGAATGCACCTTCAAGTTACGCTATACACTTTCTGTTAAATTATAGGTTCCATAATCTTATTTTGAATCATCTATTAATTCCCAGTGATTGTATGTAATTGGGATTATTGTTTCTTGCACACCACGTGCGATAAACTGATCCCAAAAGCAACGAGCAGTTGCTTTGTCTGGTCGTATCAACGCAACGCAATAGGGTGCCGCGGTTTCCTCAAAGCTCTTCAACGCGCTTGCGCAATCCGGGAACGCGCTTTCACATCAAGCAACGAGCTGTCCTTAGGTTTGTGAAGTTCACGTCTTGACTCATGTGAGATAAAGCACTATGGAGTAGGGGCTTGTGACTTAGCAGGGAAAACGTGGATATTTTAACGAAAACGCGAGTCGAGGAAGGCAGGGGGAGTTTATTGCCTCATATATTTTTCCATACACTTCTTAAAACCTCAAGAAGGAGCTTGAATGTAGGGCCGACGTCTCAACAGTCATAACCGATTGAAAGGAGCTTTCTGAGGAGTTTGGCAAGACCAGCATCCGCTACCATCATATAGCTCACCAAGTATGGATATACTCAGTTGAACGTCCACGGACTCAGACGTCTGACAATATCTGCATTTATTGTTGAAGGAGGTATATGAATTGGGATATACCCTACTGAGAATCTATTTGGGATCACCGAGGTTCAGACGTTACATGAGAAGCCAATTTTAACGTTTGTGTGTCAAACGGCAGAATAAGGTGTATACATTGTATCTTGCTGTAAGAAACGTACGTTTTCGGCATTTTAAAAGGAATAATCAGATGAGTTGATGTTGCAATTTTGCACCAACGCCTTCAACCGCGGTTACTGTCGTGTCATACAGTAGCCACGGACAGCAAGAGTGAAAACCACATATTTTCTTGTCTGGTTCATTAAGGACACACGGCTAATCAACGTTATCAGAAGTGAAACACTTTCCTTGATTCTGGATTTGAGGAAACGTGTTACACGTTCCGTGGCTCTTAAAAGGCAAAATGTCCTTTTTTAATTTTCGGAAAATTTTTAAACTGGGAACTGACAAGAAAAAGAAACAATACGAACACGTTCACAGAGACTTGAATCCCGAGGAGGAGTGGGAGATTGTCGGGGAACTGGGCGATGGAGCCTTTGGCAAAGTGTACAAGGTAAACATAAAGTCTTGATAAGTGTTCACTTGTGACCGACAACAAAATGCACACAAGTAGACGATCTAATACTCTCACGCTTCCACCTTCTCTATGTTCACATACATCTCATCAAGTATTTAGATTGTACTTCCCTGAAACCTCAGGTTGAGGGTGGAAGGCTGTTGTGTCATCGTTTAGCAGCGCCACGGAGTAACGTTAGGCTGCTAAATGCAGCATCGGGTAGAAATGCAGCATCAAAGTTTTATGGGGACTGAATGCTGCTGCTAACTGACTAGCATTACACTCTTCCCCTGCTGGTAGGCTGCACATGAACATAGGCCTACATGGCATGCTACACCCACTCAATGCTACCCCCACTCAGTCCAGGTCTTGAGGTGGGCAGTTGGTAACATGAAGTCATATCCCACCTGAAAATGTCTTGGATATTCTTTGAAGCCTATGAGAAGAAACAAGTACAGTGGAGTCATTGACTGATAGCATATAGACTTTACTTTACTTAAGCTACATGGTAACAAGAAGTTGATCTTTTGTAAGGTTAGCCACAGTTGTTGACATCATACACAGTGCTGTCAGGTTTGATATTGTTCCTTTCAAAGAGATCTGTAAGATTAGATCTACTTCTCTTGAAAGGCTGAAAGGCAGTTTTTCAGATTTTCCATCCATCTAAAAATAAAACCTTGGAGTTGCACAATCACACATACATAAAGGCCCATCATACAATATACAGTATATATGCATACACACTTCATCTGTAAGTTTGTGTTGCTGTCAGGAGTTGTTGAAAGTGTGCTGGTACTTTAGGCAAAATATTTGTAAAGTTCACACATGTCATTGACTTCTGCGTCACAAAACACCATCAGATGATGGAAGTGTATGTGTGTGCGTGCGCACACGTGCGCACACACATTTGAGGAAGGTAGAGAATGTGGGTTTGAAAGAGAAAGATGGATCTCTCACTGTTAAATTGAGGAGAGACTCATCTCCACAGTAGGTCTATGTAATGGCGAAAGAGGAACTGTTGTCAGTGTGCTATTTCCATTAGCTATTAACTTGCTATTGAGTATTTGTGTGGATGTCATCTTCTGTGGTGTAGTTGACAGGTTGTTTGAGTACTGAAACCCACTTACGACAAATGTGTTACAGCATGTAGAGGTGCTAGTGCTTGATTCTGTTAAATTTGGTTTTTAAGTATCGTCTAATCTCCCATCAGACTTATTACTTATTAAAGATCCTTTCTCATAGCAACAGGTTAACTTGTTTGTGTGTGAGAGAAAGTTAGGCACATGCCATGTCACCCTGTCATCATTAGTGGTATGTGCTGAGCCTCTGACATGTTAATGTGACAGTGCAGGTTTCCTCCCAAGTGTGTATGAGGGTGTGTACACCTACCCGGTGGTGGGAACAGGAACACTTGGATGTTTTCAATATTGATTCTTTTAAAGGGATTTGTACAGTACAGATCACCTCATGTTGTATAGAAATCAAGACGATTTGTATGTGTGTAAATGTCCTGGAGCATGAATCTTATGCTCTGTGTGTGTGTGTGTGTGTGTGTGTGTGTGTGTGTGTGTGTGTGTGTGTGTGTGTGTGTGTGTGTGTGTGTGGAGAGGGTGTGTCCCCCTTGCAGTCACAGCGGCAAAGTGTACTAAGTGTTTCCTGCCTGGCCTAACTCAAAAGACTAAGACGTGAAGGCAGACCTCCTCCACCAGGGCTCTTGCCTTTCTCCTATCACCAGACCTTTGCCATTGTTTACCTTTCTCATTCTCTGAGGCTAGTATGGGTGTGATCTCATAGCTTGAGTGACACAAGAAAAAAAACACTAACAGCGTTACACCTTTCATAAACTGCCCTCAGGTTCTGATCCAGGGGATTTGATACTGTCAAAACGCCTGTCAGAGTAAGGAATGTTGTGTGATTATCTGGTTGTGTGATAATCTGACTGTGTGACAGCTCTCTTATGACGACTTGGGAGAAGGACCCTAACTTGGTAGAACCAACCTGATGTCACAAAAATGTCTAGTTAATGTCCTCTCTCTCTCTCTCTGTGTTTTGTGTGTTTTGAATGTATGGGGGGGGTCTAATAGCAGGGTTAAAATTAGGGTCTATATGCTTTCTAACCTGCTTGTCTAGAGACGAGCTTTGAAGTAGATAAAGAGAGATTGAAGTAAATAAAGAGAGAGAGAGAGAGATTGAAGTAGGTGTGTGTTTGTGGTGAGAAGTAAATGGAGGGAGGGAAAAGGAGGTGTGGGGGGCCAAAGTGATGTAGAGATCTTGTGTAAATAAAAGCCCTTTGACACAAATGCACACCATGATCTGAGACACACACACATACACATTTGCTCCTTTGCTCCATAAACACAGTGGCGGGACAGGAGCCCATGGCTGGGCCTGGAACATCCACGCCTCCTCTGGCTGAAGGGCTGGAAGGCCTGGCTGGCCGGCCGGCTGGCTGGCTGACGCGCTCGCTGTCCCACTGATGTCACTCCCTCCACCAGAAACTCCCAGCCCAGCGGGCCGCTTCAGTCTGCTTCCACTTTTAGCACCAATCAGCGAGCCATATTAAGGGAACACCCCAGAGATGGAGAGAGGAACAGGGCCCAGGCTGGGTGGGTGGGTGAGGAGCGGGATGGGGGTGTCCAGAGAGGGCTGATGGGATAGGGGGTAGATTGAGGCCAGATCTGAAGCCTAGGCTAACAGAGCCGTGGCAGGAATGAATACCGCCTAGAGGCAGTCCAGAATGGGTTGCTATTTGTCTATAGACTGTTAGTTTGTGTGTCCTCTGTTAACTGGTGTGACTGACTACTCTCTCATTTCCTTCCTTTTTTCAACAGTGCTGGCTATTTTTAGTGCATGACAGCACTGGCGGTTAGGGGAAAATGTGAGCGAGTTAGCAACCGGGAGGGAGGAGAGGTTTGGCCTCTTGACAAACGCCTCTCCGTCTTCCTCTCTTTATCCCTCTTTCTCTTTCTCTTCCTCCCCTCCCTCGCTCTCTCTTTCCCCCTCACCACTTCACACTCATGATCACAGGATTCTCCAGGGTTCCTTCCTTCACCAGCAGCCACCATCAAGTGATTTGGGTGTCAAATTTCACACTAGGGTCTCATTCTAAATGTGAAGCGATCAGGCGTTTGATGAGTTTGAGAGTGGGCTTTGGGATATGGGTTAAGTGTTATAGCAGGCCTTTTAGCATGGGGGGAAGTTGTGTTAAAAAGCTTATTGTTTGACGTACATGGGCGTTCAACAGCTATTGAAACATTGTTTTTTGTAGGCTACTTGCTTGAGCATGCACGGGAGAGTGTTATAGCAGTAGAAGCTTCCTGTGTGTGCCCATAAAAGTCTGTCAGTTAGTCCATCGCCTTTTATATTTGGGTTGTTTTATTTTTTGCCCATGTTTTTGTGCGCATGTGTGTCTTTGGCAAAAGAGTTCCTGCAGTTGACCTTTATAAATGAAACTGAGCACAGACTCTCCCAGGGACGATCTTTTAGAGAGCAGGAACAACAGTGGCCTTTTAAGTGTGTGTGTTTGTGTGTCCCTGTGCAATAGTCCACTCAGAGGGATGCACAAACTCCTACACATAGCAAAACATTTTATATTCATACACACAAGCTGTCATTTCAGACAACACTCCAAACTCCCATAGCCATGAGGATAGGATTTGCACCCACACATACAAACTTGGACTTGAACTTCAAGAGCAACCTGAACATACTGCTTCAGACTGCTGTGTCCAGTTTTATTCCATTCTCCCCCCCCCTTTCTCTCTCTCCCCTTTCTCTCGGTCTCACACCCTTCTGTGTTTTTCTTATGTGTTTCTTACTTTCCTCCTCATTTTTCTTCATTATCTCTCTCTTTTGTCATTTACTGTCCCTTCTCTCTTTTTTTCACCCTCACATTTCTCTCTCCCTCCATGGGATTTCCTTCAGGTTTGCTTTCGTTGTTTTGCTCATCAGGTTTGGCCATTGAGAATTGAAATGATGGTGTGTTGCAGGAAATGAATATCTGTGTAATGATAGTGACTATACTCACTGTCTTTCTCCTCTCTCTCACTGTGTGTAGGCCCAGAACAAGCAGACAAATGTGTTAGCCGCTGCTAAAGTCATCGACACCCAGACAGAGGAAGAGCTGGAGGACTACATGGTGGAGATCGACATCCTTGCGTCATGTGACCATCCTAATATTGTCAAACTCCTAGATGCCTACTACTACCAGAGCAAACTATGGGTGAGTGCGTGCGCACGCACGCACACACACACACACACACACACAGCAAAACACTACTTTAAGCCCCTACATTCAAGCCCCTAGATTCACGATGCTATCAGAGCATGTCTGGATAAATGCACACAGACACAGACACACACACATACACACGCACAGACTGATGGCCGGTGGCTTTGTTGCCGTATCCTGTTTCATGTTCCATTGGGTTGTGGCGGTTCCTCTTCATTGGCTTTTTCAGGTATCGTGCCCCGGCGCTAAAGAGAGGTCATCTTAAGGTCCGGCACTGCTCTGACAGCCAGGGAGAGTGCTCATGAATTAACCAGCTTCAGCCATGGCCTTCGACACTCACACACTCACACACACACACACATAAACACACACACACACAGTCTCGTTCGAGTAGATGCCCTCTGCCCTTGCCTCTCTCCCCTTGAAGTGCTGAGTCAAACAAAAGCCAAAGAACTCTCCTGTGGAATGCCCATGAAACGGCAAGTAGAAATTCCCCAGCCCAGTCTCCTTGACAACAGCTCGCAGGCTCCAGCAGTTTGTCAATGATGTCATCACAGTTGGGAGAAGGACTGAAGCAGAGAGAGAGAGAGAGAAAGAGATATCCACTCATACATGAGATTTTAGAAGAGTTGTCAGGTCATTTTTTAAAACTATTGAGCGTGGATAGTTGGGCTTCCCAAGACATTTACAAGCTGCCCTGTCTCATCTTGTTGAGATCCTTGACACTTATGACACTGACATTTACATATTGATTGAGACTCGTCTCTGATTGGAAATGCAAGTATGTGGGTTATCCATATACTGTATGTGGAGGCGTGTGTGTGTGTGTGTGTGTGTGTGTGTGTGTGTGTGTGTGTGTGTGTGCGTGTGTGCGTGTGTGCGTGCGTGCGCGCGCGCGCAGGTGGTCCTGTATTGATTTGTATGACACTTGATAGCAGCACTTAGATTACTCATCTGATCCCCTTTAGATCCACAGCAGGGGCCTCACTAACCAAACCCCATTGTCTACCCGATCACTACATAATAGAGAGATAACACTCCACACACACACACACACACGGCTGTCTGACAGACCCTCAGATTTTATTTCATGCATAGTATTTATTTGTCTTTTCCAAATGCTGTGTGGGTGTGTGTTCGTGATGACCGTAGGAACAGGAAAATTAGGTTAGGTTTTAAGTCTCCAGTTTGGGGAGGATTTGGTTAAGGAGAATTACACACACAAACACACACACAAACAGGTCTGTTGAATTGATTGAAGACTCCACCATACATAAACAAATGCATGCAGGTACACATGCCATTTTGATAGGTCAACCCAAAACACACGCGCGCACACACACTTGCAGAGCTCAGACTTGCTGACTGGTTTCCCTGAGGCCCTGGTTCCTGGCAAGGGTTCTGTGCTGACTACTGGACACCCTGTTGAGCCCCTCCCTGTGCTGCCCTTGGCCAGCTGCTTACAGAGTGGAACACTCACTCTTCATGTTTTCTCTCTCTCTTTCCACTCTTTCTCCCTCTCTCCCTCTCTCTCTCTCTCTCTCTCTCTCTCTCCATCCCTGCCCTCACTTATTTTCTTTGCTCCCTTTCCCTCCTTCCTTTCTCCTTATCTTTTCTCTCCTTCAATTTCCCTCTCTCTCTCTCTCTCTCTCTCTCTTTCTCTCTCTCTCTCTCTCTCTCTCTCTCTCTCTCTCTCTGTAGATCTTGATTGAGTTCTGTGGGGGTGGAGCTGTGGATGCTGTGATGCTGGGTGAGTATGCTTATATTCTTATCTTTCTCTCTCTCTCTCTGAGATCCAGTAGCAGGAACTGAAAGCAACACAGATTGTAGAGATGGTATTAACTGTGGATCTAGAACCTGCCCATTTCCCAGGGCTCTGAAACTCAAGAATGAAACACACCCACAGGGAAATGTGTTTACACACACACACACTTACAGATACACTTCGACATATTCAGTTCCTCGTGGAGCTTCTGAAAGTCTCTCTCTCTCTCACACACACACACACACACACACACACACACAGATTTTCCCCATTACTCTGGACATAACAATGATATGGCAGTTTACTGACTTGCTAATGTTTGCTGCATCATCTTTATTAGAGTCCTGGGCCAGTGCACCACACTGAGACTAAGGCAATATTAATAACAGAAATCAGATTTCACTAATGACTTGCAGCAATATTGCAAACAGCATAGTAGAGATATAGTGATTATGTTGCCTCTTCGATTTTGCACAGATGTTCTTGTTGTTTGATTGTAAGTCCAGTCCTGTTCAGTGAATAAACACTACATACAGAATAATTTTTGCCATCATTTAGCAGCCCTAGTGGACACACACCACTGAAGTTCAAGCGTACACACCTAAAATATTCTCCCATGCATGTTCCTGTACGGCACAACACAGTTTCAGTATCCGTCATTGTCATTGTGTTGATTTTGGCTTGACTGTGTCTATGCTTTTGTCTTCGTATGACACAGTGGGTGATTATGATCTGGTTGCCCACCTAGTTCTTCCAGAATGACTGTGTGTGTGCGCGCGTGTGAGAGGTGTTGGCTCAGAATGGCTGGCAAGTGCCTGCTGGTGTCCCTGTCCTGTTCTCTCGTAGATACACACACACACACACACACACACACACATATACCAGTTTGCTTCAAATGTTGGCATTTATATTCCTTAATAGAAGCCACACAGGACAGGTACTACTTAAAGCCATTAAAGCAGCTCTCTTCATTCTTCGATCATTGTGCTGCCTTGACTAACTGAACCAGTTATGTGAACACATATCAAGACAGAGACTAAGAGATGACAAGCTTAAGGTTATTTAATGATTGGAGCCAAGCTGCTTGTTTACCGTAGAAACCTCCGGACAGAAAAGGATCTCTGTCCCTAAAATGACCCCTGTGCTCCATATTAACTCCACATTAGTCATGAAGGGACACTGCATTTCCACCCAGTAGCCAACTCTGGCCTGCACCCAGCTAGATATGTGCTGTGAATCACATCATAGGCACTCTCTCATCATGACTTGGCCAACCGAGGTGACTGAGGTTACTCATTCTGGCCCGCGCACATGACCAATCCTGTTCTCCGAGGGCAATGAGCCAGCCAATCATGCCTTTTAGAGTCGCTAGACTCTCAATCAGGTGCATTTTCAATCAGCTCCCTGCTGCTCAAAATTCGACCATGGAATCAGTGGAATGCTTTGATGTGTATAGACAACCAATTATGTGTTTTTGACTAAACAGTCAGCCAATCATGTGATCTGTATCATTCAGTCATGTGGCTTGTGGTTTGTCAGTCATCCAATCACATGCTGTGTTCGATTCATGAAATGATCAGAAACTATCAGATAGTTTGTTGATTTTAAAGTGGTTTGGAGAGACTTGCACCAAGTCACTGATGACTGTGATATACTGTGAGCCATGTTCCAAATTCCCCTGTAGTCATGCACTTGAAACAGAGAGGCTGATCAAAACCTGACTAGAACACTACATGGGTCAAGATGGGTCTGTACTGTTACCAATGGCAACAGTTTGGGCAGAGCATGTTATGTAACAGTGATGTCTCATGGCTGTGTGATGAGATTGTAAATGTTATGGCTAGCTGAAGATAGCCATGCACCCTTGCCGCTGACTGAATTAAAAATAGAAACTAGTTGTTCATTGGTATGTCAAATAGAGGTGACTGTGATATAGCTGAATTGTGTGTGTGTGTGTGCGCTAATATTGTTAATAATTGTGCCTTCGGGCATGTTTGGGTTATGTGTATTATGCGTCAGTTTTGTGTTATGTATATTATGGCTTTGTGTTTTGTATGCTATATTGTGTTATGTGTGTGTGTGTGTGTGTAGAGCTGGAGCGGCCTTTGACAGAGCCTCAGATCCGTGTGGTGTGTAAGCAGACTCTAGAAGCGCTCCAGTATCTCCATGACAACAAGGTCATCCACCGTGACCTAAAGGCCGGAAACATCCTCCTCACCCTGGCTGGGGAGATCAAGCTCGGTACCACACCTCCTCTTCTCTCCTCCCACCTCCTCTTCAGTCCCTCTTCCCCTCCCCCACCATCTCCCCTCCTCCTCGCTTGTCGTCTCCTCTCTGGTTTAAACTGGAGCTAATCCCTCCCTTTCGATTGGCAGTTTCATTAATCAGTACATCATTCTCCCACCAGCTATTGAATTAATCTGAGTCATTATCACCCCCTCTCTCCCGCGCTCTCTCCCTCCCGCTCTCTTCTTTCTTTTCTCTCCTTCCTCCCCCCTCCCTCCCTCTCTCCTTCCTCTCTGTCTCTCCCAGCTGACTTTGGTGTGTCTGCTAAGAACACTAGAACCCTTCAGCGGAGAGATTCCTTCATTGGGACACCGTACTGGTGAGTCAGTCCATAATTGTTATTGTCGCTATGGTTACAGCCATGGGCTGCAGGACTTCCTCCCTCTTATCTGGGGCTGGTTTCAGCTTATATGAGGGTGACTTCAATGCGATGGATGGTGTC
The DNA here is from genome assembly GCA_027481765.1 of Tenualosa thibaudeaui. Lineage (NCBI taxonomy): Eukaryota > Metazoa > Chordata > Actinopteri > Clupeiformes > Clupeidae > Tenualosa > Tenualosa thibaudeaui. Next base: position 16,253,531 of record JAIFZK010000012.1, on the reverse strand, counting down.
TTGATGGTCTGTGCTTCCGTTAGGGCTTGACTAAGGCTGATTCATTTCTATTTTAAAATCTGGACCTGACCAGTGATTATTCACAAACTGATTCACACAAATAGTATTTTATATTATTGATTTGCATTGTATTTACAAAGGGAACAATTTGGTGTGTATGAATACACACATACACACACACACACACACACAGACTGGTAATCTGTAGCTGTTTTCAGACCAGCCGATCTGGCGTCAGAGTCGGTTCCCGCACATGTTACACTGGGAATCACATTCGTTCATACCATTATGCAAACCCATGACGTGTCATCGACAGAAGCCTTTGCTTTGCCATTCAAAAAAAAAAAAAATGGCCACTTTTATTTAAATCCCTTTTAGTGTATCAACCGTCTTCCTTGAGCTTTTTTTAGTTTGTTGGTGATCAATGTTTTCCTGGTTTATTTATTTTTCCGCTTATGACGCGGATCAACCTGGTGACGTCTTCTCACGTCGTCATGGTTTTCTTAGAAAAAAACGAGTGCCCATCCCTGATTTTCGGTGTGAACATGTCGGCCGGTTCAAGAATAGTTGCGGGAACCAGCACCAGCACCGGCAAGGTTCTCTGCTGGTCTGAAAACACCTTGTGTGTATAGTAGCTGTGCATTGGGAATGTAAACCAAATTCTTGATGCCTTACATACCCTTATAGACCATACATACATACATACATACATAATCTTCTCATCTCATTGTATGTAATTACTCAGTCTGACATTCCACCGTTAGCATAGCTTAGCAGACTGTTCCTATATACATGTTCTGGTTTGTGAACTGTAGTTAGAGTGGGAATGAATAGCAATGTAAAATGAAGTACAGTGACTTTCTAAACTTCTTAGCACAGCTAGCACAATTGCTTCCCAGTCCTAGGTGCTGCAGGCTGGCTGGACGAGGCATGCAGTCAAAAAAGCTCACCCAGTTCCTCCCCTGTTCTCCCTCAGGATGGCCCCTGAGGTGGTGATGTGTGAGACCTCCAAGGACCGGCCGTACGACTTCAAGGCTGACATCTGGTCCCTGGGCGTCACCCTGATTGAGATGGCCGAGATCGAGCCCCCTAACCACGAACTCAACCCCATGAGGGTGCTCCTGAAGATCGCCAAGTCCGAACCCCCCACACTTATGAAACCGTCCCGATGGTAAGACACATGCACCCACGCTCTTGTCCAAGAAAAAAACTGATAGAAAAACGCATACTGGTTGTGAGCAGTGATGGCTGCGTGAAGGACCACCTAGAGGAGAGGCCAGTGGTCACACTGGGGATTTTTACTGCTGTTGTGTCTCCTCATTTTTATCTACCACCCACAGATGTGGTTACCCCTTTACAGCGAGCCTTTGAATGTGCTCAAATAAACACTTTCACAAGCATGTAGAGACACTCCCCACAGAGACCCGGCATAAAACTCAGTCAAACTCACACGTGTGCCTACATGCAAACTCCTTATCTGATGTGAATACTGAGATAAGATCCTCCGTAGGCCAAGTTAATTAACCATGGTGTAATGGTTCAGTGGAGGCGCTCGGGTTGTGGAATAGTGTGATGATTCACGATTCATCAGCCGAGTGGCTCGGCTGCAACCATGGCAATTGCATCACAGCAGCAGGCATGATCTGATGCAAAAGAGGGCTTGTAGTCAAGGCTGAACTGTTTGTATGTGTCCGGGCAGGTCATCAGAGTTTAAGGACTTTCTGCGTAAGTGCCTGGACAAGAATATGGACAACAGGTGGAGCACATCTCAGCTCCTGCAGGTGAGGGCTGCACACCTGCCATATATACAACCACTGCTAATGACATCATAAACTCAATGCACTCATACCATACCACCACATGAACTCAAATTCATACCACCAACAACAACACATAGCAATATTATACAGAGCATGTCCAGCATGGAATGAATACTCCTGAATCAATTTGTCTGTCTTTCTTGCATTTTCTCATTCTCACACACACACACACACACTCTCTCACTGATTTTTTGATCACGATGCCTCTTCCCTTTGTGTCTCTAAAGCATCCGTTTGTGGTGAATGTGGTGGACAATAAGCCTATGAGAGAGCTGATAGCAGAGGCCAAAGCTGAAGTCACTGAGGAGATTGAAGAGGGCAAAGAAGAGGAGGAAGAGGAGGAGGGGGACACGTTGCTGGTGCGTGTTGCTCACGCTTTCTAACACACCTTTCTATACACACACGTATCTGGACACACACACACAGACATATTGCGTACATATTTTATACATTTCTATTGCATAGACTGTAAAAATGCATTGCGCATAATTTTAGTTCACAGGTTTATTAAAACGGAAGAGCTGGAGAATGTTAGTGTTGGACTTCTCCTTAGCCGTGCAGTCCAGTCTCCCTAACAGACGGAATATGATTTGACAAGAAGCCGACACAGTGTGTGTTATATTAGCATCATGAGGCCATCACATGAGCAGACACACACACTTACACGCAGACAAGACACGCACTCGCATGCAGACAAGATACACACTCACACGCGGACAAGACACACACTCATAAAGACACAGAGTGGAGCAGGAGAAAACACTCTCTGCTTTGTTTGGGAGGAGAAGCAGACTGTGTGTGTGTGTGTGTGTGTGTGTGTGTGTAGCCTGGGGGTCAGGGTCAAGCCAGAGGCATAGATGGTTATGGAGCAAAGGTGGATTTTATAGGGTTAGTAGTACTATGGGTGGAGGCCTGCTGGAGAACAATATGCCACAGTGTGACACAGTCTACTCTGTATGATATGGCACTGTGCCCAGAACAGCCCTTTAAACATGCATGTCCTATGACCTTGTGTTTGAAGAAGTTAAACTACAGTGTGTAGTTTCAAACAGTCAAATGCCTTCAGAACTTGCAAATTATTAAATCTGTCTAAATCTGGTTCCTGTGTTTGTGTCCCTGTGACTGACTTTGTGTGTGTGTGTGTGTGTGTGTGTGTGTGTGTGTGTGTGTGTGCGCGCGCACATGCACGCGCATTGCCAGCAGGTGGTGCCTGGGCACAAGCGTGGTCTATCAGATGCCAGCGCCGGAAGCTCAGAGGATGAGAGGGGCATCCCTAGCCCTGCCCCCTTGGATGTAGTCTCTGAAATGCCAGAGCCTGACCCACAGCTCAGTCAGGTCAAAGGTCACGAGGAGAAGAAGGAAGTGGTGATGGAGACACCTGCTGGACCAGAGACTGAAGTGCAGATCAGGCCAGAAGAGGAAGAGACCAAAGCCAAACCAGACACCCCTGAAGCAGGACCAGAGACACGGGACACTGCAGTGGTCAGTAGCAAGGAGGAGGACAAGAAGATCGGAGAGCTGGATGAAGGGAAGAGTGAAGCAAATGAAGAGGAAAAGAAGAGAGGAGAGGAGAAGAAGGAAGAAGTAAAGGAGGCTGAAAGGAGTGAAGAGGTGAAGGCTGTGGAGAAAGAGGTAGAGGAAGAAGAGAAGGAAGAGGAAGCTGAGAAGCAGGAAGAGATTGAAGTGAATAGGGTGGAAGAACAGAAGGAGGTAGAGATGGAGAAGAAGAAAGAGGAAAAGAGAGAAGAGGTGATTGAGGAACTTCCTCAGCCTTCAGGTGCCTCAGAGCGGCCAGATGCCGAGACTGGAGAAGAGATGAACCATAAACCTGAGGAACCGGTAGACAAGCCAGCACAACCACAGGAACTGCAGGAAGACCACAAACCTGAAGCAGAACCGGCAGCAGAGCCAGCAGAACCGTCCGACAGCATATCTGCCGAGCCCAGAGAACAGCCTATAGAACAGAGAAGAGGAGAGGAGGAGAAACCAGAGAGCACAACAGAGATGGAGAAAGGCAAAGAGGAGGAGGAGGAAGAGAAGGAGGCCAAAGAGGAGTCGACAGAGGGGAAAAAAGTGCCCTCACTCAGCCCTCCAGCAGCTGAAGAACCCACACAGAGCTCCTCAGTGAGCAAACAGGAGGAGGAGGAGAGAGGAGAGGGGGATGAAGAGAAGGAAATGACAAAGGTGGAGAATGAGAAGTCTGTGGAGGAAGGAAAGGTTGAAGAAGAGCCAATGAAGGAGCCTTTGAGGGAGCCAGTGACCTCCACAGACGTTACTCCAGTGATTGTTGTCGAAAGTGATGAAGGGACACAGACCATAGAGGTGAAGGTGGAGGAGGAGAAGGGAAAAGAGAAGGATGAGGAGAGAGAGAAGGACTCTGACTCGGGGAACAGCTCAGCTGCTGACACCAACAGCATCGACATCAACCTGTCCATTTCCAACTTCCTGTCCAAAAACAAGGATGGATCTGTCTCCATACAGGTATGTGTGCGCTAGGGGTCAGACTGTATCCACTGTAAACCAGGTTGTGTGCATGTGACTGTGTGTGTCTGTCTGCATGTGACTGTGTGTATGTGTGTGTGTGTTTGTTTATTAGTTTGGATGTGTGCAGTTTAGTGTTTTTGTGTGAATTTGCATAGCATGTACAGTAATCCACACACTGACTAACCTTTGACCCCTTGACCTTCATCTCAGGACACAAAGCGTCAGAAGAAGACCCTGAAGAAGACCCGCAAGTTCATGGTGGATGGTGTGGAGGTTAGCGTGACCACCTCCAAGATCGTCACTGAGAACGACACCAAGAGTGAAGAGCTGCGCTTCCTCAGGTAGTCAAACACAAAGGATCATGGGTAATGGAATACCAGGGTGTGGAATTGGTACATTTTGTTGAATGAGTGTATACAGTTAGTGAAGACGCTAATTATTGTCTGAACCAGTTTATCCTGAATATAATATCGGCATGAGTAGATTGCATTGGTGTTGGTCAATGGATGCATCATCACATGCTTTTTATAATGTGGACAACTTGTATGTGATATGTCTTTAACTCTGTGTGTGTGTGTGTGTGTGTGTGTGTGTGTGTGTGTTTCAGGCGACAGGAGCTGCGTGAGCTGAGGCTTCTGCAGAAGGAGGAGCAGAGAGCCATGCAGCAGCTCAGTAACAAACTCCAGACCCAGAGAGAGCAGCTCTTCCGACGCTTTGAACAGGAGACCACTGTATGCAAAACACACACACACACATACACAGACACACATTCTCATGGTATGCATAAACAAACACACACACAGCAGCTCAATAACATTTCACTGTCCCTCTATGTGCGTGTGTGTGTGTATGTGTGTGTGTGTGTGCGTGTGCGTAGGGTAAGAAGCGACAGTATGAGCAGGAGCTGGAGACCCTGGAGAAGCAGCAGAAGCAGTCTATAGAGCGCCTGGAGCAGGAGCACACCAGCCGCTTGAGGGACGAGGCCAAGCGCATCAAATCAGAGCAGGACAAGGAGCTCGCCAAGTTCCAGAACATGCTCAAGAACCGCAAGAAAGAGGTACACACACACACACACACACACACACACATGCACACTCTCTCTCAACATACATGCTGGACAAGAGCATTTTTGTATACCAAAAGGCAGGCACACACACACTCTCACACACTCACTCACACACTCCTTTAGACCTCCCAGGATACACACCAACTTCTCTAGCCCTTCCTGGCAATCATTCTGCTCGCTTGACTCATGCACAAGCATTGATGAGCGCTGAGTGAGTGTGTTTATAGAGCCTGCAGCTTTATTCAGCTTCACTGCCTATTTTCTCTCTCTCTCTCTCCCTCCCTCCCTCCCTCCGTCTGTCTATCTGTCCATCTCTCTCTCTATCTATCTCTGTGTGTTCTGAGTGTTCTGTAAATAGCAGCAGCTGTCTCCTCTTCCTCTGCTCTCTACTTTTGTTTACTCTCCTGGGTTTGTGACCTTTGCCATTGCAACCGTTAGCATCCTTTCCTGCCTTAGGACGGCAAGTGTTCTCCACTCTCAAGACTGCCACCTTCCCATTCAGTGCGCTTGTCTTGGGATTGTGATATTAGCATAACTATGAATGACCTGGACACTATTTCTATCTCACCTGCCTCCAGTTCAAGATGACAAAACATTGCGAAATATTTTATGCATCACCTATAGGGATGAATGGGAACCGTAGCAAAAACCTTTAAAATGTGACCGTTGAACTTTGCCCCAGTCGCATCTCCCCTTCTCACCTTCTTACCTTTAAACGTGCCTTTCATTTGCCTGCTTAAAGCTGTCTTTCCTCTTTCCTCACTGCAACACATGGGCCAATCCCGCTGTTCCTCTGCCAGTGCTCCTGTGACCTGTCTCAGTGCGCCGTGGCTCTGCTGCTTCGCCTGTTGTGCAGTGGCCTCTGGTCAGTGTGGCCAGTGTGCAGCTGTGTGCTGCCCAGCTCATGCAGTGCATTATGGGTACTTGTGATGCTGATGCCCTGCTCTAGGCTGTGGTTGTGTGTGCAAGTGGACTTTGCCATAGCTCTTTTTCTCTTGCATTCTCTATCTCTTTTACACACACACACACACACACACACACACAGACTCAGACAGTTACACTTAGTTTACATATTGTATTTGTAACACACATAAACGCAGGCCTGCATGTGTGTGTGTACTAGCACATATTAGTACCTGATGACAACACAGTCCCATCTTATACCATTCAATTAACACAGTTTAACACTCATCTTGTCCCATTCACATCACATACATGTGTTCAGTTTTACTCGGTTAGAATTATTGTTATGTGCTTGATAACATACATTAGCAGTTATGACTATGTCCATTGATATGTACATTCCACAGTGTATAATCATGTGATGAATATGTTTATGTTTGAAATTAATGTCATTATGATGATTGTGGTGGTTGTGTGGTGTATGGGTGCCACTAATTTTGATGATTGGTTGCAAGAGAGAATCAGTGCTGTGTGTGTGTGTGTGTGTGTGTGTGTGTGTGTGTGTGTGTGTGTGTGTGTGTGTGTGTGTGTGTGTGTGTGTGTGTGTGTGTGTGTGTGTGTGGAAGGCACTGGTGGAGGCCGTAGGATGGTGAGAACTCTCGCTTACCGTGGGATCAGGTGACTGGAATAAGGTGACGTGGGTTAAAAGCAGCATTGGTTTCTCGGTGATCTCTTCGACCACTCACTCACCCCTCCCATGTCTACTCTAAACGCACACACACACACAACTGCACACACACTGAATGTCACTATTGTACCAAATATACCAAACATACATTGCATTCATAGTTCCGTATGCTAGCCTAACATTTACTAGGTTTCAAATTTAGCTAAGGTCTGAACTATAGTCCTGGCCATTATTTGGGCCATACACCTGCTGTTGTCATGATGTAGTGTAGCTCATCTGACATGACTATGTGTGTTTGGAGCTCAGAGATCACCCAGAGTCCATGTCTGTAAAAAGGGCTTAGCTGGCGGATGATGTGCCAGAGGCAGGATTCGGTTCTTCTAACTCCTTTGGCTGATTGGATGTTTGCGGAGGTCATTTGCGCTGTCGAAGCTGTCAGTCAACTTACCTTGCCTTTCTGGTTGGCTCTTGCTGGGATAAAACTCATCTCTGGTGCCATCTCATTAACATGCTGAGCGCAATCTAATCTTTCCTGCCTCGGGATTGGCCTGTCTCATTGGGGCTTGCGTTGGGTTCGGGACTCTTCAGAATCTCGCATGATCCCGGTGCGCTTAACCAATGAAAAAGGACCTGAGGGAAAGCAGTCACTCAGATGTGTGTGTCCTTGACGGGATCCATGCAGGTGAAACAGGAAGTGGGTCAGTCCCCCAAACACTTGAGAAAAGAGCTCCTCAAGCGCTTAAAGGAAGACCTAGCAATCACACAGCATGAAGAGGTAGGAACACACACACATATACACACACACTCACACACACTCTCTCTCTCTCTCTCTCACACACACACACAAACACACACACATGCAGTCGTATTAACACACACAGATGTAAAGACAGACATGCTTAGAGTTTGCCGCTGTGAAATGGGAATGGGCCTATCAAGACTGTGTTGTGGGAAGCCTGGATCATCTACTCACAGTACATGGACCAGCCAGTACATGCACACACATGTGTGTATGTTTGGAAGACCTGTGTCACACTGGCAGAAATTGGGATCGTTATTCAGCTGTGTGTGTGTGTGTGTGTGTGTGTGTGTGTGTGTGTGTGTGTGTGTGTGTGTGTGTGTGTGTGTGTGTGTGTGTGTGTGTGTGTGTGTGTGTGTGTGTGTGTGTGTGTGTGTGTGCCAGAGATGGCTCTACTGTTGTACAGTATATGCATGAGTGGTGAAGATGGTAAGTAAAGTGGTGTGAAGGTTTGAGTGTGATAAGTCTCACAGGTGAGTGTGTGTTTCTGTTACTTTAGCTTTCTCTCAACAGCTCATGCAGTCTCTGCATGCACCAACACAGCAGAGGTTCCAGTGGCCATTTGCTAACTTCACTTCCTCTCTCTTTCTCACACACACGCACGCACACACACACACACACACACACACACACACACACACACACACACACACACACACACACACACACACAGCTTGCTTAATCTTAACCATGTCTGCTCAGGCCGCAGCTTCTGAAGCCCAAATCCAATCGTATGTGTGTGTGTGTGTGTGTGTGTGTGTGTAGCTTCGCCAGCAAGTGTGTGGTTCTGTATATGTGAGTCAATATGGTGAGTATGTGTGTGTGATGTAGGTAGTGTGTTTTGTGTGCGTGTGTGTTGCTTATGCAGGAGTTTGTGTGTCAGTGTTTGACGCAAGGCGGGCGTGAATCTCGCGTGTGTGTGTCGCTCACGCCCGGAGTGTGTGTTCTGCTCCACAGGGTGTGGCCCAGGTTATGATTCAGTCTTTTCAGTTGTCCTCATTCGCTCTGTTCAACGCCCAGCTGCAGGACGTAAGTCACACACACTCTCAGCTTCCCTCTGCCCTGCTGCTCACATGGCCCACACACACACACACACACACACACACACACACACACACACACACACATTCTGACTCTGACACACAAACTTGCTCACATACAAACATGCACACTCTGACTCTCCCATTTTCATTTAGACACACCATCTTACTGGCCCAGTGAACACACACGCACACACACACACACACACACACACACACACACAGGCATGTGAGCTGGTGGGTGATTTGTGTTTGCAGTGCCGTGCCAGTGTTGATGCAGTGCTGCAGTTTCTCCGTCTGGCCTCTGGTTGGCGCTCTTCCAGTCTTGCCCCTTATATCTGTTACACATCTCACCTGTGATACACTTTCTGTGTGTGTGTGTGTGTGTGTGTTTAGTGAGTAAGAACAACAGCTCCTCAGTGACAGATCTTTCTGTTATAAATCTGTTTTATTGATGTTTTTTTTTGTTCTGCTCAAACTTCGCCAAAAGTGAGAGTATCTTAATGGTATTACATTTTGAGTAATAGAATGGTTTGATGAAGTGTAGATACTCTGGTTCACGCTGGCATTTGGCAGATTATTTATGTCCCTGTTGGCAGATAGATTAGATTTGAGTGTGTGTGTATGTAAAGATGTATGGTCTGATTTTAATGTCCTTAGTTCAATTTTGACTTAGCCAATGTCTTACTTGGAGTCTCTCTCTCTCTTTCTCGTTCTCTCTCTCTCTCTCTCTCTCTCTCTCTCTCTCTCTCTCTCTCTTGTGTGTTTACATTCATTCACTGATTCATCAGTTCCGTATGCATTAAATGGTTTCTTAGTGTTTCTGGTGAAAATGTTGCATTGTGTGACCTGAGTATGAGCCAGTCTTGTGGGATGTCTGTGTGTGTGCTGTTTTTCAAAATATTTCTACAAGCCCTTAGGTAAAACACTAATCATCTACGTCTCTTTCTCTCTTTTTTAATTCAACCCAATATTATGTATATTGGAACACACACACACACACACACACACACACACACACACAGGAGCAGGAGTTTCTGCAGCGACAGCAGCAGGAGTTGGATGCAGCCCTGAAGAGGATCATCCAGCAACATAAACATGAACTGGCCACCATTGAGAGAGACTGCCTCAACAACAAACAGCAGCTCATGAGAGGTGTGTGCACACAATCACACACACACTCACACACACACACACACAGAGGTGTAGTCAGCATAAATATGAACTTGCCACCATTGCTCAAGAATGACACACACACTCTCTCACACACATACACACACACACACACACACAAACACTCTCACACACATACACAGGTACATTGGTTTCTGCAGGTTTTCTGAGGTCAAACCTTACCAAAGAGATAACACTTCAACCACACAGCAGGGGTGAAGAGGTATAAAGCTGTGGGGGGAGGTATGGAGGATGGACAGAACGAAAGAGGATGAGTGAATACCAGAGGTTTAACTGACTCAAGCACAGCAGGGATAGAGATTGAGAATGAGGGGATGAGGTTTTCATTTTGACTGTGTGAGGGAGAGAGACAGAGGCAGAGAAATGAGGAAGTGTGAACCACTCTCTGACCAGCTCTCCTGTTCTGACATGGCCTGCTTTCACAACAGCATGCTACTTAGAAAAGTGTGTATGTGTGTCAGAGAGTGAGTAAGTAAGGCCTTGTATGTATGTGTTTAGGTTTATTTTTTGGCAGGACTGATGCCACTGTTAGGGAAGGCCTGTCTGGACTTGTGTGTGTGTAAGAGACAGTATGTGTGAGTGTAAGTGTAAGAAGTCTGTTTATTTACTGACATCATTGTAATAGCTGACTGTGTGTCTGGGTGTGTGTGTGTGTAATGACTGGCTGAAATGTGTCTATTCTGAGTAAGCTATTGTTACTGTGTGTGTGTCTGTGTGTGTGAGTCTGTGCCAGACACAATCATTTCTACTCTAGAATACGTCAGTATGAAAATGCCTGTGGGTCTGAACACATCTATGTGTGTGCCTTGTCTTTTTGCCTCTGTGTGTGTGCTTTGTCTTTTTGCCTCTGTGTGTGTGTGTGTGTGTGTGTGTGCGCCTGTGACTTTCTTGACTGTGTGTGTTTGTGTGTTCCAGCTCGTGAAGCAGCGATGTGGGAGCTGGAAGAGCGCCACCTGCAGGAGAAGCACCAGCTGCTCAAACAGCAGTTAAAGGACCAGTACTTCATGCAGAGACACCAGCTGCTCAAGAGACATGACAAGGTTTGTGTGTGTGTGTGTGTGTACATGCATGTGTGTGTGTACATGCATGTGTGTGCGTTCGTGTGCATGCGTGTATGTGTACAAGCAAGACCTCAGGCTATGAGACAAATATTTTGTTATTCCATGAGAAGGATAAAGGAGATGAGCATACCTCAGGAAAGATACTAATGTGTGTGTGTGTGTGTGTGTGTGTGTGTGTGTGCGTGCGCGTGTGTGAGCAGGAAGTGGAGCAGATGGCTGGCTATAACCAGCGTTTAGTGGAGGAGATGAAGAGCAGGCATGCCCAGGAGAAGGCGCGCCTGCCCAAGATCCAGCGTGGCGAGGCCAAGACCCGCATGGCCATGTTCAAGAAGAGCCTTCGCATCACCGCCACTGGCACACCCGAGCAGGACCGTGACAAGATCAAACAGGTCAGAGGTCAAAGGGTCCCACTCACTCACTCAGACAAGCTCTTTGGTTTTTTGGTTGTTTCTTTCTCTTTTCCACACCCTGAAACCCTGATGCAATAATGAGCACACAACACGTCCATACCACCGCTCCTCTAAAGTAGGTTGATTGAAGACCACAAACTGGACTGAATGTGCTTGTTGTCATTTGTCATGTTTGATGATGGAGGAACTCTCAATATGGTCCAGATTACATTACATTTATGCATTTAGCAGATACTTTTATCCAAAGCGACATTTTTTGTCAACTATCAACTCTTCAGGACCAGTCTCCCTTAGAGCAACTTAGGGTTAAGTGCCTTGCTCAAGGGCACACCGGTGGCAGCTGGGATTCGAACCCACAACTTTTCAGGCTACTTGCACGCTAGAAATTCCTTCTCTGCATTTCACACATCTTTAATCATTATTATGTATACAACACACACAGACACACACACAAATAGCACGTAGTGAGAAGTGAACGCACACAAAACCACCAGCCACTGCTGCGGTGTCTGGGTAGCTGGGTTTGCTTAAGGGCATCTCAGCCGTGGGAGTGAACATGGGAGAGCTGTGCTCCACCACTCCCCATCCGTTGCTGTGCTGTCATTAAGAATGTCTGCCGTTGTGTGATTACACTTCTGTTTGCACGGTGAATGAATGAGTGTGGTCCCGAGGGTTTAAAACTCCCAGGCAAACTGTGTCCTAAAAGAGTGGAAGCTATTCCATGCCTGTCACTATTCTGTGCCCCCTGACTCCTCTGCTGATGCATAGCATGGAGTGTCTTACACGTTCTACAGATGTAATGCTCAGGGGTCCCAGTACTCGTCTGTATAATGGATACTATTTGTGTTGGGGGAGATAAATGGTTTAAGTTGCATAAAAGCCACAGTGCAGCAGAGCGGAACTTTTTTTTTAGTGACAGGCAGCGAGACTTGTGGGTTCATCTCAGAAATGATGCTCTCTGATCAGCGTGTGGCTTCTGCTGCCGTGGTAGACTGAAGTAGTTTTGAGAAACAAAAAAAAAAAAAACAGAACACAGAAAACGAACCACACACTTGACACAGCTTGACCTTTGTGAATACAGAAAGAGCTATGTTACACCAGGCAACTCGTGCAAACAAAATGTGATGGAGCACCACTGTTTAAAAATGGATTTCTAGTGACGGCAGTGTGACTATAGCACTGTGTGTTCCAATATAGTGCGTTCCAACTGCAGCCGCGCGTGTTGTATGACAGCCCATAACTCTGATGACTAGGAGTTGAAGATGTCAGCTCTGAACAGAGCAGATAAGCTTCACTGGTGTGTCTAAGTTGTGGGGTAATTTAGACATTTATGTTCAAAAACTCAAACTGGATCAAAAAAGCTGTTTTTTGCTGTAGTTACTTGAACAGCCTGTTTAATGGGGTGCTTGTTCTGCAGCTCGTAAAATATAAGCAAATACTGTGTGTGTGTTTGTGTAAAGAGTTTTTGATGGACCATATTGGTGTGTGTTCATAGTTTGCAGTCCAAGAGGAGAAGAGGCAGAAGAATGAACGGCTTCATCAGCAGCAGAAACATGAGAACCAGATGAGGGACCTCCAACTTCAGTGTGACTCCAACAACAGGGAGCTCCAGCAGCTACAGGTAACCATACATGTGCCCACAAACATATGGTCATACACAAAGAAATGATGGAATGCACACTATGTTTAAATTATGTGTGTGTGTGTGTGTGTGTGTGTAGAATGAGAAGTGCCACATGTTGGTTGAGCATGAGACCCAGAAGCTGAAGGAGCTGGATGAGGAACACAGCCAGGAGCTCAAAGAGTGGAGGGAGAAGCTGAGACCACGCAAGAAGGTATGACCGCTAGACCCCACATGACTTTGAGTTGGCGGTTTAACAAAGTTGCAGAGATTTTATTTATATAAATGGTACTAATGATGTATGGTATCTCTCTGATTTACATTTTTCTTTGGCTGTAGTTTAGTTAGTACACTTCAGTTCATTCATGCAGAGTTGTTTTGTCAAATGTTGGCTAGATTATGAAGTGCATTATACTTACACTATCTATGCTTTTCTAGAGAGGTGAATCTTCATTTGTAGGCCTGACCAATCAGAGTGTTTTATTTGTGTTGGCAGGCCCTTGAGGATGAGTTCAGCAGGAAGCAGCAGGAGCAGGAAGTATTCTTCAGCACCAGCGGGGACTCCGAGTGCCTGAACCCCAACGCCCAGAGCAGGGTGTCCAAGTTCTACCCAATCCCAGGCGCCCACTCCTCTGGGTCCTAAACAACAACCCCCCTGCCCCCCTCACACACACACACACACACACACACACACACACACACACACACACAGACAGACACACACACATACACACACACATATACTGAGGGGTTCCCATGGGTTCCTGCATCATTGGCATTTGGACCTTTGTCACAGATAGGCTATGCCCATCCACTCTAAAGCTGCAGAAACTCAATCAGTGCTATGACACTCACACTGTCATTCTCACTCACACACACACACACACACACACACACAATAATGCCCGTTAACATACGCTCCGCTGAGTCTTAGGAGTGCTCTAAGCCATTCACCTGTGACTGAGTGAGTGACTGGGTGATCCTTTACTTCATAACATGGCAACATGCTCTTTGTCCATGCTTACTGATAGGCTCCTATTATCAGTGGCATATTGAGGGGTTGCACACCAGACCCAAGTCGACAAAAACCCAACAAGACTATGATTCTAGACCTGATGAAACCAGATCAGAGCCCTGACTCGAGCACTGACTCGATTTGATTGGATGAGAGCAGGCCCAACCTACACAGACCTGATCAGGTGAGATGAGACCAGATTGGGAGGACTACATTAGTAAGGGATCCAGTCCTCTCAGACGGCTCAGGCAACTCATTGGAACAGCTATTTTAGAGATAAGATGCTTCAGAGATACTGTAGTGCAAGTTCCTATTCCTCACTTCCAAAATGGAGTCAGTGCCTCAAGTGTATGTTGTCCATGTCAGTGAGTGTTTGTATTTGTGTGTGTGTGTGTGTATGACGTACATGTGTTTCGAGGTGTGTGGAGTCTGTACGTACGTACGTGTGTTAGTCACAGCTGTACCTACTCCTGTCCTTGCCCTCCCTTATGCTGCTCAGTGCATCTGCTCTGAGGTGGCTGGAAACATCTAGAAACTTCTAGAATGTGTACGCTACAGAGCGCTTGGCTAAGTGTTCGGTGCTCCAATGAATCACAAGACTCTGAAGGACAGATGTTGTTTACCCCAAAGAACGTGACTGCAGGAGAAACGTATGAAGTGCACATTGGTGCTTTAAGACTTGGCGGTGTGTGATTCAGCTGAAGTTGTTTATGTAATAGCTGATGCATGCTCCCCTCGAGAGGGTGTGACCATGATATGTGCACCGTTTCTATGATGAACAGCCCTTCCCAACGCAGTGGCCATGTCAATTTTGTCTCCATGGTTACAGAACGCTGTGAGTATTTACTGTTGTATGTCTTACTGGTGTATATTCCTATGGTATGTGATTATTATTTTTTAAGGACTAAGGTTGGATCAAAACAAAATGAAGCACTTTGGAACTTACTAGTTCTTTAGTAACTTTCCAGTTATGGTTTTGGAAGGGTTTGGAGGCAGTTCATGAGGTGCAGTAAAATTTATTGTTGCACTGTTTCCTGTCTTGTTATGCTGTGTGAAGGTCAGGCGCTTGCAAGGTTTGTGTCTCTTTCATGATGCCGCTCATGTGAGCGAGGCCACTTGCTCTTAAAGTGATTTTTTTTAGCACATTTCTGCTTGATGCACACAATTTTTTGATGAAGGACGTGAGCATTACATGAAGAGAACTCTCACATAAATATCACACACTCTGTAGGTGATGGGAGATATGATGAAGGTGGTTTTAGTGTGTGTATGTGGGTGAGTGAGTGAATTGTTAAACACATTATCTCAGGTATATGGTTACTAAAAGCAGTAGTAGCAATGAGTTAGTTATTAGATGATGTAGAGGGTCATCAGAAATTATTATTCATCAACTGATCTCACAGCTGTACTGCTTTATGTAAGAAACAGCCAAATGGGAAGTGTGTGAATGAATGTGTGAATATGGATGTTTCCAAAAGCAGGCGATCAATTATCACTATTGCAGAGGCGTCCCTAAATAACACACACATGCAAGAGATCAAGACTAGAAATGTGGCCTGCAGTGTTCATGCTCAGTTGGAATGTGTTTTGCATACTATACTGTATTACAGTTCAGTTAGGGTTACAAGTGTTGGAGAGGTCTCCTTGGAGATTGCTCATAATGCTGTAAATAAAAGGGTTCTTCTATTTTTCATGTGTCATTGTGTCAGAGAATGTCTGAAGAGGCACAGTGCAATTCTTCATCCAAAACAAACAGCTAATAGAAAAAATGGTTTAAACCTTTTATTAAGTTAACACAATGACAAATTAGCCTAGTTTTCATTAAAAATAAAGAGCAGAATTACTATTGTAAAACATAGAAAGTTAGTTACATTTTGAAGTTACTGAGTGTGGACAAATGTACTCTAGAGTGGAGTCGATTACATCAGGAGGGGATGATCAGATTTTTTTAAAATGTACATTTATTTTTAACACACTGATTTTTTTTTTCTTTCAACAAAAGACATTGTAAATTGTGCTGGTTTGACAGTGCAAGAATTCACTTCAATCACAATACACTTTATAAAGAAAAACATTTTCAAAAGGTACAAAAATAGATATGAACATAGGGGTAACACATGACATTGCTCTTTCTCACTTAACCCATTCATGAGTGCCATTCACAAAAAAATACAACTTATTATTGCAACGCAATTGAAATGCTGGAACCAAAACAAATGTTGAAGGAAAGTTTGGAATGAATAACTTTATCAAACTTTATAAAGGGTGTATTTGACAGTAAATATTATAGGGACTCCATAATACAGAACATACTGAAATCGCACACTTGCTAGACTTTTCCTGAAGTTGAACAGATGTATTTGGCCACTGGCACTTTCTAGATCTTAATGTGGAAGAAGCGACCAAAGACTTTGGGCTGTGCTTCCACACCACATTTGTCTACATTTCAAGTTGATCATTTGGCTACATCTGGGAAATGAGAAGGAAATTTGAACACTCTTGATATCTAACCTCAAATTGAACTGCTACCTGCTCACAGCCAGACACATTATCATGCAGATCTACTTTAGCACTACATCATTTGTTACCTACATACTAAAAGTAGCTAGTCCCTGAAGCCTCAGAACACACTTGTGTTCTGAGGAGCAGCATGGCGAAAAAGATTTCCATAACAAAGGTAGAAGAATTTTAAACTCCTGCATGCCTCCTGCGTCGTGTGAACGTCACTTCACCTGGAAGGACAAAAGTATTTCATGAGGGGAAAGGCAAATCAAATGAGTCTAAGGAATGGGAGAACCCTCCCAAGTCTTGGTCCATTTAGGGCCCACTCAGGTATAATGGCTTGTAGAGGATTGAACATTCTTGTGTATCATCATCGGTGTCTTCCCCTGGGAGGAACTCTCTCACTAACAAAATGTACGATCATGCCTCCATACTAGGGTCTTACTGTTAAAGGCATAGTAGTATAGATAGCCTGAGAAACCAATTTAAGAAATTAAATGTCCTTTGTTTCTAGTGGACAAATGCAAATTATTTGGTACAGATGAGCTGTCCTTAAACTGATAACTTATAATATAATATATTTGAATGGCATGTGTACTGTTGCCTGGTTTAGAATATACATTTTTAGATATATAACTCATACCTCTCTCCCCTCTGGCTCCTGGAGATCCTGCAGGTCCTGGTGGACCTGGGTAACCTGTAAAGAGAGCATCATCAGAATCATTCAGGCCACACACCCACAAAACTGGACCTTCTCCATTTAACTTCAAGTCTAACTTCCAAACAGCTCTATAGCATAGCATCTAACATGCCTTATGCCATAGAATTAGCAAAACTTTAACTATGGGTTTATGGCTTTAACTGCTTTTTGTCCACTTGACAGTTTCGACTACTCCTCAAATATAATTTGTAATGTTTGGGCCATTCCCAGAAGCAGTCCAGAGAGCCAGTGATAGGTCATTATTGTGCAGCAGGTCCAATATTTAATTAACTATTTAACTAATGTTGTCAGTTAGCATCCGTTCACACTGTAAATGCTGATGCTATTAGGCGCTGGTTGGCAGTCAGCTAATTTTTACATGTTTAATAATATTAGTTTTGTTTTGCCATTTTCTGTGCACAACATCCTCCATTTACAGCTGAAAGTCTGATACTATTCTAATATGTCTAATTGGTTCCCCCGTCATGTTTTAGAGTAGAGTAATCCAAAAGAAATCAAACATAATTAGTTAATTACTTTGTAAAAGTAAAAAAGAAAGAAAAAATAAATTACTATTATTAAATTACTATTACATTTTAGATAGAGTAACCTGTATTGGGAACACATTACATTTCCTAAGTAACTTTCCCAAAACAGTCATACCTCTGTCTCCTTTAGGTCCAGGGTAACCCCTGTCTCCCTTCACCCCTGGGATGCCTTGGGGCCCAGGAATGGTGCCATGTCCTGGAAAAGGTCACAGCAGAGTTAGCCTGCTAGCATCAGTCCAACGCAACAGAACACAGTAAGTAGAGTATAGCCCCCGTTGCTGCATGAATAGTTACTTCTAAAGAAGTCCATGAGATCTGCTGTGGTGTTGCCATATTGTGCAAAGACGCGGTTGTATCCAGGTGGTCCTGGTGGGCCAGGAGGGCCGGGTGGACCTTGGACAACTCTAGAGTTTCCCCGGTACTCCTCTTCTATAACACTCTGGAGTAAACCTTGGTCTGAAAGACGAAGACAAAGACCGGCTAAATCATGGAACAAATTGCTGAAAATGATTTCAAAGTGGCAACAGTGCTGTGCCCAGTATTGTGAGTTTGGATGAGTTGGGATGCTGAATGTATCAGGGCAAGTGTCTGTGTGTGTGAACATTTTCACAGAACAAGCACAAATTGGAACAATGTACAAAAACACTTCACTACTTAGTACTACAGTGGAATTCAGGCACAGTAATGCAGTGGGTGGTTATATTAAAGGTACGTAATTTATCAGCTCGGTACTCACCGTTATGGTAGTGTAAATGACTCATTACATTGACAAATTAATGTTCTCTCGACTCCCCCTATGGTCTTCTGACAAATTTACCACACTTGCAAGATGCCAGAATCACCTCGCTGAAGGACAACCGTAAACTAACTCACATATGATCCCTATGAAATTGTGCTTATTACCTTGTCAGTCAACATAACTCTTTGAAAAGCATAATCGCTCCTTTCTATCATCCTGGTTCTGGTTGTACAAATACATGTTTTGGCAAGTATTTTAAGACGTTGGTTTAAGTTACAAGAAAAAAAAAAAAAAAAACACGATTGTAGGGGGAGCTCAGTAGTAGTAGTAAAGTAAGTAATAAGAATCCAAGACTTTCATAGGACACCTTCAAATCCAAAATGACAAGCAAACTGTATATTTATGGCAGTGGGGACATGGACTCACTCTTGATGTAGTCAGTGACCCTCAAGGCCATGCTGGAGTAGTCCACAGGCTCAGCCAATCCTCCATTCTGGCCACGCGTTCGCTCACTCCCATAGTGGTACTGTTGTCCAGGCTCGCCGCGGTCGCCTTTAGCTCCACGAGGGCCGGGAGGCCCCTGAGGACCTGGGGCCCCTGGACGGCCAGATACATAGCGCTGCCCTTCACCACCTATGGGGCAAATGCACTCATTAGGCCTGTCAGTGAGAGTCAGTATGTGTCTGGCTGGGCGGTTATCAGTCCAGTATATCAGTCCATCTTGGGTGTATTAAGTTTATACCAGCATATGGTTGACTCAGTTTATGATGACAGAGGAGCATCAAATGTCTGTTGGGTTGCTGATAATTCCAAATTTTCAAAGAACATAGAAGGACAGTGTCTTCATCATATGCTGTAAGGAAGCACTCACTGCGTAGGTAGTCCTCAAGCTCAGCACGGATGTACTGCCTGGACTCCCTCTCTCCATATCCCCCTGACCACCGGGAGTCTCCTGGGGGTCCCTGAGGTCCAGGTGGGCCTGGGGGACCAGGGGCCCCTCTGAAGCCTGAGTCTGTTTAGAGATGGGGTAAACAGGTACAGTTCTCTTCAGGTGTTTCAGTGATATTTTTGCCAAACAAAACACAAAGAAGACCACAGTTTACAGCTTACAGTGGATCAGTAATAATTGAACGTATAGTTAGCTTGATGACTATGTCTCTCTATTTCTATCCTTATCCTTTTAACTAAGGACAATCACAGACATGGACTCACTTTGTAGGTAGACCTGGATGTCCTCCATTCTGTAGCCAGTGCCTCCGCTGCTCTGTGTAGTTCTTCCTGGGGGTCCTGCTGGACCCTGTAGCCCTGGGATGCCTGGAGGCCCAGGTGGACCTGGAGGACCAACTGTCTGACGATTATAGCCAGAACCTTCACAGAGGGAGGAGAGGCAGGAGAGTGATAGAAGTGTGTTAGTGCGTTTGTGAGTATTAGCAAGGCAGAGAAAGCCGGGAAAATTAGATGCTACTTGTGTCCAGAGAAGACACAATAATAGAAACATTATTGGCCAAGTAGAAATATATATGTCTGGTAATATATTTGTCAGGATAAACCGATCATCTGAAACTCATTGTAGACTCCAGCATCACCACTAGAGACAGAGTACTCAGGTAGAATAAAACAGGCTCTTACGCTCCAACAGGGAAGTGATGTCACCAATGCTTCCAGGTAATCCAGGTGATCCTGGAGGCCCAGGAGGTCCAGGTCTGCCCTGAGTCAAACCACGCTCTTTGAAGACAATGGGCAAGTTCACAACCCAATCAATTTTAAATGGACATAATGGCAAATATTGCTACAGTGCTATCACAACAAGTAGAACCTTAATAAATGTAAAGGTCAAATATAAACCTTTGAATCAATTATATGTGAAACTACCACTGTAGCTGAGAGAGTTTCAGCTACAGAAGGGCTTTAGGGTATAAAAGGGGAGAGTCTCACCATTAATAATGCGGATGACATAATCAGCCACTTCCTGAGTGTTGTAATTGGCTCTAGATGCACCATCCACAGTGCCAGGTGTTCCCGGTGTCCCAGGTGTACCAGGAGGACCAGGTGGGCCCATGACATAGCGCCTGACATCATCCCCTGCTCAATCAATCAATTCACAAGCAAACCAATCAAATAACTGAACAAATCAACTTAGTTGATTAGTTCTGAGGATTAGATAAGTGTAAGTGTACAGGTATCCACACAGCATCCTTTATGCCACTCACTCTGCAGTAGTGTGATGATGTCCGTGACAGAAATTGAGCCTGATGTTCCAGGAACCCCCGGGGGACCAGGAGGCCCTTGGGCTCCGATAGTGCCTGAACCTGGAGTGACAACTGAATTAGACTAGAAAAACACGGATCTGTAACTCTCCCCCTGTACAAACAGCCTGTAAGTTCCATGTTAGCTTGGTTTTACTTACGCTGAATGTAGGCAATGACACGAGTTGCCATGTCGTCAATAGACACAGAACTTCCTGCAGCCCCTGGAGAACCAGGAATGCCAGGAGAGCCAGGTGGACCTGGGGGACCCCGTATTCCACTGAGGTGCTGCCTTGCACTGTCGCCTGCAGACACAGCAGCATGGTGGGCATTTAGCATGCAGACAGTATTCCATACAATACGGTCTGCAATACAATACATACACATACACACACACACATGCATGCTACTACAGTCCAAACTTACTCTGGAAGTAGTCAGAGATGTAGCGACGGAATTCTGTTGCAGAGTATGATCCCCCAGAATGTCCAGGTGATCCCGGTGTTCCAGGTGGCCCAGGTGGACCAGGAGGGCCAGGAAGTCCCCGAGAGGTCCCAGAATCTAAAGGTGAGGACACAATATATACATATATACACACACACACACACACACACACACACAAACACACATATAGCATGATATGCAACTCAAAAAAACTATATGTGACCACTGCAGAAAATCTTTAATCCAGCAATCAAAAACATTTGCATCTCAGACATGGACATGCCATTTTTTTTCATTTGTCTTTAAAGTAGCTTTACAATGCACTTGGCATTTAATGTTGTCATTGAGTCAAAATAATTTTATCAGACTGGTCTATTTTCTTATGTGCATACCACTCTTGCCTGTAGCCAGTTCCACTGATTCTAGTGGAAGCTAATTATTGTGCATATGCAGTGCAAAACAAAATGCTTCAGTAATGCACCTAGTGCAACCTTTCTGTTAGCCTTTGATGGCGGCCATGTTAAGGTGTATGAAACTCACCTGTGGAGTATCCTGTAGAGCCTGGAGCCCCTGGAGATCCTGGATCCCCTGAGAAAGACAGAGTGGTCAGCTGTCACTGTGAGGGTAATTCTCATCCACAGTCACCTCTGTTAACAAAGATATCTGCCTCCGTCTCCATCATTCTCTAACGTCCCTTAACCATCATTTGTTACCAATCGATCAAACAGTAATCTCTGTTCTACCAAAAACAAAAACAATCCCATGACAGTCTGATAATGAAACACCTACACCTAAATCACCTCCAAGTACATTAGCATAGATGTCACAGTGACCACTGACCCAGTAACAGCTCATCATGATAACTGTTGTCACTTATTCACAGCTGCTGGTCAAGCTTTGGGTTTCCAGAGCCCATAGTTATGAAACCAATGCACGTTTACACTCTGGCATCTTGCATGGTGGGAGTGGTAATGTGAGTGGCCCACCTTTGCGCCCCTCCCGTCCAGGCAGTCCTGGAGGTCCAGGGGGTCCCGGGGGGCCTTGCACTGCTCCATAGTCTGAGGCTGACGAGGCCAAAAGAGAGATGTCACCAGTGGTATTTTGGTAATTATGTGGTAATATTTCTCTACCGTATACATCATGCAAACACCCAGAGAGCTAATATATGAAGATAAAGATAAAAATATACAATAAAGTTAGCCACAGTCCCCTCAATTGTTAGCTAGAATACTAGCTACCTCTCACATTAAACCAGCTGAGCTGGCTAGCTCAAGGTCAAGGTCAACTGTCAGCTCTCAGCACAGAAAATGTGAGGCAGAAATATCAGAGCCTTTGAACTGAATTTGCACCATGTAAATTCAAGCTAATTTGATGATTTATTTTCCTAATTTTTATTGATATTAGAGAATGCTAACACCACCATTACAATTCTGTTCTAAGGAAAGATTTTATTGTCAACTGGAGTGTCCTTGAACTGAGACTAAGATTAACATCTTGCCAAAAGTAGACTATCTTGAGCTGTAAGAGACTAGGATTAACATCTTGGTGGCTAGTTTTGATTGACCTTGTACTCAATTTTCAGTCTGTCCAATGATACATGCCCATCCCTGCTGCTGATGTGCTCCCTCTCCCACATAACGAATTCCAACTATAACCCTGCTTACATCTGAATGAATCGCCAGGTCTCCCTGGTAATCCAGGCTGGCCAGCCTCTCCTGTGAAATACAACAAACACCTCAGGATCAGAGACATGACAATGTACCAATGTCATCAAATGCTGTGCCATTCATAACCTTTCTTTATCTGCATGCTATGGTCTTGTATGGTATTGTAATGAAGTCACTTTGTCACATCACATTCATATTGTACCTACTGATATTTATATTCATGATTGATTATTGATATTCACAGTGTCATGAAATATTGTACTGTGATCATATTGTGTCATGTGGTGTATATTTAGTTCTAGGATTAAGATCCATTACCTTGGTATCCCCTTGGTCCTTGTGGCCCTGAGAGATTTAAAAGTCAAACAAAATGTGAGACAAGGACAGATTTTTTTCACAGGCATGATAGCCAACTAGCCTATTATGAACTCATTCAAGGTATTGCTGGCTGCCCGTTTTATCAGAAAATCCAAAAACACGTTGGAACTTTGTTGTTATTATTTTAGACTCTTTGAGGGACCCACCTTGTGATCCTTTGGGGCCTGCAGGTCCCGGTGGTCCTGGGGGTCCAGCAAAAAATGTGCCTGATTGAAAATGAGCACGACTGACAATTAGAATTTGTGACTTCAGACATGTGAAAAAAACAAGGCCCTGTCTTGTTTGAACCACAGTCATATCCACTCATGTTGTGACTACAGCAGAGCACGCATGGACCCTAGGAGCAGGGCACCATTTTGGCATGTGATTGGTCCAAAGTGAACCCAGCTGTTGGGCAGTGTTTGGTTTGGGAATAGATGCCAACCTGAGTTGGGCACAAAGCTGCCTGGCTCTCCCTTCTCTCCTCTTGGACCGGGCTTTCCATAGCCTAGAACAGGACATCAGAAACACATGGTTTTTACACTGGCACCATTAATAGAGATTTGGGCTGTGGAAAGAGTTGATTTGCAATGGTTTATATGAACCTGGTGGTCCGGGCTCCCCTTGCGGGCCTGGTGGACCTGGTCTGGAGTCTCCTGAGTGACAAAACAACAGTTGAAATAATGAGAGACTTCACTGATGCTGTCAATAACAAAGCACATCCTGCGCATTGACACCTCAAAACGTGAACAATCATTTACAATGTCTGTTGCTTTGGACCTGCAATGGGACTGCCAAATCTCATAACTATAAACTATAAGAATGAGACACAATGATAGCAGAAATGTACAGTAAGTCCAGCCAAGTGATGGTTGCAAGCAGAGTGACTGATGATGTAAATGTGGGTGTGGCTTGTTGGTGGGTGTTGTCATCTGACCTGCACGGCCAGGTTGGCCTGGAGGACCAGGGGGTCCTGGAGGTCCAGGAAGCCCTTGTGTTCCAGCTGCGCCAAACCGACCTGAAACAACACCATACATGTACTGACACTTAGCCCAAAAAAACAATTCAGCCAGTTTAAGTGCATCTGTAGCTGAGTTTCTATTCAACTTTTTGCATTTCATTTTCGCATTAGCAAAAATTCAGCTGAAGGACCATGTACCTCTCCATGTGTTTCCATCAACTGTGTCAAATGCAAATGGACATTAGCCTTTAGCCCATTAGTGGCATGTTCTTATTCGGATCAAGAGTTAATCCACCCCTCTCAAGCAAATCTAATTTAGATTCGCATTAGGGGACTAATGCAACTTCACTGGAGTTTCCAATGTATATATACAGTCATTGAGTGTTCCCAACTGAAGACTTCTTTTTTACATAACCTAAATGCGCATTAACAAGTTGGATGGAAACCCAGCTAATGAGACAAAAGAGAATGGCCTACTTTCTGCCTGTGTAGCCCTGATGGTTTCTGTAGTCTTGATTGTGATGCCAGGTTCTCCTTGATCTCCCTTATCACCTGTGTCACCCTTGTCTCCTTTAGGACCTATACAAAGGTCACACATAGGTCAAAACATCTCAACCATGCACAGGATTACACAAACATACATCCTTCATAATCCTCATTAGCCTGATAAAAATCTGTGACATCTGAATGAAAAGGAAGTCAATGAAGTCTGTCAAAAAAAGATTAAACCTAAAATAGTTCCAGACTCTCTGATTGTTTAGAAAGGCAAGACACTCACCTTGCTGTCCTGGAAGCCCAGCTGGTCCAATGGGGCCTAAAACAGAAAAATAAAAAAAAACATGTAACCTTTGCAGCCTCACACTTATTATACTTAACATAGTTATCTCAGCTATGATACAGTTTAGCTAATTTGTGCTATCGCCTTTGATAAGTAGGAATACAGATGGAATATGTAATAAAGCCCTTCACACACGGGCTCCGACATCATTGTGGAGCACTTTTGAATTTGACAATATCACTTGCCCAGTACACACCATGCAGTGAACATAGCATCACAATGCTAATGTCCATTTGCATTTGTCACTGCTGCGAAAATGGCTTTCTATCACAACAAAATTCACAATGCCACGGACACCAAGAAACTCTTTTCCACCTTTAAATCTTTACTAAACCCACCTCCACCACCTCATCCAACTAACCTCACAGCTGACACTTGCTGCATTCTTTTACTAACAAAGTTGCAGCTATTAGTAGTCAGTTCTCAAACCAATCCACTGAGGTTCCTTCTCCTAGCCTCTCTAAACCAACTGCTTCCTTTTCTTCTTTCACTCCCCTCTCTGAAGCAGAGGTGTCTAAGCTTCTCACAGACAGCCGGCCCACCTCTTGTCTTCTAGACCCTATCCCAACAACCCTTCTTCAGGCCATAACTCCCACCATTGTGACAGCAACCACACATGTGTTCAATGCTTCACTAACTAGGGGTACATTTTCCACTGCCTTCAAACAAGCCCAGGTAACACCACTGCTCAAAAAACCACCCCTTGCTCCCACTCAAGTGGAGAACTACCGACCTGTTTCTCTTCTTCCCTTCCTTTCCAAAGCCATTGAACGAGCTGTCTTTAAACAGGTCACAGGATTTCTTACCCAGAACAGCTTCCTCGACTCCAACCAATCCGGTTTCAGAAGTGGCCACTCCACTGAAACAGCGCTTCTGTCTGTGACGGAAGCACTGAAAGAGGCCAGAGCGGCAGGTCAATCCTCACTGCTCATCCTGCTGGACCTATCAGCAGCATTTGACACGGTCAACCACCGCATCCTACTGGACAAGCTGACCAACATGGGTATTGATGGCACAGCGCACTCCTGGTTCAAGTCCTATCTTACTGGACGGTCGTTCAGTGTCTCATGGCTAGGACAGACATCGGCACTTCACCAACTCACCACAGGAGTACCCCAAGGATCTGTGCTGGGGCCCCTTCTCTTCGCCCTGTACATCACCTCACTGGGCTCAATTATCCACTCCCATGGCTTCTCGTACCACTGCTATGCTGATGATACCCAGCTCTATCTGTCCTTTCCGCCTGATGACTCCATGGTGTCAACATGGATCTCGGACTGTCTCTCTGATATATCTGCATGGATGAAAGCACACCACCTCCAACTAAATCTCTCAAAAACTGAACTGCTGGTCCTCCCAGCCAAACAAGCCTTACATCACAACATCAGCATCAAGATCGACTCCCTGTCTGTTTCTCCCACCAAAGTGGCAAGAAACCTAGGTGTCATGATTGATGACCAACTGACCTTTGCAGATCACGTTGCCTCTGTGGCGTGCCGTTTTTCCCTATTCAACATAAGGAAGATCAGGCCGTACCTAACCCAACATGCAACACAGCTCCTGGTACAGACCCTGGTTATCTCTCGGCTTGACTACTGCAATGTCCTCCTATCAGGCCTACCAGACTGTGCAGTGAGACCGCTACAGATTGATCCAGAATGCAGCTGCACGTCTGGTCTTTAACCAGCCAAAAACGCACACGTCACACCTCTGTTCATTGAACTTCACTGGTTACCCTTGGCTGCTCGCATTAAATTCAAGGCACTTATGATGGCCTTCAGGGTGAATGATGGCTCTGCTCCCATCTGCCTGAATTCTCTCCTGAAGCCCTATGTCACCCGACGACCGCTTCGCTCCTCTAAGGAACATTTTCTAGCACGGCGAACACCTTGTGCAGGTCAATCCAGACTCTTCTCATATCTGGTTCCGCGCTGGTGGAATGAACTCCCAAGTGCTACCAGATCAACTGATACCCTCTCCACCATCAAGAAACTCGTGAAGACCCAGCTCTTCCAAGAATATCTCCTGGCGTAAACTCTGAGAATGCACTTAACAATTTAATTTCTCTGCACTATTGCACTTTCAACTTAAAATGGTGCAGTTTCTATGTTAGCAATATGCACTGCTTGTTCGTTCTTTCATTGTGTTGTAGCTTGAATGTTATCCTCTTTTGTAAGTCGCTTTGGATAAAAGCGTCTGCTAAATGTCTAAATGTAATGTAAATGTAATGTAACATAGCATAGTCTGCGGAATTACCAGTGGATTCTCTTGAATAGCTCTGACAAAATAGACCTGAATCGTAATCATCAGTGGCGGCACAGTTTGACGCTGGTGTGCAGGTTTGTATTTAAAACAATGGAATAGCATGTTGGAAGCAAAGTGCTCTACACTGTGGGAGCCGGTGCACAGAGGCCCCAAGATTTCTGCTTAGTGGGGTATGTTATCAACTCTTAATCTTAACTCTTAAAAATGAAATCCCAATTCCCAGTTTCCTAGGGGAATAATGCTAAGAACCAAAGTTCAGGTTGATGGCTCAGCAGTTTGCCCTGCAGGCAGACCCAAGATGCATGTCTCACCTGATAAGCCAGGGGGTCCGGCAGGACCAGGGGGTCCAGGAGAGCCAGGTGGTCCAGGAATGGCCACTGAGTTAGAACCAGCTGAGAAATCACCATGGAAACAGACATGGTATTGAGACATAAAATAAGAACAGCTTTACTGTTTGAATGGGTCTTGCGTTGTATTAAAAACTCACCTGCATTGATGACTTGTCCAGGTGGTCCTGTTTCACCTGTGAAACAGATTCAAGTTTTCCTAAATGTAATTACATATACTAAATTGCAGTTCATCCATAAATTGTTGATTTTATACATAACTGATAAGAGTTTAAAATGTATTGAAAAAATGACTACCTTTAGACCCTGGTTGTCCTGGGTTTCCTGGTATTCCTGTTGGCAAATGAAATCAGGGATTTATTTTAAGAAATGTGCAACAAATTAAACTCTGTGATACTGTGTCTTCAAATATGTAGATTATACCTGGTGGTCCTTGCAGGCCTGGTGTTCCTAAAACAACAGGTACATTGTTAGGATACCTCCATCAGTATCTTCTAGCTAGATGCTTTGTTGTCGATGACAAGAATATGTTATACTGTAGCTGTCTTCTCTCATATCATTAACATGACAACACACCATGCACCCTATGTTTCAGTGGGTGCCACTACAGTGAGCCACTGCTGTAGTTCAGACGGAAGATAGAAACCAATTGGTTCCACAGATATAAGTCCAATCATGACACCACTACTAGACTTCTAGACCTTTCAACATTCCCCAAAATAATGCCCTCATGTGTTACCTGGGAGCCCTGTGTCACCTGGGGGCCCAGAGGGACCTCTGATCCCAGGCAGTCCGATAGATCCTTGGTCACCTGTGCATCATATGTTAATGAGCATGGTTCTTCTTGGTCCCATGGTGCATGTTTTATTAATAATAATATAATTAGATGACATTATAAAATAGTAATTGACCTCTAGTTCCTTTTTCGCCATCATTTCCTTGGGGTCCTGGTCAAACATGACAGACAACAACAGGATGAGAACATTTGATGGGGAAAACTATTATTATTATAAGATCATATGTTTCATTAAAGACATTTAAAGAGATGATTATAGTACTGACTGCACTGTGATGCCTTATGATGGAAGTGATACCAGTACTGAATACTCCTCTCTTGTTGGGTTTTAAATACTAATAGCATGCAAGCTCTGTGTGGGCAGTAAGAAGAGTCATGTCATCTGATGCCAATACTGGTCTGCTGCAGGATGGCAGATGGAGAGTGGCATCTATCTGACTCATCAAATATAGCCTGTGTTTAACCTTTAGACAAGCTTTTATTTATGAAGAGCCTTAGAGTCTGGTGGCTGTGGGAAGCAAATTAGCCGTCAAATAAAAATCCATTACATGCTGATGGTGCTGCTGATGACACCACAGGTGTAATATATGCAACTATATGCGGGTCCAACCCTCTCTCGTTCACATACATGCACAATCACCCATCTTACCTGGAGATCCCTTGGATCCTTTCTCTCCTTGGGGTCCTTGTTTGCCAGGGCTTCCTGGGGGACCTGAGAAGAACCAGATTAAAACCACAGGATAACCCAGTCAGGGAAAAATTCAGGATCATTGCATCCTTCCAAAACTACTAATACAAGCTGGACACAAACTGGGAACTGGGAAACTAAACAGGAAGACTGCAATTGCATCTATAAAATCATATGTTGAAAAATAGGCTGATAAGTTGAATACCAAATGTTGCTATATTATTCTGCTATACCCACCTGGTCTGCCCATTTCTCCTTTGTCCCCATGGTCACCTGTGTAAACACCACATGTCCAATTATATTATCCCTAAGTCCCAAAGACTACTCCAGAGGAAAGGAGAGAAATAGACTGTCCTACCTTTGATTCCCTGTGGTCCAGCAGGTCCTCTTTCTCCTGTGGATCAAAAGACCAATAAGCAGTGAATGAGAGGACTCAACATCTTACATGCATGTCACAAGTGTCATAGGGGAGAGTCGGTATGTCATAATGGAGGCTTGATGATGTATGTGGCGTGATGATGTGTGAATTGTGAAATCAGTGTTGTTCATGTTCATACCTTTTTGTCCGACAGGTCCTGGCTCACCACGGAAACCAGAGCTTCCTGGATCACCTAAGAGTTAGAGTAATGTTAATGTGATCTGTAATTCATGTTTGATTTTGATTCCTGATATTCACCTGTTATTCAACTCTTTATTCTCTATAAAGAGTTCCTCTGAGGTACTGAGCAGGGCAGATGAGGGTACTCACCTGGAGGTCCAGCAGCACCAGGCGCTCCAATTGCACCTAGGGAGAAATGGTCAGTAAGAAAGTGTTACCATAAACCATAACAACAGCTGTTCATTCATAACGAACTGCAATAAAGCAGGCACAGGACAAACAGAACTATTTTGAAAGCACTCTATTTAAGTTATTGGACAACACAAACTGCATAGTGTGCCTTACATGAAGAGGAAACAATCCACTACCATACAGTATGTTTAGCAACTCATCTGCTACACTGTACATATGCAGGATGAGTCACCATTAGTAGCAAGTCTCACTATCTGGGCTTCTGACCTTTGAGTCCAGGAGAACCAATTGGTCCAGGAAGACCAGGAAGTCCAGAATCACCAGGAGAGCCTGTGGAGGCAGGACCATGTTAATGTCAACCATCCCTATACTTTACCAAAACGTAGTGCTTGATGTTCACTGAACCATTTTTATGAATTCTTGTTTGCCATCTGTAGACACAGAGCATGCTGTACCTCTTTCACCCTTGATGCCAAATCCTGGAGGTCCAGGCTCTCCACGAGGTCCTGCTGGCCCTTCTCGGCCCCTCAACCCTTGGGTTCCCTCTGGACCATGATCCCCTGCAAGGGAGAGCAAGGAGACTAGTTTGAATCCTACATTACTTTCAATGAGAGTCCATGAGGATCAATGCTATGACACTATGTGCAGAGTGCTGGATGTCCTGTGTGTCCCAATGGAAAATCTCCATACCAGCACTTCCTTTCTGTCCCTTTGCCCCCTCATGTCCTGGTGGTCCCATAAGGCCAGGAGAACCTAGATGGGAAAGGTCAAAGGTCACACATCGCTAGCAGGGGCACCAGTTTGGTTTGTGTAGCTTTCAGTTTTAACACAATAAATAAGAATATGAACAGAATATAATGAAGCAGCATTCCCTATTGCTAAAAGCACTGATGTACTGTCTGGCTATACTGAAGTTAGAGAGCTCACAGCAAGCTGTGGCCTGCCCCCTCCTGTAGTACCACCTCGTGCCTAAGGGGGTGATAGAGATCCTCAGCAGCATTCAGATCATCAGCTAACCTCAATGGTTAGCCTGTCAGCTAGCATACAAACTTGAGAGTTTACATAAAGATTACAGGGGTCTAGTTGTCTCAACATGCAATCGCTCAACTCTCAAGTTGAGCGATTGCATGTTAAAGTGTGTGCATCCATTGCCATCCATATTCCTAGGACAAACATCCAATACAAGAATGAGAGAGAGGAGATAAGGGTGGATGAACCTATGCTAGTGATACCCTGTCACAGTTGGTTTGGACTGTATGACATTCAGCTCACTATCCTAAAGCTCACCAACACAGTGCACTACTGAGTACAGCACCTTTTTACACACAAGCGCTAACGACCTTGCTTACCTGGTAACCCAGGGAAGCCTGTGTCACCTGTGTGTTGAAGCACAAAAGTTAAGAGTGTTACTAGAGAGCATTATCAGGTGGGCATGTGTTCCATACCTGTGTGTGTGTGTGTGTGTGTGTGTATGTGTGTGTGTGTGTTTCCAA
The DNA here is from genome assembly GCA_027481765.1 of Tenualosa thibaudeaui. NCBI lineage: Eukaryota > Metazoa > Chordata > Actinopteri > Clupeiformes > Clupeidae > Tenualosa > Tenualosa thibaudeaui. The sequence goes on along the minus strand of JAIFZK010000012.1, from coordinate 16,222,049 downwards.
ACCTTTAGGCCCAGGTGTTCCTGTGTCACCTGACAACAAGGAGACAGAGACTTAAATAAACACGGTGTGCTTATTCCCATGTATGGGAAAGTAAAAAGCTTACTCTACAGTTGATACATAGGATATAAAGGCAGACAAAGGGCATTAGATTATTAGATTGTGAGTGCAGTGTATGGGATTGGTTGTGATCTTACCTTTAGGCCCTGGTGGTCCTCTCTCTACTCTAACTGACGAGGCTAAGGTTGCTGAGGAAACAAGAGATTTTAATGCATACATGTGGATTACCATAATAAATGTAGTTCATATTTTCACATAATTTTTCTGCTTGTGTGTGTATTTGCATGTGTATGTGTGTGTGTACTGTGTGATTTGTGTGTTTACCTCGAACAGATTCCGATTGTATCTCTGATCTCACTAGCTGTTGTACAGTCCTCTGTAGCACCGCATTATCCGTGGGAACTGCCGCCCCCAGGTTCAGTGTGTTGTCCTGCCGGCTGAAGACCCCGTTGGTGTCCGTGTAGGTGCCTGACTGCAATGTGTGATGCATCTCGTTGGCTGTCAGGCGACTGGTGCGGGCGGCCGTGGCACCAGATCCAGCCTCCAGAGCATCCACACGAGCCCTCAGCTTCCTCACGTCCTCCGCTAGGGGAGAGAGGGGGTCACAATACTGCTGTCACTAGCAAATCATGGTGTTCAAGTGTGTGTGTGTATGTGTGTGTGTGAATGTGAATGCTTCTTTGAGTCAAATAGTATCTGTTCTGCATGTTTCTTTGTGTGTGTGTGTGTGTGTGTGTGTGTGATTACCCAATGCGATGAGTCCAAACAGCAGTCCTAGCAGCAGCAGCAGGCCCAGTAAAAGTCCCAGCAGCCACTTCCACCAGGAGCAGCAGCTAGACAGGAAGCCACAGCAGCCCCCGCCTCCTCCACTACACTCATCATCCTTCTGAATCTCTGAAAGATGCAAACACACACACACACACACACACACACACACAGGCAGACATAGAAAGAGATGACAAATGTCCAGAAACACTCTTAGTAAACATGCATAGATACACAATTCCTAGCCAAGATACACTCTATTTAGTTTGTTTGTGGATCCTTAAATAGTAAAAAGACAAACATTTTAAACATGATATAGTGAATATATCAAAAAGAATGTTGAGTTATGTATTCATTCATTTTAATGTTCATTTTGTAGTGGCACATTCCTACGCTACCTGCATAAGTAGCCTTGTCTTTGGTTGCCACTGGAGATGATCCATCTAAAAGAGTCAGATACTCAGTTAGTCAATCCATACAGCAGTCAACTAATATTTTTTCCATTTAACTAATCAATGTACTATATGTAACTGAAATACATACACATAACAGTTAAGACACAAATGAACCAACCATTTTATTCAGATTAATAATGCAACAACGCAGTTACACTCCTCCTAATCTAGATAATAACCCTAACAATGGTGATAATGATTATGCTTGTACTGCACAGAGTAATCCTCTAACAGACGGTGTGTGCGAGGGTGCTGCGGTCTGGCCGTGGTGCAGACTGGAGCAGAAGGAGGGGTACTTACAGTAGCTGTTTGGAGAGGTGGATTTAACAGGTGCAGGCTGGAAGTAACTACCAGAGATCACTTTCTCTTTCTTCAGAGAGTCATCGGAGAATGAGCCTGCAGTAGACACAGAAAAACAACTCTGAGGTAAAGTAGTTGGTTCATTTCACAACATGTTAACATGTACGTTTTGTATCTTCATAATGGATTCCTACTGTTTCACATTATGTGTCATTAAGTATACTTGGAGAATATGGCATCTGTGACACATTTATAACATTTACTATCTATAACATCTATTTTGTATCTTTATAATGGAGTCTATTGGAGTCTATATACTGTTTCACATTATGTGTCATTAAGTATACTTGGAGAATATGGCATCTGTGACACATTTATAACATCTACTATCTATAACGTCTATTTTGTATCTTCATAATGGAGTCCTACTGTTTCACATTATGTGTCATTAAATATACTTGGAGAATATGACATCTTTGACACATTTATAACATCTACTATCTATAGCTCAGAGTGTCTGTGCTGGCCTTACCTGACCTCCCCCCAGTCCCACTGTTAGTAAACTGTTTCCCGCTGTTCTTGGTCAGGATGAGAACCTCTGTGTCCTTTTTCACAGGAACATTCTCCTTCTCCAGCAGGACATATTTACGCGGAACATCATCACTTAGGGACCTGGATGTGGATACAGCTGCACACACACACACACACACAAACACACACACAATGAAAAAATGATTAAATGCTTACTGTTTTTATGAGAAAGCCTTCAGTCACAATCACCCCTGAAATGTCATAAGCTGCTGAATCTTCTGAAGTTGCACTGGAGGGGTTAAGTTACAAATATTAACAATGCATTTTAGAGTCAAGGGTGAGTGAGTGACTATTACCTGTGGAGGTGGACACTCCTGTGCTGACCAGCGCGGTGCTGTTCATCCCCTGGGACACGTTCTTCTGGACACCATATCCTGGTGAAGCCCACAAACACAAAACCTGCTCAACACTGACAGATTCATTTAAGGGTACCAAGTCTTTACAAAAACCCATGAAGAAGTTTGCAGACCACTCCAGGATGAGAATTATGAGAATTCTTGTTATATAATATATCTAGTTTTTAAATTCAGCATGTAATATAAATGTAGCCAAGAACTATAACATCTATTCCATTAACTGGAAAATTTATGCATTCAACTAAATGTCAACAGCTGAATGGTTTAGCTTTAAGGAGCTTAAGCTTCCCCTAATGTCACTGTAGATGTACTACCACTGCATGTTGGTTACCTGCATGTGTGTTAACCCCATTGGAAGTAAGAACACTGCTGGTTGTTGACACCAAGTTATTCTGAAATCCATACACTGCTGAGTGAGAGAGAAAGTGTTAAAGAGAAGGAGGTTTTTATGTCCAAGGTGTTATTTAGTATGCAATGCACTATACCTTTTAAGTTAAAAAAGGAATACAATGGCACACATTTCTACATATGAACAAGTGTAAAATCACAAAATTAACCAACTACAGTACATACAGTGCTGACCTGACAGGGAAGATGGTGAGGTGGTATTGATGAGTGATGTCCCAGATGACAGATTGTTGTTGCCCTGGTAACCATAGGTGGTGCCAAGTGTACTTCCTGATGGGAGGGTGGAGCTTGTCCAGCTGTATGAGGTCAGGGCAGAGTCTAACATGGTGGGGTCATACTGCCCAGATACTGGAACAGAGAGAACATGGAGCTTACTAAGTGTGTGTGTATGTGTGTGTGTGTGTGTGTGTGTGTGTGTGTGTGTGTGTGTGTGTGTGTGTGTGTGTGTGTGTGAGAGAGAGAGAGAGAGAGAGAGAGAGTGACAGAGACAGAGAGAGAGACAGAGAGTGAGAGAGAGAGAGAAAATGTGTGTGTGTATGTGTGTGTGCGTGTGTGTGTGTGTGTGTGAGCATGTGTACCTGACTGTGAGCCCTCAGCTGGTGCTCTGACCTCCACGCTGGCCTTGCGAGGGACGGGGAGGGTGGAGGAGGTGGAGGAGCGGGTGGGACTGACACTCGAGGAGCGCCCACCCTTTAGCAGACGCTTCACATCATCCAGCTCTGTCCCTAAACACACACACATATATATATATATATATATATATATATATACTTTGACTAAACACACATACATTACCTCAATACAACTGAGGTATAAAACTGCTCCCCTGAAACTATCCACATTTAACATCTTCACACCTAGACTAATTATACTTTAACCTTCTTATGACTGGATGATATTTATGGACACGCACCAGAAATAAAACCATTGCAGTTTTTTTTTGTTAATCTGAAATGCTTGTTTAGGCCAGATAGATAGAACTCCCCCTTCACTGAACATCCTTTCTACCCTTTTCAAAAAGTGATGTTGCCATGGAGATGAGAGAACTCACATCGAGTGGAAGGTGAAGCACTTTGGAGGCGGGCTCTGATCTCACTCTCTGTAACACAGTGGACAAGAGACACGACAGTTAGCATCTAACAACATACAAACATGCACACACACAATCAGCAGTAAATGCCTCCATAATTTGTGCACACACACATGCGTATATATATACACACACACACAATATATATCAAACAATACATTCCTACAGTACATCCACATGCATGCATATACTAAACAGCTTTGGATTTAATTTTCTCAGACTTCAAGACAGATTTAGAAACAGGTTCCACGGGTGCTTTGGAGCACACTTAGTTATATTTCCAGAGATTTGGTGACACTCTGTTAGTCTGTGTGTGAATCTTTACCTCTGCTTTGACTTCGGCCGCGGGTCGACGCTGTCGGAAAGATTTTAATTATTAAAAAAAATGCTTGAATTATGGTGATATCTGGATCTCATGTCGTGGATTAAGTGTCACTTGGGTGGTAGCCTACCATAGTCTTTTCTGCTCAGCTCAGGGGATGTGTTTCCACTAGAACTTCCTGAAATTCAGAAAAGGAGAAAACCAGACAAGGATATTAAGAAAGGGTCTATGCCAGTAGACTGGGTCATCATAACTTTATTGCTGTGATGAAAGCTGTTTCAAAAAGTACCCTGGATCCTGAAAGTACCCTTTACCTTTAAATTTACCTCAAGAAACAAAATGGTTCTTGAAGTGCTTCTTCACCTCTTTACAATATTCAGGATATGATTTAATCAATACTCTTTAGTTTGTGTGTGGATGAGTTGCAGGTGTGTGTAAATGTTTGTGAGTATACCACAATGTACTGACGTACCATCATAGGCCATGGAGTGGCTGGTCATCACCTTCCTCTCCAGGAAGACGGGGGAGTGATTCAAAGAGGAGGCAGAGCCTTGTAATCTCCTCCCACCCCCAGTGGAGCTCATCTTCATTTTAGTCCCCACCCCTCCTGAGGAGCTACTAAAGCCAGCACCTCCTCCACCTCCACCTCCTCCTCCAGCACCACCAGCCCCACCTCCTCTGGACCCTCCTGCACCAATCCCAAAGCTGCGGACTCCTCCTCTTCCACCACCACTCCCCTCACTTGAGAACTCGCCCCTATACACGCCAGAGCTCAGTCCTCCAGCATTCACACCCACTGATGCTGCACAGCACACACACATTCAGACACACAGTTAGACATTTTCCAGCAAAGCTCTAAATGACAGTAAAGACAAACTAATCAATGCACCACAAATTCTGCTGCAGTTTAATTTTGGGGTTGATGAGCTGAGTTTCTGTGCTAGGTTACTGATCGATGTGGATGCTAATCTAACTAAAGATTGAAAAATGAAGTAAATGGGGAATTAATCCATGCTTGGCTAAAATACCAGTGCTAATTTGTTAAGCATGATGACTGAAAAGCTGTTTAAGGTCAGTGTTCTTTGAGCAGAACATTGGCTCATCAGGAGGACGGCCACAGAAAGATGACATATTATATGTAATAGTCACACCACATACCAGTATGTGCTCTAGTCAGTTTATAGCTAACTGAGTTGTTGGAAAAAAACTTCCATTCAGATTCAGTACAACACAAAATCACACTAACACTTCACTGTTGAAAAACAGAGGTGTTGTTACTGTACTAGAAACTTTTGAGAAAATGGCTAAGGAACACATGATCACCCACTTACTCATATGCACCCAAGGGCATTCTCAGTCACCCATTACAACAAACATTTGCTAAGGCAAAAAGTCAAATTTGTTATTAGGTTATGAGATATTTTCCACTGTTCAACCTGGAGTATTGTGTTGGTATGGCACTGAAGGGTATGGGGTTGGTCTGGTAGCAAAGAGTCAGGGATTGGTCTGGTAGCAAAGAGTATGGAGTTGGTGTTACTCACAGGATGAGTAGTAGGTGCTGCTGTTTTGGGTTAAAGTATTCTTCTCCACCCCAGCCCCTCCATAGCCACTGCTCATGCTCTTCACTGACCCACTACTGCCCTCTGGTGTCGAAAATAACAAATAACAGCCAAGTGTTAAACACTGGGCCTCACTCTCAGCCAAAACCAATATGGTGAAAACTAATACAATAAAGGAAATGAACAAAAACACAACTAAAAAATCAATCAAATTGCATGTTTGTATTCTTTAGGATATTATAATAAGCCACTTGAAGCAAGGGGTCACTGGTAGATCAAACCCCCAGTCAGCCAAGGAATTACAGTTTTGTGAATTATTACTCACTTGGCGGTAAAGATGTCAGTCTTGTTGTTGTTATTTCTGTCCCAACTGTGCAAAAGAAGTGTTAAAGCAGAACAGAGGTTAAAATTGATTATATGTTTCATATTTCCTTTTTATTACAAGCGTGTACGGACAACGAAAGTTGGCAGCGAGTATGAACAGCAGAAGCAACTTGCAATGATACTAGATCTCACATCACCACTAGAGGGCAGGGTAGCTCTGTATGTGATAGCACTGGTAAATGCATTATGCATGTATGCTACATCACTATGCAGTCCTCCACACAGGTTAGGATTACAGAGGAACAATATGAGAGTGAGAAACTTTGAAACTGAAAAGCAAAGAAAAAGAGATGTGAAAAATAAAGAGACAGAAAGACACAGAGAGACAGAGAGAGGTGGAAGAGAAGTGAAAAGGGAAGTTTATGTTTACCTACTGAACTGCCTCCTGAGAGATTCCTATCACCTGATATCAGATCATCCATTCCATGCTATCTAATGAGGGAAACATAAATGAGTGTAGTGTTTGTAGTGAGTGTAATGTTTGTAGTGCAAGTGAATTCTGTGTCTCCTTCTCTGTGTGTTTCAAGAACAGGCATGTTGGCCATATGTCATATGCAGCACAGTATTTACTCCAGCTGTTTTACTGGATCAAATGAAGACATCAGTCTGGGTCTGGTCTCAGAGAGGACACCAGACAGAGGACACTGTGCCTGGGCTGACACAATGCCTTCCCTGTCCGAACCACTATTGTTGTTGTACTTGAGCCGAGCACAGCCTCAACCAAAGGCCTACTACAAACTTTCACCTCATGTGATATATCTCATTTCTCACAGACGATATAGAAAACAATGAAAGGTTCTAAAACTGTCTATTCCAGTAACTACTAATGGTATGGGATGAGAATCATGCATCTCCAAACGTGTCTACTTCCTTTAGCATAGCCTATGAATTGGTTCCAGTATTCTAAAATACTGGTGGAGTGGATAAGAGAAATTTGGTTTGCTTCTTCGTGCCTGATTTTGATTCCAGCCCTTTCCAAACAGGTCTGGGCCAAGTTTAGCAAAAGCATCATAAGCCTGAGCAACTTGTAAAGTCCCTCTTATGAACAGCTTTGGTTTCTGAAATCATCGCTGCTTGAAAACTTTGTGAAAACTAACAGGCTTACGTGTGATCCATAGAGTACAACTTTATGAGCCTGTTTGGGAAACACACAGAAAATCCACAAGAACATTGGTAAGACCAATCATAGAGAACATGTGCAAGCGCTTTGTCCATCTTTAATGAGAAACTGGGCCCTTGAAATGGATGAAATGAGAAGATCTTGAGGAAGGTCAACCCAGAGTGAGTAGTGCCACACAGGAGCTGGGGGTAGGGAATTCTGTGCTCTGATCTGGGCTGAGTCTCTAGAAAGTGCTGTTATTGTACCTGTCACAATCTAGATACACCTTTAAGTGCAACAACCAAGATTGGGAAAGATGTTCGCAACAATCCTTTTTAGAAACTCCCCCCAGTCAGTCAACAATCTCTGACTCAACACCAGACCAGAGATGGGCTACCACAGAACAGGCACATGATCCATGATCCAGCATGGTGTCAGCGTGTCATTGCCTAGAGATCAGTCTGGCCTCTTTCATGGCCTGGACCCATGTACAAATACTCAAGCATACTTGCCAAAGGTTGCAGAACCACAATAGACCTTTTTTTGTTTAAACCTTACAATGTGCATGCCAAGGGCTTATTTCAGAGAAGTAACCACTACACTAATGGACCGCTACAGTGGCTCTGTTGCTCTTATTCATCATGTTGAATTGATCAAAAACAAGCTGACAGAGGTCTGCTGATACAGCTCAAACTCGGGCCACAGACATCAGTGGGCCGGACAGTACCATGGCCAACTGTCAGCTCAGTGTGCGCTTACTATAAGAGTTGAGCTCCAGTCTGTACATCTCAGACCCTTCATGCCCTCTGGCAAACTTTCCCCTGTTTTAAATCATCATTGTAAAGTAGGGCAACCTGAGATTCCCCTCACAGCACAAAATAGCCATGATCATAAATCACTCCACAGTGAAAAACAACTCAACGCAGAGCTGACAGCCTAATATTACATTTCAGAGCTTGTTAAAAAGGGGTGAGCAAGTGAGAGAGAGAAAGGAGGAGAGAAAGTTTACAGCAGCAATGTGTCCCTACTTAAAGAGACAGGTTAGGACTTGTCATTTTAATCTTCTGTTCTCTGGCCCGCTGAACTCTACTGACAGAGCGCTGAGCCATGTAACTATTTTACTCCAGCTCCAGTACTCCCCACTTGGGAATGACACACCTATAGACTGAACACAGTCTGCTCCATTAAGACTCAAGCCTCTGGATAACATAACCACATGAAGACAAACACACACCCAGGTGCGCACCAAGGGACGACTCATCACAGGGGGCCAGTGGAGACCGTAGCCTCTGAGTGACAAAAGAAGTCCATACCTGGCTGAACACTCTTTGTCCCAGCATGGGTTGTTTCTCTATTAAGGCAAAATCCAGGCACACCACACCCTTCAGGCCCTTCTACAGTTACAGTGCACTTATAGAGCAGCACATTAACTTGTACTTCTACAGTAAACCTCAGGCACAGTTCAAACACCTTACTCTGATCATAACATTAAAAATAATTTCTGCAGTTCCATTGCCAACATTGTGTTCTGTAATACTATAGCAAAGCTCTACACTGTTAAAACATGATTTTTACATGTTCATGTAAAAATCATCATGCATTTTATGTAATCTCCTAACCAATCACACCAATAGAATCAACACCACTTTCTTAATTATTTGAATGAGCTGAGACCAGCTGAGAACAGATTGCAGTCAGCAAACAATTGTAAGTCTGCACGTGTTTACAGTTCAAGCACATACCTATGCAGCCGATCAGTGTCTGAAAGAAGATCCTTTGAAGTAAAAAGAATAACTGAGAAAAATATCTGTGCCCAATCCAAAGGCGGCCCGTTAATGGTCAGATGAGATGGGAAGCTCACCTGTCCGACACAAACATGGACTGATTGACTGCTACCTGTCGCTCTCTTTTCTTTCTCCATGCATGCTCCTGCAGGTCGGAATGGGACACGCCCCCGCAAGATCTTTGGCAAGTACACACACACACACCCACACAGAGGGAGAGACACTGCACCCTGGGGACTTATAATTTAAATTGTCATGTTATGGCATGAGGCTAGCTGAGTGTGCAAAGTTCTAGACGCAAAATTACTTATTGTTTACTTCTGAGGTATTGTGCCTCTTCAAAGTTCTACAACACAACAAAATCCACATAAGCAGTATTGTTAGTGCTATCTTTAAATAGTTACATAGTTACATATATTTATCTTCACTTGAAAGATGGTGTAGGCTAAAACAACATTTACAAAGTATCATCAGATGTTTAACATTTCTATGTTGATTAGTCAAGAAACACCTTATGCTGTAAGACCTTGATTCATGCACATGGTAAGAAGTAAAAGACTTCAGTACGTGAACTTTTTTTACTATCCCAAAATCAGTGTCTATTAGGCCTTCTATTTAGGCCTTATTTATGCTCATTAATGACAATGATCCGGTGTTAGACAGAAACTTAAAAAATTTAGGTCTGTTCAATCTAGTTGATTAACTTACAAATGTGTAGGCCTATATGTGTTATTTACTGAGTTTACCACTGGAAATGATGTGTTCTGGAATGAGTCACTGAGATTAATGGGTGAGGCGTGGGCAAATGTGGATCGAAGTGAAATTACGAGAAGTAACCTTAGGACAAGTACTATCATATATAAATGCAAACAAAAGACTCAAGCAACACCTTGCTGTGTTGTTCTGGTCATAATATTTAGAAAGTTTCAACATTTGTTGTCCATAAAATACAAGCTAAGTCATTTGTGATGTTAACAAGAAACCTAGTCTTGACTCTGCACATTGGTTAGTCTTTCCTATCCCCCATGTTTTTGTTGTGTTCTCAGAAAATTCAAAACAGCTTGATTGACACAAAGATTCAAGGCAACTTTCAACCATTAAACTGTCATATATAAGTCTATTTGTCTGTTTAAACCAATATCTTGTTTATCTTTCAAAAAATATTCGGTTGGAGGTACAGTTTAAACTAGACATTTTTCTTTCCTGTCGAACAGTAAATCAGAATTTTGTATGTTACAGGTCAGTAAATATTACCGTATTTTTGTGCGGTAATATTTACAAAAATATCAGAATAAAGGGAAATATCAGAATAAAGGGAGAAATCAGATAATTTACAGACAATCTTGTGTATTACTTCCATCAGTCAAAAATGTACATGTACTTCCTTAGTATTTGGTAGAATGGCCTTGAAACTGTTTCACTTTAAGTTTTGAGTGAACTTGAGTGAACTGGTGTAACTGGTTCAGGTTTTTAGGTCATCTTATAAGCTCATGCCATGCACACAAATTTTAATTATGATTGAGATCAGGGCTCAATGATGCACTCCAGTAACTTGTCTCTGTTGTCCTTAAGCCACTTTGTAACTATTTGGAGATGTCCTGGAGGCCATTGTCCATTTGGAAGACCCATTTACACCCAAGCTTTAACTTCCTGACTGATATCTTGAGATGTGCTCCGGTATATACACATCATTTTCTTTTCTCATGATGCCATCTATTTTGTAAAGTGCACTAGTCCCTGCTACAGCAAAGCAGTCACTAAAACACCTGCCACCCTCATACTTCACTTTTGTGAAGTGTAACCATCTGGTTATTATATCTTCAGATGGTTTTCTGTATAACTCTGGCAAGGTGTCTGATATATTCTTTCAAGATCTGATTTAGGATTTAAGCTTCTGATCAAATGAACAGATAAGCATCACTCACTACTGGCACTCAGAGAGCAATGGGGTGATTTGTTTCAAGTCTTGGTAAAGCATGCCCCAGATAGACTTTTTGAAGATTCAGCAGAAATATTTATCACAGACGTCAAAGTGTTTTTACACTCACTTTTGATTAAACTGAGTTACAAGAAATGGAGTCCAGTTTATATTCATACTGTTACAACTACTGGTTAATACATGGTTTTGTTCATAACTTTTTTCATGAGGGGCCAAGTACATTACATAAAAATGCAAAAGGGATATCAATGCAGAATGAACTGTGATGAGGAATAGATCAGGACTACAAGGGACGTTAGACCACCAGCCTTCAATGGCATTGAATCAAAATGATTTACAAAGGACAACTATTCATGGGGCTGAAACAGGTATACCAAAATTTCCAATGTTAACATTTAAAGACAAAGTCAGCCTATCTGGTCCACACCCAATGCAGACTGGCCAAGGTCCAGATAGGCTTACAATGTCTCCCAGAAGTGAACTTAAATCTTAACATTGGAATTTTTTTTATTATACCTGTTTCAGCCCCATAAATAGTTGTCCATTGAAAAAGTGGTAATCGTTGTCAGTATGAAGAACATTTCATTATAAGAGCATTACTTAGCATACTATTTAACATTTTCAATATCTATCTCTGCATTTTCCTTAGATTTTTTTTTTTTGCAATGAGTTGCAATTTTGTCTTAGAAACGGAAAATCTCCTGTTATGTGATCACTAAATGATGATGCACATTCTGTTTTGTCATCCCAATTAAGCAAGTAAAGCGCCTGTCTCCAATTTTCTGTTCTGATTTTCTTGGACAGAGTCTGGCATGTTTGTCTAACCCAGCTTAAGTGGTAGTGATTCACTTTCTCTACGTGAAATAAAAAAGGCTGCATGTATTCTAAGATATTCAGGCATTAACATGCTAAGAGAGGTAGGGTGTTGGTCTTTGTAAAAGCTTACATCCTCTCCCACCCATCAACCCCAAACACACACACACACACATACACCTCAGTTCTAAAGACCCGTGCAGCTGCCTGCACACCCAGAGGGAATAGTCTGTTCACATGCAGACTGAGTCATTCAGTTCACACCCATCCCCACAGCCAGGGAAATAAACACAACCCTCTATGTGTTTCTTAAATCCATCTGTCTCTCAGGTTCATTTGTGTGTCTCTCATATTCTGTCCCTTTTCTTATATTCATCCATTTACACTTTATCATCTGTTTGTCTGGATCTCTCCTCTATCCTCTGAACAAGCACATACTCTCAGTATGCCCTCTAATGGATACCTAAAGAGGTCCGTGGGTCTCTAAAGGATCATGATTAAATCTGTAAGGAGGATACATAACATTGCCATGTGGGGCTGTATCCCACGCAAATCATTCTAGCTTAAATTCATGGCTGTAGTCTATGTGATACACAGGTATACACCATACAACCACTTAAAAGGTTCTTGGGCTTGTATATATCCAGTAAAACATAGGCTGCAATACTGTCAACGCTGTAATAATACAAGCCAGTATACCCACTACAGCAGTATACCCACTACAGCAAACTAGACTACAGCACTGCTTAAATCCTAAACTATTCTGAATTATTTCTCCTCACGGAATTATGATGTATCAACATCTCTGGGAAAATCCTCTGGTATTTATTGCCATAGAAACTATGGATGTGTTCTCCCATTCCCTGTAATTAAAAAGAACAAGTCATTACCAGGAAGACACCCAGGGCTAAACTGGCAAACACTTTAGGAGGGATCCAGTTTCGCACAGAAAAAAAAAGGGCTTTAAAAGGGCAAGTAGGTTGTGTATGAAGAAAGGAGGAAGAAGGAATAAGAGCATATCTGAACTACAAAGGAATTATCCATAGCTTTATTGCTAGTGTTCATAGCTTTATTTCTTTGATAGAGTAGTCCTACATTCAAAGGGCCAGACAACCCCTTCTTCATTAAACCACAGAGATCAAACAAGACAGACTTTTGTTTAAAATGCAACCTTCTAAGCACTTAAAACTTAAGTATTGACCGTCAGGTGAGGAAAGGCAGATGATGTTCATTGCCTCTACATGCAGTGATAGAGTGAACAACATAATAGAGGAATCTACAGCTACACATCCTTTCCTTTGCCAGTAGCTCTGTAAAACTGCAGAAAAAACACCTGGGGGAAAAGGACTGGAGATAATTTACATATAGCTGTGGGTGTGACCTCTCTCTCTCTCTCACACACACACACACTAACCTCAGGTGCCACAGGAACCAAGGTAATGTCTCCCACCACATCATGCTCCAACCCCACCCAGCACAAAGCCACTGGGGCACTTGCATGGCACTATCAGTCTTACTATTAATCTAAGCCATTGTCTCCCACATCACAAAGATATCAGATTGATAATCAGGCGAGTCAGTGTTTGCTCAGGTGCATCATTGTTACCACAAAGGACTAAATGAGCATTAAGGGAGACAGTTGCAGCTTTGCAAATCAGCTTTATTCACTGATGGTTTATGAGTATCGACTTGAACTGAGGTTACACAAATGTCTGAACATTTCACATCATAATGTTTACCACATTACATAAACGCTTCCCTATCCTAAACAACTCTAATGATTGTATCAGCAAGAAGTCTTGTGTTGTAAGCAAAATATGCCTAATGGACAAATGAATGGATGCTTAACATGACACAGGGTAGGCTATAGGCTACAGGCTTACCTCTCTCCAAGCATCTGTGTCGGTTAGTCCTATACAGGTGAAAATTAGAACGGCATGACAGTTTTGTGGAAGTCATTTCTTTAAGCTTGAACACACAAAAATGATAGCACTTGTCTTTTTTCACATTACTCTATCCACATAAATTCACAAGGAGTCCACCCATAATGCAAGAAGTCATAATTCAAGCTAAAATACATAATTTTTCAATTCTCATTTCTGGAGGGAGGAGGCATTTAATTGACCTTTATATCAAATATCAGATAATCATGTCTGTGCAGGATATGAATTTTCTCTGTGAACTCCCTTGAGCCTCAGGCTATACAGGGGCCAATAAATGATTGGGAAATACAACCACCAAACAAAAGAGAGAACATCAACAACAACACTTAAACTGGTTGGTTCTGGTTTAAACTCATGAAACATGGCCTATAGGCAGACTAGGAAGGCCTAGACCCCTGTCTTTTCTTGATGATGCACTGTCTCTGTATCCTGTTATGCAAGTCTTGTTCTCATTTTTGTCTTTTGAAACACTTCTTCCTATTGTTGTAGTCAATTTTTGTGGTATGCTTCTGCCAGTCATTTTTATCGGTGTTGTGTGTTTTCCAGCCAGGGTCTGGTCTTCACAGAACAACATTTAGTTAAACTATGCCTATAGAGCAGAAATGACAATGCAAGTTGATTTGACTTGACCCCGCAAAATATCATCAAAGAGTGAGATGACCTTTTCTTGTTTTCCGTGGGGTAGTGGAATTCTTCAAAAATCTCCAGAATATATATGTGTGTGTGTGTGTGTGTGTTTGGAGATAGTTCTACTGTCAGCCCTCCTATTAAAAAATCTCTGCCTCGACACTTAAATTTTTCAATTCGCTATCTCCCAAAATGCGTCTGTTAAGATGATGTCGTCATTTCCTGATAAGAGGAAGTGACGCGCTGTTTTCGCACTAAACTTGAATCTGCAGTTTATGTGAGAGGGCAATATCTGGTTTTCCGTTTTAAGAGCAAATATCATGGAGACAACACCGAAAATACAAAAATCGCTATCTGTACTGTGCACTCCATGCGATGATTTGGATGCAGTCGGCAGTCCGCTTCGATCTCACGAGAGGAGGGTAGGTGAAAATGCTGTTTTAAAAAATCGAATGTCCAGTTAGCTTAACGTTTGTTGGATATGTAATTTCCGTAGAACTGGATGTCCTGAATGTCAAGAGAAAGTAAATATTGAAATAGCTTACTGATTATGACAATGGAAACACATGTGGCACTACTTATGTACCTAATTATTCTGTCATGTGGCTGTCCCAGACTATGAGCGCTTCCCTGAGACAGAAACTAACGTTAAAGAGAAGCCGTCGCTCTTTCACCTCACCTCTCTCGGTTGCCAAAAGACTGAATGTGGACGAAGTGGACGGGTCTCTTGCATCTCCAGCAACAAACGACACCGCACAAATGGTGACCATGCAAAAGGAAGTTGACTTAAATCATAACGAAAACATTTCTTGCGAACAGTCAACAAAGCAAACGCCAGGGACGCATGCGAACTCTACATCACATTCCGCCCTAACAGACACTCTCCAACTACGAGACGGCCTGAGGCGGGAGGTGAAAGAGAAGACAGAAACGCTACGGAGGCTTCAGATGGTCAGAATGTACCGGAAAAAGGTCGGTACAATCAAGCACACTTGACATTTTCATTACTTGAATAGCCATGGCGGTGTGTTCATGGGTATAGTTTACAGTTTTACCCTGTCATTATAGATTTAACTAAGCTATATACAGATGTAAATAAGTAAGCCCTTGGTTCTTCCAGAATGACCTGTCCGAGTTGCGTACGCTGATCAGCAAGTGGCGTCACTGCGCGCAGGGGGCCCTGTATGATCTACAAACAGCCTTGCCGATAGACGGACGTAAAGCCAGCCTGGGTCAGCTCATGGACCACTTCGGCCTAGAAGACCGCCTGCTGCACTATGATCGCACAGAGGACGACTTCAGACAGGTCTAAGGCTAAACACCAGAGTCATGATGATCACCTTACCAAATCACAGGTGGCTCCAAGCCAGATGGTTTTTTTTTGTATGTGTGTCCATGTACTATAGATATCACTGCTGCAATGTGAACTGTTATATTGCTATTTATATGTTATATATTTTTTGGTGCAGGCATGTGTGTTAAACTCACAAACATTCCTAGGTATATAAATGCTGTAAATAAATTCATGCACTTTTGGGAATATGTTAAATATTAATATTAATAAATTTAGTTACACAAAACCACAAGTTTGAGTTGACATTTTTGCCTGCCATCCATTCTCAGCTGTGCTTGAACTGGCCAAGAGCTGGGAAAGTCTTCATCCTCATCCTTTCCACCTCAGCACGCAGCACGGCCACCTCCTGGGCCTGCTCCTTGGCCAGCTCCACCAGCCGCTTCCGTTCCAGGATCTCCTGGTAGCGCTGCTCTGCCTCTGCCTCCTGGTTGTCCTCCATAGCTGGGGGAACAGCACAGAACAGTTGGCTTATCCATTAGGCTGCCAAGCCTGCTTCACACTGCCTCCGTGGCTTGTGTGTTCCATCACTGTTCTGTTTATGCAAATACTCTCACATCAGCGTCTCTGATACACAGCAACAACTTCTCTGATGCCAGTCTGTTGAAATTATATGGAGCAGCATCCATATTCTCTAGCTGACACGCCAATACAGCACAGTTTGAACGACACAAGCCATGCTTGCCATGTGAAATGGACCTCAGCCTGAATTACTGTACATACTTGATTGACACGTCTCATTAGGCTGGGCAATTAATTGAACACACAATCATAACCGTTAATTGAATTAAATGATCAAGCACATGACTTTGACATGATATTATTTATTTTGTAAACGTTTTCTTTATATTCTGTGCATTCCATTGTGTGTGTCTGTGTTCGTTCCTTGTAAGCACACCACCACAGGTGTTGTTATGGGATTCTGCCCAGTCCAGTCAATTAAAGTTCTGTTGCCCAGACCTAATCATGATAATCTAAATCGGTCAATATGGTAAAATATATTCAGATCAAATTTTTTGCCATACTGCCCAGCCCTACGTCTCATGGATATTATTGGATGCTTGGCAAGATGTGATAAATGAACACCTAAAGTTTCTGATAAAAACTAAAGGAATCTAAACCACTTAGGTAAGAAGTTGCTGTCCAGTCAGTTCATTTGTGTATTTTTAAAGGGCACCAAAAAAAATATATATATATTATTTACATTGCTCCCAGAGGCAGGTTGGCACCTTGCATGGCAGCCTCCAGCACCAGTGTGTGAATGCATATGGGTGAATGTGAGGCATACACTGTAAAGTGCTTTGAGTACTCATAGGAGTAGAAAAGTGCTATATAAATGCAGTCCATTTAACATTAACATTCCAGCCTCGTATTCACTTTCTTGGTTAAATGACTAATTACGGGGTGAATAAAGGCACTCTATGGCTTCTTTGCAAATTTACAGCACTTACGAGATGCCTGTGATGCTGCAGAATGAAGCCAAAAGTAACTTTATTACTATTTAGCAGACGTTTCTATCCAGTGTCAAAGATTCACAGCTCAGGGTCCGCGCAGGTCACCCAAGTGACAGAAGTGACCAGATCCAGACTGGTCCGCATCTGTGACAGTCACAGGCTATAGAAATGCAACTGTAAGAACAGAAAGTATATTGACCTCCCTCCACTGAATAGAATTGAATTTCTATTTGCATTATAAGATTGTCCATAAATTTCAAGTGTATAAGGGATAATGGCCGCCGAGGTGTCCCGCCAAGTCCATTATTTCCCAATATAATACAACCAGTGTTGACTGTATATTGGTGAGGGACTGTAGGTCAGACACAGTACCTATGGCGTGATAGATGTTCCTCCTCTCAGCCACTGCGATTTGCATGCTGGCCAGCTGTGCGTCCAGAGCAGTGTTCTTCACAGCCTTCACAGCCGCCTGCTTCTCCAGCTGCTTAATCAAACGCTTAGAGTTCTGCACATTCTTCTGGTGGGTCTGATAGCAACATTGCACAGAAACACAACACACACTCACATACTCCCTTTCAATCTGCATGGTCTTATGTGGACTTTATGTGGACCATGGCCATTCATGTGTGCTTAAAAACCTATGTTGCATATATGTTCTTAGTCTGGCAACTAAAATATATAAATCTATATATGTATAATAAATAAATAATGACAATAACAATATATTTAGATGTGTCAACAGATGTTTCTGAGAATGTGAAGCAACACGTTTTCATATGGAAGACTGACATGATGAATTACCTGCTCTTGCTGTGCAATTGTTTTCTCCAGAGTGACAACCTGCTTAGACATCCTGCTGTCATGGTCTGGCTCACTTAGGTACTGGTAAGGAAATCAGAACATTGGTATCATACTAATGTCATTTGCCTAGTGTCTGCTGACTAAATGGCATACAGTTTTTGTGCAGTGATAAAAAAAACCTTAGTATTCTAAATAATTATGATGATTGGTTAATGTAAACAAGTATAAAAACATCTTGTATAATTTAATAACCCTAATGTCATTAGACTATGATCAGATTGGTGTGTGGAGATTAACAGGGAAGAGTGAAGGCTATCTGATCCTGTAAATGAGTGTGTCGGGTTGGGTTGGTTGGCCCCCACCTCCTGAAGTGCCTGGGACACTCGCAGCATCTGGATGTCACGGGCCTTGTTGTTGAGGTCCTCCATCAGCATGTGCATTCTCCTGTGCTCCCACTCCTGCTGAATGATCCCCCTCCGGAAGTCCTTACACTCCACCATGCTGGCTATCTTCTGCTCTCCCAGCGTCTACACACACACAGCTAGTCTTAGAAGTGTGTGTTTAGAAGTGTGTGTTTAATTGTATAGGAATGAGAATAAATGAGAATTTTCACAGACACGTTTAGTTGTGTTACATGTGTGGCTAATGATCATCTGAGTTTATTTGCATCTTCTGGTTCTTCTTTGAGTCAGTGTGTGTCTGTTTTAAAGTTTGTTTAAGTATGTGTGGTGGCATGAATGTTTTATAATTGTGTGTGTGTGTATTTGTACCCTAATAGTGGTGTTGAGGTCCTCCACCACACTGCGGTGCAGCAGTAAGGAGTCAGAGTAGTCAGCCACAAAGTCCCCAGCCTCCACCTCCACCTGGCCCTGCTTGATCAGCACCTGCACCATGATATCCAGACGGAAACGCATCTTTTCCTCACGGAGACTAGGGATACACACACGCACACACACCACATGAAGCACACATACAAATGTAAACACAGGCATCAATGCAAATTCTCATGGATACAGGTTGGATACAAGTTTCCCCATCTTTAGCTCACAATAAGTAAACTCTCACTGGTATCACCATAAGTTTTCAGATGAATCAGGAGTCAGTTGGCTGAGTTTGACACTCTTACCTGTTAATCTCCTCGATGAGATTCATGATCTCCAGACGAGCATTCTCATCCTCGTCGGTTCTCCGCTGGAGAAAAGCCTGCATCTCTGCCAGGGTCAGGGCCTTTGTCTTCACCTGAGGAGCATACAGAGCACATACAAAACATTTAGAATGTGCCATCATAACACACTCAACACACACACCACACACACAAACAAAACACACAGAAGTACTGCACCACACATAGGCAGAAGCCTAGAGTCAGAAACGCACTTGGTGCTCGCTCTCGACCTTGGTCCTCCTGGAGTTGCAGAAGCGCTGCCACACGGCCGGGTCCAGGCCCTCTGGCATGTGCTCCTGTGAGTCCAGCTCCTCCATGGCCCTCAGCATGACAGACAGACCCTCAGCCTGTGCCTGGCCTGACCCAACACCAGCACCCACTCCGCTGGGCACATCCGTCTGGGTCCGCATCTGGTGAACCCTACACACACACACACACACACACACAAAGATAACACACAAACATTTGCACACACATACACACATTTCCACCCAAATGTGCAAACATACATACACGTAGGCTGGTAGGATGATTAGTTGGCTGTTAGGCTGGCTGATTTGTTAATGATTGATTGATTTTGTGACATTCATAACTATACTATCCTAGCTGGTACCTGGGCCTCTTCTTGTAAAGTTTGTACAACTGGTCCACGAAATGTCCAGGGACATCGAAGAACTCTTTACGAAACCCACGGTCAAGCAGCTGACAAGAGGACAAACAAATATCTCACAACATATTCTGTTATATCAGTACATTCTGTTATATCAAACACAGCAGTATTTCTGACTATCTTCAGGGCAATCTTGTATTCATGTCAAATCGGCAGACAGAGGCATCTGAATTCTTAAAATCGTATCAGATCCCATAAAAGTACAGTATATGATTTTGTAGGATTACTGGTCTAAACTATATGAATTTGATTATTCACAGATTAAATTCAGCACACTCTCTAACATATTGAAGGCACTGAACAGAAATTCCAGTTACTCATATAAAATCTGAACTTTACATTCCTGTCGAGGGTAGTAAGAGATTTAACCCAGCATTGCAGTGTATTGCAGTAACATGTGGTGTGTGTATGGGGGGGGGGGGGGGGGGGGCAATGGGTGTGCACCTTGTCTTCTGCCACAATGTTGTCGTACGTCTCTCTGAACGCTTCCACATCCTCCTTATACTTCTTCAGGTCCTCGCCTATGTTTTGCTGTTAGCAAGAACAAGTGACTCACTCAAAAGAACGCAGGGAGAGAGAAGGGCCAAGGAGAAAGTGTCTCGAAGGCAAACAAATGCCATGCAAGTCGGCTCTTGTAAACCATTTCAGACTCGTGGCACACCGTGAATATATAACCAGGAGACATCTGTAATTCTGATTTGAAAAACAGTGACTGTTTTATTCCTTCCACACTTAATCATACCTACCTTGGAGGCTCTCTTCTTCTCCAGTCGGTGACTCTGCTCTCTCTCCCTGTTGAGAATTTCGTCCTCGATCAGTATGGAGTGAATCAGGTTGGCTATCTTGAGCTCCTCCTGTGACATTGAGAGACACATTGATTGATTGATTGTTCAATTGCTGCCTCTCTCACAGGTTCATACTGATCAAGTTATGACAAAGACAAAGAAACATAATTTGAGGTTCACCTGGTATATCACCATTTCTGACTTCACCTTCCTCTCAAACAGTTTGGTGAGGGTCTCATCGAAGCCCTGGGTTGCCTCTTTGATGGACGTTTGCAGTTTCTTCATCTCTGATTCTAAAGTCTGGGATAGAGGCAATGGATCAAGCCATTCACAACAGCAAGCAATTGTCTTTTTCTTTCTTTTTTTTTCTAATTTCAAATTTTTTTTCTAATTTTTCTTTCGTTCCTTCATTTATTCCTCTTTGAATGCAAGAGTGTGATGTGAAGAGACAGGCTTCAAATCCAGATTTCTGAACCAAATGTACAACCCCCGAGTCATACAATATTGGCAGGGGAATCACACAGCACATACTCCTCTAGTGCTCTGTCTGTACATTGTATCTATGTCTTACTGTGGCATCAGACAGACATCTACTGCCTTGGGTTGTTGGCAGAGGTGGGCCTCACCTTCCGGTACTTCTCCTGTTCCTCCTGCAGGTCTTTAACCTTCTTCTCATAGTCCTTGTGGGCTTTCCTGTCCTCCTCTGTCCACTGCAGTTCTGGCTTGGTCATGTGGTCAGGTTGGGAGATTTCCTGCAAATTGTAAGTTAACGGGTGAAGAGTATTTTTGTGTATGCACAAGTGTGTGTGTGTGTGTGTGTGTGTGTGTGTGTGTGTGTATACAGTGTTGTTCCTCACCATCTTTAGGATGTCCTCCTTTTTAACCTCTAGCACGCCACCCATCATCTCGTCCAGAGCACGTTCTCTAAAGTTGTCACCCTGCAGAGGACAGATCAGATCACTCACGGACAGTAGAATCAACACACTACAAACCCAAAGCTTGGCATCTTCCCTGTGCAGACAAGAAGGCATTAGTTCACTCAATAACACAGAATAAGATTACAGCAAAATGTGACAACAGTCAGTCTGGATATGTTCTAGTACTTCACTGTCAACTGTATATATCAATTTAATGAGATTTAAGAAAAAGTTTTGTTTAGTTCCTTTATTGTTTTTGTCAACTGTTGCGGTTTCACATCTTCTAGGCCAATTTTGTTCAATAACAAAGGTGAGTCATATTTTCTTAAGGTAATTCTGGTTTACCCAAGCCAGAGTCCCAAAACCAATTCAAGCCACCATACAAGTACTGGCCCGTAGCTTCTCACTTGCTCAATTAACCTCCAAGACACTTTCAAGCTTGAGATTCCCCCCAAAACAGTTCTGTCCTGTAAAATCAGTGTTGCTAAATCAGCCTGGGAAGTGCAGTGTCTCAGGAGTAGTACCATGAGGGTGTGGATGAAGTTTCAGTTTCTGCACAAATCTCCGGGAACTGATTTTTAACTAATACTGATACATACAGAAAAATATCAATAATATGATAATAATAACAATATTGTTAAATTCTGTATCGTGTTTCTGGCTAAGGCCACAAACAGACAGAAAACAGATTTCAGCTTGTAATGTGACGAAAGTTGAGAAGAGGAGTGGATATTTGTTAGTGTTGCTAGGCAACCACGGGCTCAACTGCACTTATCATAGCCTCTGTTCTGCTATTACCAACTAAAGAACTAAAGATTACATAGACTAGATGAATGAGGATTATGAAAGGAAAGATATAATTTCTCGCTGTGAATGTTATAAAAAACTATATTCATGACCAAGGTTTGTATCATATTGCATTTTCTCCACCAAGAATGAAAGGAATCTCCTCCTCCTCTCAGAGTTGGAACTTTTTCTACACGTATCTCTGATGCACCTGGAACGCTTACTGCCAATATGAAACAAGAGAAAAAATATGTCTCTCATGGCAAAATCCGTGTTCTGTCTGTTTGTGGCCTAAAAAATTTTATTTAGTTTTTGAAGTTGCTGTAAAGGATGTCATAGTATCAAAAAGTGTGCTGAGTGTAAAAGAGCACCACACCACACCTTTGCCTCAAGTCTCCTCCTCTCCTCCTCCTTCCTCTGCTCCTCCTCTCTCTGCTTCTGCTCCAGGCTCAAGAACTTTTCCACTTTGATCTGGTATATGGAAACATGCATAGACACACACACACACACATGCACACACACATACACACACGCACACACACATGCACACACACGCACATATAACTGCCTGACCCCATATACCAATGATTTCCTTTCTCTCTTTCTCACACATCTGTTCTCTCTCTCTCTCTCCCTCACACACACACACTCTCTCTCACAAACACACACACACACACACACACACACACACACACACACACACACCTCTGAGTCGTCCACTGTCAGTGCTCTCTCTGGCCTCTCACTGGTAGAGAGTGTTGGCTCCCAGAGGGTCTCCTTTATGTTCAGCTCAGCCATGATCTCAGTGATGCGCCTGTTTTTCTCCCGCACCCGCTGCATCTCCTGCTCCTTCTGCTTGTACACGCCGTCAAACTCCCTATTGAAGGCACTCTTCACCTTATAGATCACATCCTTAGGGAGACACAGACAAGTAGCCAGTTTCACTGGAATGAATGAATGAATTTCCTTTTCTTTTTTTTTTTAGCAAGTTCCTTTTAAGCTTGTGATAATCACATCTGGCAGATACAGTACACTGTCCAGTGCATCACTTTACACATTGAGTTTTGCGTGTGTGTCTAGTGTGTGTGTGTGTGTGTGTGTTACCTGCAGCAAGGTGATCTGGTTGATCTTTTGCTCTCTGATGTGCAGGCTGAACTGGCTGTAGAGCAGAGGCTGGTTCCCTCCATACTGCGCACTCAGGCTGCCACAGATGGCTGCGCTCTCGCCCTCTGAGCCTTCCTCCCCCTCCTCCTCCTCCGTCAGCACGGGAGCCCTTTGCTCCAGGATCTCCTGCTGGAGCTACGGCCAAAACACAACTCAGGAAACGCAAGCAAGGGCGCCTCAAAGTCATCGGGAGACACACATCATACAGCAGCCCACCTAATATCATTACAATCACTGACTTGCAGTAAACATATCAAATGATATCCCAGTTGTTGCTAGTAGTAGTCCCATGATAAATGCAGCGTAATAAACAGCCATGAAGACAGAGCAATAGCCTAATGTCTTGCAGAGCATCTTTGAAGGGATAGGTATGTGATAGATATGGTCTGTCAGGTACGTTAGAGTCTGCATGCTCGATCCTCCTCATGTTCTCCACTCGCAGTAACTCGTCCAGTTCCCTCTGAGTCTGCTCCTTCATGGGGTAATTGTTCACCTCGTACGACGAATGGAAGGCCTGCAGAACAGGAAGTAAACGCATTCACCCATATCTACAAGAGCACCAAAATAGGATACACATATACACAGACAATATGGAGAGATACGCACATAAGACCAGACCAAACACACATTCATGCAGTCAAGTCAAATACAAACACACACGCACACACACCTTAATAGCTTTGCCTTTGACCTTCATGGAGTCCCAGCACTCTCTCTTCAGCACCTCCCGTAGGTACCTCTTTGCCAGGTTCTCCATCTCAATCTCACTCCTCACCTTCACACAGGAGAAGAGACACAGCCACAGGCATGGCAGCTATGTACAAACAGACTGCATAGAACATGCACATGGCTCTTTACTAGATGTGGTTCTATGTATATATAAAATATAATAAAAATAATATATAATATATATATTATATAATAATAATATATATAATAATAATAACTATCAAATATGATCACATATCATTTTACTTACAGATGAACAATCTATATTTATCTCTATTGTATAGCTGTGTGTGTGTGTTTGCACATGTGTTGTATACAGCCATCTATATTTGTGTGTGCCCATGTGTTGTATACAGCTCTCTATATTTGTGTGTGTGTGTGTGTTTCCACGTATTGTATACAGCTCTCTATATGCGTGTGTGTGTGTGTTTACCCTCTGGACCTCCTGTTCACCCTCTGCCTGTAGTCGTTGCCTCTCTGTTGTGTCCAAATTAAACTCCTGTTGCTCCAGCCGCTCCATCTCTGGCAGGGCTTCATTCTCCCTCATCATCACCTGAATCTACACTCCACACACACACACACACACCTTTGAGAAACATTTAAGCTCATTTAGGTGGCTGTGTTCTGTTAGTAGGCGTTGTGTCTTACGGTGTCTCTGAGTTCTTTGACAGACTTCCTCAAATTCTGCTTTATCTCAGTGAACTTCTGGTTCTCCCCTTTACTGGCCTGCAGAGAGACAGCATATATGAGTTGAGATGAGTTGTGTGTATGTGTGTGTGTGTGTGTGTATGTTGTTTTTTTTTTTTTCTTTTTTGCTTTTTAGTATCATTTAAATTATATTGCCATGTGTGTGTGTGTGTTTGGGTCTGCACCTCTGTGCCAATACGCATGTACAGGACATGTAAGTATGCGCTCTGAGTGAGTGTGGGTGTGCGTGCAGTCCTGTTGTTTTTATTTGAGTGGATGACTTTGATTGGGGTAGTTCCCCCCTCCGTGCACACATTCCTGTGGCTGAGGAGAGCAGCACTGCTGAAGGTGGGGGCCTGCCCTGACAGTGAGCACTGCCTCCCACACAGGGAAACAAAGGGCTAGTTGACACACAGATAATGGATGTGCAGTACAGTTCATTCTAATATCCAACTCCATTTCACCGATCAAATTACATAGAGAAATCTGGAGCTCTCAAAAGAGGTTTTAAAGAAAGGTAACCTTCTATCAATGTAGAGCTGCCAAACTGATCTGTTTATTATTCTACAAACATTGGATAAGACTTGGAAATATACCTCACAGAACAACTCATGAGAAAGAGATTGTTTTTATTTACTTCACATTCGAATCTCACACTCTGAACAACAGTACAACTCCAAGCAATAGCACTATTAAACTGTGTTGGTGCTATGTAGAATCTAGCATTTATTGCCAAGTAGGCCTACAACTAAGTATAACCATCTAGGAACAATACTCCAGTCCTGCCAGTGGTAGATTATTTAAGGTGTGTGGTTGGATGACGTGTTTTGTTTAAGTTATTTAAGCCGTTATCTATTCATCCATGAACAAAAGCCAAACATTACTGATAAAACCACAACCAACCAACGATCGAACGAACATCGGTGGTACACACAATACCAACCAGCGCACACACACACACTCACTCATACACACACATACAAACACAAACACATACACACTACACAGAGTAATTTCAATGGAAGTTTGTGTGGAAGTGTTGTGAGCAGGAGCAGAAAACACATTCCTCCAGGAGACGTTTGTATGTCCCTCTGGGATTCTGCGGTATATGCTGTCATATGCGTCCCCGTCGAGCGAGATTTAACCCAGCACAGGAATGTTCTGTTGCTGCAGGCAACACACAGCTGCATGCCCTCATAAACCCTCACATGACAGACAGCAGCCTTGGCCAATCATGCACAATGAGAAGCTGATAAGGGAGGTAGTGGTCAGAGGTATGAGAGGGGCTCACTGACTTCAACCGGGGGCGATGTCATATTACTTTGATCAGTTTAGAGCAGTCATACACTCAAACACAAACAAATTGCTCTACTGGTGCCTGTTTCACAATGTCAGTATGCCAAGGATTATTAGCTTATCCCAGCAAAAAACAATACCATTCCAGAGGTTAGCATGTGAGAAATTAGTTGCACATTAGGTGTAACAGGAAAAAAAAAGAAAAAGGTAGATAGGATCACCGTTTAGAATCAGTTAAAACAGATGATAACTTCTGACTAATGAGAAAGAAACCTGAAGGATGCATGTGATAAGGGCTATATACCAGCTCCTGAAAGATGTGTACAGAGCTGATATGATTGCTTGGAGCTAACCGCTAAAAGGCTCTAGAGAAAACTAAGGCATTCAGCTCTCCTACCATGAGGCCCACTGATAAAGATATGGGCTGACAGGAGTAGTGGCTTATCATGCACTGACTGTTGCAAAACAAAACAAGCCTATGTGTGACTCCCAAGTGACCTCTAGTGTCTGCATTGTGAACTGCACAGTGTGGTCCTGTGGGCAACTGACCTGCTCCAACATATTTTCCAGCCAGGTGGCGCTAGAGAGCGATGCAGAGGTTGGGCTGCAGTAGCTGTCATCCTGCTCCGTCACATCAATGTCAGACCGCTGCCTCACGCCCTCCTGAACACGTTCAGAGGACAATCATGAAAACACAAGGTTTTGGTGAGGGTCAAATAAAAAGCATAATATAATTTCTATAAACAAAACTAAAAACTTTTTAAAATAACTTTTCTGATGTATATTTTCAGCTTTGACCACTGAGAGGCTCCTTCCTACCTCGCTGGCTGAGCCTGGAGCAGACTGCGTAGCCGGGTCCCACTCAGACATCTTACTGAGGACAGCGTTCTCAGCTGAGATGTCTGACTCTGCCCGGGTGACCACTGACTGAAGAGGCTGGGAGGGGTTGTAAGTTCTCCCAGCTCCCTTGATCCCATGCCTGGCCAATCAGTGAAGCGCAGTGCAGTCAGTTAGGGGGTCAAGGGTAGAGTCAAGGGGGTAGGTATACACGCAGAAATTGAAACACCCATGGAGGGTGTTCCTGGCTGGTTCCACCCCGAAAGCACTCTCTAGCTGTTAGCGTTTCATTGGCTGGAATTCATTTTAACATCACATCAAAATCGAATAACTTTACATGTGAAACATCCAGTACCTCAGTTTTGGCATTCTTGTATCCCAGAGCTAACACAACAATGCACATTGGCGCCATTATCTCCTGTGTCATGTTACTGCCTTGTAAAAAACTTTTATGTGTGGAGATGAGAGTGACGACACAACATGACAATGTTCCATCAGACTTTGGGAGTCCAGGTATGTTAGCGTATTCATAATGAAATAACTAACATTTAAAGTCATTTAAGCACAATGCTTAGGAGTACTTATGGACGGTAACATTTCACAGACAGTAGAAGATCTTCGTCTGTGTCATATCTGTCAGAATTTCTGTTGCTACCTCTACTAGCCAAATTACCGTGTCTGGGTTCGTGTGAACAACGTGACTACGTTGGCTAAGAGCACACGCAGTAGACACTGGACCTAACTGAAAATTTGAAATTCGGTCTCAACGCCTCCCATCGACGTGATTTCTCTGTCCACTTCTTTTACTGTCTATGGGACACACTCCACAAATATTCTGTATGTTGTGCTGTGTGCTCTAGGCTATCTCTGTGTGTGCATTATTATGATAATGTGCATACAAGTATGCATACAGCATGTGTATGGACTGTGTGTGTGTGTCTGTGTTACCTGTGTTTGAGGCACACAAGGCTGCCATCTCTCAGCCCAGTGCAGAGGAGGGATTGGTTGTCAGAGGTGAAGGTGAGGCATCTCGCACCACCCAGCCAACTAGAGTGACACTGAAACTGCACATAGCTCTCCTGTCAATCAAAACACAAACAGGTCAGTAGGCCATATGTGTGTAGAATAGCTGTAGTAAACACTGTCACCCCCCACAAACAGTACTCATACACACACACAGACACACACACTACAGTATTCCTTAATCATCCTGTTGGTATGTAGTGACCAAGCCCCCAAACATCCCTTGTATTATTCAGTGTAGAGTGTGACGTTCTGTCACTACCCTACCAAGTTGGAAGAGTCTCGCAGGCACAGCAGGCCATCACGACCAATGGTGGCCAGCCAGGCGTGGTGGGGAGACATGAGGAGCAGAGTGGGCCCCAGCGGGTGACCCTCCACCTCACTGTCAGGGGCCACAGACATGGGCGAGTCGGACGACCCTGTCACACTCTGGGGGAACACAGGTTACAATGTGCAGGATTTCAAAGCACAGGTAACAGTATTTCACTTACAGTATTTTAATCACAGAATTTTACTGTGGAGTATCAAACTGTCACCATAATAACAATAATAAAAAGTTTCACTGTGTCACAGCAACAGCACAAATATGATGTCTACTGCAGCTCTCTATAGTATGTCTAAAATGTTATTGCTGGAGCTAGGATGGTCAGACTTGCGGCTGATAGAAGTTAATTGTGTTTGTGGTTCTGTATGTGGCCTTTGTGTGGGCTACTGGATATTACATTATATGTTAATGTATGATCACTGTATGCATTTGTTAGAGTGAGTGTTTATCATTTATACAGTATATGTTTATTAGTGTCAATTGTGTGTGTGTGTATTATACCTCTGAGAGCCGGTATGTCTGTATAGTCATTTTGGAAGTGCAATAGGCGTAGAGCCTGTTAAGGGTAAGTGCACAGCAGGAGAGGGAGAGCTCTGTCTCATAGTGGCAAACCTGCTGCAGCAGCTCGGCCAGTATACAACCACACTGATCCACACAAGTAACATGCTCTACACACCAACACACACACACACACACACACACACACACACAAACACACACGGGTAAATGCATGTCCAACAGGAAAAACACTCACAAATCACTTACAAAATACAAAATATTTACATGCACAACACACACACACACACAGAAAGTCTCTCCACCTGGTCCTACCTGCTAGGATCTTCTGATAGGGTAGAGAGAAGAGCATGATCTTCTTCCCCTCTTTTGTTCCTCTCTGTATGTGTTCATCCTTCCTTCCTCCACACACCACTGCCACTCTCAGAAGATTCCTCTCCTTTACACTCAGAGAGGAGAGGGACACCACTGGCCCATCAGCCTCTGGAACCACAACAAAAATACTAGCGTAAGTATGTGCGTGTGTGTTTGTTTGTTTGTGAATACATCTGTGGGCCGGCTTTACCTATATATCCAATGACCTCAAATCCTTTAGAGGGCCTGGAATCCAGAAGGAAAATGTTTGTGTCCGAGCTACTTATGATGAGAAAGTTCCCACTGTGCTCAAACCTATCACCATGTAAAAGAAAAAACAGTCCCATGTTACAGCCTATAGACAAGACAATCAACTATATGCACTTAGTAAGTACTAGTTCATTGAGTTTTTGAGATGTTTAAATTGCACAGGTGTGGTGGCAAGACTCACAGCAGGTGTTCCACAGGTGTGTGGTAGAGCTGGATTTGGTGCACCAGACGAGGATGTTGCCTTGTCGACAGGTCCACAAACAGGACCTGGCCCAAAGCAGTTCCCACAGCAACATACTGGGCCACAAGACAACAGGCCAGAGTTGTGACCTAAAGGTATGACAGACAGACATACACACACACACATACACACAATTAAAACATCCACAAAGTCCATTGGAGACCACAGTAACAAGCAACACATTGATACAACAATGATATTTACCATGTGCATACACATATTTATACCCCATAGGGAACGCATACACAGCATTTGAAGTGAGTGTCAGTAAGTGCCTCACTTACCTGTTCCAGAACACCTCACCTGAACATGCAGGCTAATAGATGCAATGCAGAGTCCATTATCCATAGACCACAGTTGCAACTCCCCACTGTCTCTCACAGACTACACCAAGAACACAACACATTCAGGCACATAATTTGGGCCACGTAATCTACACAGATTACATGACATAATTCTTTTTACAGTAAGGGATTGGTTGGCTGTTTTGAATTGAAATGATTCCATAAACATGCATATATGCAAGCATGCAAATAATAAACATCTCCTTCAGTTAGCCCCACAGTAAAAGGAACATGATGTTATGGATGGGAAAGAAGTCTCACCACACAGTATTTGTTAGTCTCTGTGTGCAGTGGCGACGCAGCCACAAAGTCCCCTCTCAAGACCTCAAGGATCCGAACTGCCTTTTCAGACTGCGAGGGTTTGTAGTGGTAAAAATGCCCCTGCGACACAAAACCAAACCCAACAAGGACCACACACTCAATTCATTGATGCCACAGCTTCAGCTTACCCATCAGAGCAGCACATAAGATAAATGATGATAAACAAGTCAAATCAGGCATACTGCACTGGTGGTCAGCAGCACGCTGTCCTTATCAGGTGAATAGCATATGCTGGAGGCAGGCTCATCCAGCTTCACTGACTGGGTGATCTCCACCATAGTCCCCTTCACTTGCACACTGTGCAGAAACCCATCCTGCCACAGCGCAAACAAAGACACAAACACACGTATTAATACAGACACAATACAATCCAATACCGACACTGAAAAGGAGTACCCAACTACCCCCTCTTACACTCTCTCTTTAAACATGCTCTCTTTCATACACTATGTACATTTTTAACTTAGAAGTAGACACTAAAAAATGGGTGATTTTTTGGGGTCACATTACAAATCAATTTCAGTTCAAATTGGTGGCCAAAGAGGGCGCCATTTAGCCAAAATGGCCATTTCAATCCCCAGCCCAAATAAGTAATTAGGCTTGCAAAATTGCATTTGAGCTTATTTTTGATAAATTAAAGTTGAATATACTCTATTTTAACATCAGAACAAGGTACAATACTCCATTCATCCATTCTACATTCCTTTTAACAGTTCAATCGCTGGGTTTTGCTTTGCTTTCAGCTTGGCAGTGACTTGATTTGTAATGGAGCAATATCATTCATAATTTGTGTCATCTTTGCAGTCTCCATTACACACCTATGAGCACTTATGCCCGACACACGCATGCACACGCACAAACACATGCACACGCACACGCACACACACACACACAAATTGCATTGTGAGTTATGTTTTTACCTCTCCTGACACAAGTAGTCCGTCTTTGTGCAATGCCATGCTTAAAAAGCTGCCCTCCACTAAGACTGGAGTTTTAGGGTCCCCTAGAATGCGAACCACAAGAACATAAAGCATATTACAGCAATCCAACACGTGTGTGTGTGTGTGTGTGTGTGTGTGTGTGTGAATGTGCATGTGTGTGTGTGTGTGAATGTTCATGTGTGTGTGTGTCTGTGATTACTGTACTGTGCTGACAGTGACTTTACCATGTGTGTGTTCTGGTATGTGAAGGATGGAGACGAGAAGAGACTCTGGGTTAACTCTGAGCAGCAAGCCCTCCCTGCAGCCCACATACAGGTGAGACGCAGGCGACCAACACACACAGCTAGGGCTTACTTTAGGCTTCACTTCAGACTTTGGCTGCATGTGCGCACGCACACACACACACACACACACACACACACACACACACACACGTCATTTCATTAGTCCATATACTGTATGTTTATGTCACTGACATTGTTATGACACTTTACCACAAATCTGTCTGCACGCTCCCCTATGACCCCAGCAATGGCAGAGGTGGGCATCTGAGGACCAAGATAGGAAAGCTTCCCACTGGTGTCCCGAGAGGCGCCCTTCTCTGTGTGCACCACACTGCCATCTGTGGCTGGGAGGTCTATTACACTGAAAGATAACAACACATGATGCTCTCTCACCTATTAACTAATCAATAGACTGTGTGCTATACTTAGGACACTTGGGTTAATGAGACATACAATTTTGTGGCCAAATTCATTAAGTCTGTATCTGATGGGGGAGGGGTGTGTGTGTGCGGTGATGCCAAAATTACTTACCTTTGTTTTAAAATGTGAAGGTTTTCACTTCTTTCAATGTTCCAGACCACTAGCGAACTGGAGCTCATAGCACAGATTTGGTGCCAGTTCATGGGATTGAATGCTAAAATAGTGAAGGCTTCTTTCATTTGAGCATGGCTACACAATGGCACCTTTTTCTCCCAATCCCTACACAATACGATTAAGAACAGGTTAATACATCAGTTTTGTTGACTGACTCACACTATAGATTTATAAAAAAATACATAAACATAGAAGCACTCTCTGGTGCAAATCTTACCAGACAGTGATGGAGTGATCAGGTACAGATGAACAACAAGCCAGATAGGGACCAGAATCACTTAGTGCAAGAGCTGTATATTCCAGTTGAGCTGAGCCTGAAAGGTAGGCATGTCAAACACCAAAACAACAGAATCTAGTATCAACTAACACACCTCTCAGCCTACAGCCGAGAGCCAGGGCAGGGTCTACCACCCGAGCTAGGCCTATTCTCAGAATCTGTTTAACTCATCAGAGCAAACTAAGACTTGCCTTCAAGCTCACATCGTAGAGTAAGTTCTGGGTATTTGTACACATAAATAGAGGGGTTTAGCTTTTGGCTTGAAAAAGCCAAAATCTTATACTGTCCATTGGCTGTGAATGCCCCAATCCCACGACCGGTGCAATGGAGAAAGTCCCTCATCTTCGTCTCTATGTTTAAGAGAACCACAAAACATCCACAGGCGTAACATACTATTTTCCTGTCCACAAATGCAACGTTAGGGCTGGTGAAACCCTGCACCCACCTATACAAAAGAAACTCTTATTAATGACCATGTTGTAATTAGCTAACTTAACGTTAGCAATTACCTTGAAAAATAGCATTCACGTTTAGACAGTGCTGGCTTGTGTTTGAGTTACTCCAACTTATTTTGCGATAACTCATCGAGATCTAACTTCCCCCGATTAAATGATATGTTTGCCAAAATGATACATAGCTTTGCAAACACATAAATTATTACTACATAGTTAAAAAACAACTTTGCACTCACCTGACTTCTAAATTTCCTAAAGCATCCATATTCGTTTCCAGCCGAATGTGTACACACGTTTCAAGGTTTCCCTGACAACCCTCCTTTTCCCGCCCCCTCATTTCCATTGGTTGATCTCCTACTAGACCCGTAAAAAGCTCAATCTGCAGTCGTAGTAGAGGTACAAGGATACAATGACAGTTTCTTGTCACATGCATATAGTTTCTGGAGGTAAAAAGTGAAATTGTGTCTGTGTCTTGGCGGGGGGTGCAGTAGGGGAAGAGATTGAGGACAATTTACAATACCCCCACACATAAACAAGGAGCACTCAGAGGCAGGAAGGAGATGACACATTGTTGAAGACCTCATTAGGCTACAGCTGTAAGAGCTTGTTTCTCTGCAGCCAAAATGGTAAAGACTCATAGCCTTGGAGTAAATAGTAGAGAAATGTAAATTACATTCCATTAAACTGCAAAAAAAATCTAGCCTATTTTAGACGAAAACCTAGAATGAATGTTAGCGTAGCCAGGCTTCTCTTACAAGAAGGCCCATGATTTGTCTACAGTTAATTAGCCTATTTCAGCTATACTCCCACCAGTCATCCTCTCTGAGCAGCCTGAAGGCCTGCAGGATGGCCCACTCGGGACAGGCCACAGGAGGCAGTTTGGCCAGCTCTGGAAGCTCCCGAGTCTGCTGGGGCTTGCTGGGCCGCTTCACTCTCACTGGCCTTTTTTTCACCTCCTTGCACTTCCTCACTTCCTCTTTCTTCCCTGCCTCCATAGACTCCTCAGACTTGTGCTCTGAGAGGTCAAAGGTCAAATGTGTTTGTCTGACATCCTGTCTACACTGACATCCTGTCTGCACTACACAAACTTTGTTGTATGTTATTATGAGCTGCTGTGCACTAATCTTTGTCAGCTGTCAAGGCTGTATGAAATGGTCTGTGTTTATATGCTACTAAGTAAAATCCTTTACTAATTAAATCAATTAATTAGTAATTAAATTTTGGTTGTGTTTCAAGCAAAGCCATATGTAATATGAGACAATAACATAATGAGTGTGTCTGTAAGAGTGAGTTTGTAGGGGTGTTTATATTAAAAGATTTGTGTAAATACAGTCAAAATCCAATTCCAACTTAGCACAGAAATCATAAACGATGCTGATGTTATTTGATTTCAAATATGGAGATTGCCACATAAGCGCTGTCATGTATCTTACGCAAAATAACCAAAGTGAAACCAATTTTCAGTCTGCATTCGATTGCGTATTATGAAGGCCATACGTCATTATCATTCAAGGTTCCATCTGCCGTGTGCATTGTCTTGTGATTCATCCAGCGAATGTGTGTTTGGTGTGCAAGAAGAGTGACGCTTCCACGTGCGCTATTATCATCTAAAAATACAAAAAGTCACCGTTTGTCATAGAAAGATATATAAGCTATCAAAAATATGAACAGTGACTTTCTTTTAAAGAAAACATAATGTGTGTGTGTGTGTGTGTGTGTGTGAGAGAGAGAGAGAGAGAGAGAGAGAGAGTTAGTGTGTATGCGTCATGAAACGGAAAATAATCACATATAGGCTATCTGTAGGCTAACTAAAGAAGATATGAGTTTGTCTATTACTCTACAACAACTACTAAGTTGCACTACAACAGCTACATGGCACCTCCTCAGAAAGAACTACTGTATCAAATTTTTTTTCAACCTCAAAAATATCTTCAGAACCACCCAACCCCCCCTCACTCATGCCATCCGTTGATGAGACGCTCATCCATGCATTTCATTTCTTCCAAGTTGGACTACTGCAATGCATTTTTCTTAGAACTGTGCTAAGAGCATAAATCGCTTACAGTACATAAAACACTGCCGCACTTGACCTTGGGATCATATCAGTCCTATCCTTCAGCAATTACACTGGCTCCCAGTCCAGTACTGCATATGATGCAAAGTCATCCTGCAAGTTTACAAATGTATTCGTAATTTGGCCCCATCCTACTTTGGCCCTCCTAATTTCATACAGGCTTTCCCGCTCCCTGCGTTTAGCTGATGCCGACTTGCTCACTGGTAGCTCAACCAGTGCAAGGAAACATTTTGTAAATTGTGTGGAGCCTGGTGGTCCTTCCCCAGAATTATTTTTTTAAATGTAATTTCCTGCATTCTGGTGTTTTTAGGTTATGAGACTTATTTTATAGCAATTAATTCAATCGCTTAATCCAAGAAGTAGTCAGTATGGCACAATTGTTATAATATTGCTACAGGAGTGCATAGCAGTGTACTGCTATTTTCCTACACTGAAGTTCTTTTAGACTACAAACCAAATCTGATTATTTACCCATTAGAATAATGGTTTGGCAGCAACACTTAAAAGGATACACTTGCCAGGCATGTGGTAGATATCTTTGCATTGTGGTGTTAATTAGCTGAAGACTTGTAGGAGAATTGTAGCTAATATTTTGTAAAGAAACAAATATTTCAATTTACTGATAGAAGCTAAAAGTTCAGTATCTGCTTTAACGAGTCACCACCAAAGGTCACCAGAGGCCAGAGACAAAATGCCTTCAACTCTGAAATTAAACCGTAGGGTGTGTAGATTACACATAGGGAGACTATTATGCTTTAGTCATGAAATGCACAATTGTTTTGCTTATTATCCTAACTATCTCATCTGAAAAAATCTTTTTGACATTCATGACTTTGTTTAGCCATCACTTCATGGCTTAAAAAAAAAGAGCTGTTTTTTAACTAGCTCTTGCTGGTTTTACTGTTGGACCACCACTTGGGCTTGCTGGTCTGACCATCTTAGGAAGCTGGTCATGTTGGCCTGACAAGCTAGTCATATGTGAGTGTGCTGGTTTATGTTGGCCTTGCTGGTTTGACCAGCCATAAAGCTGCATATTGCTGGATTGACGTATATGATACATGAGCCTGTATAGCCTGTTTTTGTTTGTTTGTTTGTTTGCAAAAAATAGGCTATCTTTATTGTTAGGCTACTGCTTAATTTTATTAAGAGTGCATATGGGCATGGTACCATTGAACGTAAGGTTAAAAGCTCGCCATTGTAGCTTATGTAAATAGGCTAAAACAGCTACACTTCATTTCACTGCCTGGGACTGGTTTAATAACTGCTTAACAGTTTAACAGCTCTTCTATGCTATTCAAAGTTAGTAGAACTTTTGCAGGGATGTCTGAAACTGCACTTTGGAGGAATTATTTGCAGCTCATAATGCATAGCAGGAAATGCAATATTGTGGTTATGAATAAAACTGCACTATATTGTATTTAGCTTGCACAAAAATGCAGCATGTTGGACACTATTTGTTGTAGTCCTCTGCTTTCACTATAGCTGCGGGTAGGCTACGGTGTGAAAGGTGTGCCAACCTCACCTAAACTGATTGGTATTAGGGAGGGAGATTACAGACATAACCTTTACAAGTGAGCGATGGTCAAGAAGTGACCCCCTGCCAACACATACTGTACATGTGCACTCACATCAAAACACACAAATGGAAACTGGTACCAGCCAAGTAGATTTCAGACTGCTCCACCTGCAGGT
The DNA here is from genome assembly GCA_027481765.1 of Tenualosa thibaudeaui. Classification (NCBI taxonomy): domain Eukaryota; kingdom Metazoa; phylum Chordata; class Actinopteri; order Clupeiformes; family Clupeidae; genus Tenualosa; species Tenualosa thibaudeaui. Next base: position 16,185,204 of record JAIFZK010000012.1, on the reverse strand, counting down.
CAACACAGAGAAAGACCAGACAAGCACACTAGCAAAACAGATGACTGCAGAGGAAGCGCACCGCGCCCAGTATTTACAAATGTCATCATCAGTGAGGCACCTTTAGTGAACTCACAGTGACTAAGCATTTTGAAGTGGAAACTGAAACTCTCTTCACAACAATTCTGAAGGATGCTAGATGTCATTTATTTTACTTTAAAACATTTGACAAATCAGCAACAGTATGTGAAGAAACAATCTACTGTATGTGGCAAAAATATGCTCAGGTTTGCACTGAAAGTTGTATTAAAAACAAACAACTTAACCACAGGACCACAGGTAAAAGTATCATGGGTGACTATCGCTGTATTAAATGCAAATACAAATGCAAGTCAGTTATGCAGCAGTGCTTTTTGGCTGCATTCAAGACAACTCAGAGCCTTTAGAATTCCTTAACTCTTTTCCTCTTTTCTCTTTTCCTCTACATGGGACACCAGTGTATCCCATATCCATTTGTCCAACTGGCAAAATTCAGTATTATACTCGTTTCACCAGTGTAACCATTATGTAACCTGTATGTTGTGGTGCATGAACAGGAAGTTTGAACTCAAGTATCAACATTTTTTTTTTCCAGAAAAGGTTAAGTGTGGAAGTGGATAAATAAGCTTCCCCTAACTGGTGGAGGTAAGCCCACCGGAAGGGGGGACATACCATCATCTGAATTCTACACATAGATAATATGTATTGAAGTATTGAAATTTAACATGTTGTACATCACCACCAATCTAAACTGAACTCACAAACCACTGCTATCATTGTAACACATCTTAGGTGCAGTGTAGGCTAGAGGTTGAAAAAACCTCATGACCTTGAACAATACACACTTTCTTGCACACTAGTGCATATGTTTTTATAATAATGGTAACAATAGGCATACTTATTGTTAGTCATTCATGAAGTTCTTCATAAAAGACTAATCGATTTAGTGTGACAACCTCACACAGACACAGCAGTTTTCCTCCCACCTAACAGCTTTTCATTGGTGAAATTAATGTTAGACCCGCCCAAGGAGGAAGTGAAAATAAGTTAAATATAGTCCAAGCAGCTCACAAGCAATAGAGGTGTCATTCATTCAGACGTGTGAGTAGGAGTGACATGCATTGTGAAACAAGAATATAATACCTGTGTAATATGTGTGTTTTATTGTTTTAAGAGGGACATAACGAGCATTGTGCATTTGTAACACGGGTAGTTGAGCTATTAGCTGTACAGCACTAACATTTTACTTTGCATTTTACAGATTCCGTTGGACACAAGCGTTATCACAATGATGGCACCAACCCAGAAATGCTTTGCGAAAGGTGAGTTCTACTTTGCCTCTTTCTGACTGTGAGGCATTCTCTTGCATCTAGTTATCTTATGCAATAGGTCTATGTTATGTTATTTGGTCACTGATTAGGTTAGATTGTAGCCCATGGTTTAAGGAACTTAAGTTTTGAATTTGAATGTTAACTGACATTACCAATAGAATATTATGAGTTGTGCATTTATAAGCTTGCATGCCTCTATCTGAGACTATGGCTCTTCCTTGGCACTTCCTTGCCAGTCTGTTGCTTCATAGGAAAGGCTGAGAACCTTCCTAGCATTTGAGATGAATGTGTTCTGCTGCGGTGCCACTGCTGTTTTAAAATCTGCCAACTTGTGTATGTAATCAAAGGATGATGGGTAATTCTTTAACGGCAAGGATACCACAATGCATCCTCGAAAGTCAGGAGCACTCTGCACTTTGTAGAATTTTGGAGGATCCCTGACTTTGGAACAGTGCTTGAGGACATTTGAAGACGTAGCAAACAAAAGCCGTTAAGCCTAGTCAAGCATCCTTCCTTGAGTTTGAGAAACAGCCTATAGTTACAAAGAGTAGCCTAAATTCAATGGCTTTTGATCTGTAATGAAACTATGCTGGCACACCTTGCAGACTCATGGTGACTATGCGTTCTGATGTGGAAGCAGCAGTTTCTGCTGAGTCACCATTACATGTACACGCACTACATCATGCCTGCACAAAGTGTTAAGCATCTATTATCTTAATTAGAAATACATTGAAAACTGGTTTATGTTAAACAAATGAACGTTTATTTATTGGTTTGCGGTTATGTCTAACAGACTTCTAAATATTCTAAGTCAATACAATGATTGATTTCCATACTAATATGAAATGGTAATGTTTCTTGTGTGAATAGCAACCATTCAGTAAATGGCAAGATGGATTGGGGACTTCACTGTCATTCAATACTTCATTGAGAATCCATAATGGCCCATTTCCTGCATTTCCCTTTAGTTGGAGCTAGTGTTTTGTTTACGTAAACTAATCTGTATTCTTTTCAACAGGGAGTTCTGCTCCTGGTCCTGTTCCTAAGGACCACATCAGGCTGTACAGCATGAGATTCTGCCCTTTTGCACAGAGGGCCAGGCTTGTGCTCCATGCCAAGGGCATTAAGTAAGTTGTGTAGATTTGTTTAGTTGACAGAGACCTTTTTATCATTTTATGTCCCTAATCTAAAACACATTTCCTTGAACAGACATGAGACAGTCAACATTAACCTGAAGGAAAAACCTGAGTGGTTTTTGGAGAAGAACCCTCTTGGGCTGGTGCCAACACTGGAGACTGTGAATGGTCAGGTGATCTACGAGTCACTAATCACATGCGAGTACCTAGATGAGGTGTATACTGGGAAGAAGCTGCTCCCCTCTGACCCATTTAAAAAGGCAGAGCAGAAGATGCTTCTGGAACATTACTCCAAGGTAATGCAGATCAGTTGCTTGGGAGAACACACAGGACTCTCTGACTCATCAGCCTCAGCATCAGCATCAGCCTTCACATACTCCAGGGCCAGTGTTTTAGTGCGTCATCTACAGCATGAAACTCATTATGATGATTAACATCACACATTGCGCTGTACAGACATCTTAAAGGTGCTATCCTCAGTGAAAGTGAAAGTGAAAGGTGGATATTTCAGCTGAACAGTGAACCACATACACCCATCCTTTTCATGTTTGTGAAAAACCATTATTGAGGGTGGGGAACCAGAGACATGGGAAAAAATGTAATTGTTAAAGAGTACCTTTAATTTTATAGCTTTATAGCTAGTAACTGAAGACAGAACACTTTCTCTCAAACTTGTTGCCGTTGTTGGCCATATCATTTTTTAAATACTTGATGGGTGTGACAATCTTTTGGATTAAGTGACCTCACCCTAATTTCAACAGTCATGGTGAAAATAATGAACACATGTAAATTGCCATGCCCATGCAGGTCATTCCATTCTTCTACAAGATCCCAGCAGCCAGGAAGAACGGTGAGGATGTGTCAGGCCTTGTATCAGAGCTGAAGGAGAAGCTGTCAAATCTAAACCAGGTAAATCATCATCACCACATGTGTTGTTGAAATAGGGTTGTACTAATAGATTAATGGACTACTGAGGGACAGCAACTGGCTCTGGAAGACCCAGGTCAGATTAGCTAATTGGTTCTTGTCATTTTACTACATGGACCTGTATAGTAAACTTAATGGACAGGGGGTGTGTGTGGGTGTACAAATGTGTATATGCATGCGTGTACATTCTCACTGCCCCGAGTGTGTGCACACATAAAGACAATGAGTGTCCACACTGAAAGAGAATGAATGACCACACTGGCCACAGAGCCGCCGTCTTCGTATGGGCAGCCATGGCTTGTTGGTTAGAACTTCGAGCTTGGAACCAATGGGTTGCTGGTTCAATTCCTGACCAGTGGACCACAGCTTGAGCAAGGCACCTAACCCCTTGCTGCTTTAGAAGACAGTCCACTGCTCTGGGTTAGTCTGTGTGTGTGTGTGTAAAGTGCACTTGGCCAATAAGACTGTTTTTCTGTTCTGTCCTCTATTCTGGGGAATTGAGATAGAACTTGTAACTTTGTCTTGCATCAGAACTAGCATGCATTAGCCAAGTGCATTAGCTCAGCAAAATAGGATATTGCTGTAATGCATATTTTCTCTCCAGCACTTTCACCTGGGCAAATGTTGTGCTGTTTCTTTACTCAGGTGCTGGTCGGCAAGAAAAACAAATTCTTTGCAGGAGACTCCATAATGATGATTGACTACATGATGTGGCCTTGGTTTGAGAGGATAGAAGCAGTGGAGTTGAAAAAGTAAGTGTTCATATGCATATGAAGCTCGGAAGTCACAAGACACAGTAATGCCAGTCCATATCAGCAAAAACACTTTCTATCTATTGACTAGTTAAATGTTGGGTAGACAATGCTAAGTGATTTGTTCAATGCCAACTTAGGAATTACCTAGAGCAAAATGTTTTTTGAGAGCAATGTGGAAACAAAACCGGTCAGGCCATGTCTCTGTTAACTGGAAATAAATAAAGTGGAGGGACATGGTAAATGAAAAAATACTGACATTAAATTTCACTTTTTTACCTTTTTAATACCTTCTCAATAAAAAGCTTAGCATCCCACGTAGATGCAGTTGGTTTAATTTGACACATTTCTTACTTTATCACTTAATACAGTGGCTGGCTAATTAAAGTAAAGTAATGTAAAGTTGACTGGTGTTTAGCAGACACTTTTATTTAAAGTGACACAGACTCGCAATATATTTGTCTGACGTCAATAGATAGTTTAGAATAGTTCAAATAATGTGAAGTCAGGATCAACGACATCAACAACTACAGCTTGGAATTCCAGCATTACATGGTATAGAATATGTATACATTTCACAAACTTAGCAGCACTAACAGATAACCTTTTAAATACAAATGGGCTGGCATTGTCACAAAAAATGTTTACAAAATGTAATACTTCATATATGGTGATTAAAACGGTTTAGTACTTTTTAATGGGGCACTGCAGGGAAGGCTAAGCTATCACTCTTGTGTATTCTGGTCTGTGGTTCAAATAAAATGTATGCTGCTTTTAGACAGAAGCTTCTACTAAGAAATATAAATATGAACATCAACAAACACAATGTTGTTCAGCATTGATTATCCCACCTTTAATCAGACAAAGTGACTTTCAGACAAACTGAAAGTTAGTCTGAGTAGCTTGTAGTGTGGCCTGCATATTTCTGTCATGACCTTTGTTTCCTGTGCCTTCTGCGTGCTGATTCTTACACAGTTTCTCAAGTATGAATCAATCTACAGAGATGTTGTTATGATCATCTGTTTCAGTTGTCTTGATGGCAGTGATCAGCTCAAGAAATGGGTGGAATTGATGCTGCAGGACCCTGCTGTCAAGGCCACCATGCACAGCACAGACAATCACAAGGCCTTCTACAAAAGCTTCATAAATGGCAAACCAGACTATGACTATGGGCTGTGAGCTCCACAGTGACCATTTGGAGGCAATGATTATTCCTGATGTCTTGCCCTTGACTAGTCTGTTCATGTTGATTTGATTGTAGATGAAAGGTTATATATGTTGTGTAAACATTATATAAAAAGTCATTTACTGTATGCGTAATAGTAACTGCAATACTAAAATAAGAGCAGTAATAAACATAACTAAACACTAATGGCTCTTTATTATTAACAACAACATAAAAACACACACCATGGTTTTGTAAGACAATCTGTTAGAAGGTGAACACATGATCCCCCCCCCCCCCCCAGAGTAATTTTTCATTTTCATTTCATTGGCAGCTGCACTTCAGAATTGAGAGGGTGCATTATTGGTGCCCTTTTTGGATAGCTGAACTAAGAGAAAAATGAGCTGCAGAATACCATACAGATCTGATTGACAATTTCATTCGTCAGGAGCCCTGACTTCACCTTATATCTACCAAGGGGAGGTTCAACCAGTGATTAATCTGAATAGTTGACTTACTACACACATCCTTTAGGATGTTTCATGGAATATTTTCACAGATTTGATGCATTTATGCATCTCTAAGACCTAAAAATGCTTGGATCCTTGAAAAATAAAAATCCTTGGATCCTTGAATCCTTGAGCTCATGGCACAGATTTGGTCTATCTACTGGCCCGTAGATGGTGGTGTAGAGCCAAGTGGTTAAACGGAAATAGTTGATTAGTGAAACTGTCTAAATTTCAGAGGCCCATGTGAATGAATTTCCATAAAATACCATGTCATTAGCTACATAATGACATCACCTTCTCCCACCTTTAGTTCATGTGAAGTGTAAACTTGCACTTGAACTAGTGTAGGCCTATCCCACAATGAGTTAAATTCAGCATTACAAAGAGCCACTATGCAACCTATGTAGTGAACATGTCTGAATTCATGTAATAACATCAACAATATGCAATATGCAATATGTTCGTGGTTAAATCAGCTTCCCAATGTTCGTAGAAAGAAGGGCCATATAAATTCATCTAGGCCTACATATGTATTGAATTATAACATGCAATACAAACCTTTGCCACCAATCTAACTAAACTGCAGCCAGTGTGTTTTGTTTTCGACAGACTTATTCATGAAGTTATTGGAAGACTAATCAATTACGTTTTGACAACATGACGCAGACACCGCAGTAGTGTGTATGGCAAAACGATGCATGTAGAAGAAATTTGTATTAATTCTGTTAGACGCAACAACGTTTCCCTTGACAACCCCTGTTTTCCTCCCACCTAATAGCTTCTTTTCATTGGTGAAATTTATGTTAGACCCGCCCAAGGAAGTAAAAATTGAACAGTCCAAGCAGCCATATTGAACATTCGCACTTAACCGCGAGCCGAAGGACTGTGGTTCATTCAGACTGGTGAGTACCAATGTCAGGCATGGAAAATAATAATAATGTGTATGCAGTGCTGTATTAGAGGGGCATAATGAGCATTGCACATTAGTAAATAGGCTTCAAGGTGGTGGCGCCATTAGTTTCATATGGTATGGTAGTGCTGACAGCTCACTCAGTCACTCATCTGCTTCCAGATTCTTTTGTGCAAATACGTAACGATGGCATCAACCCAGAGATCCTTAGCAAAAGGTGAGTTAAACTTTGCCTCTTTCTGTATCAGAATACTTTGGTTGACTTGCCTCTAGGCTACCTTATTGCCTAGGTATGTCGTTATGTGAGACAATGACAGCCTAACAAATGCAGCCTAAATGCACTGGCCTTTGATCTGTAATAAAAAAAAGCTCATTTGGTGGTAAAGACGGATTACGTATTTTTAACTCGGGCAAGGCAAGTTTATTTACATAGCGCATGCCATACACAGTTCTCAGCAATTTTTCGCTGCTGAGTCACTGTTAGACGGCACAATTGCAATGTGAAAGTTGCTATGCTATTAGTAGCCTTTCCACTATGTTGGCCAACTCTTTGCACAATGACTATGCATTCTGATGTGGAAAAGCAGTTCATGCTGTGTCACTATTATACCGCACATGCCTGCACTGCTGCACTGTGTTAAGCATCTCTTATTTAGATATTGAAAAATAGTTAGTGAGTGGTGATTTTAGGACTTAATTACTTGATCTATAAGGTTGTGTTTAAACCAGTGGTTCTCAAACTTTTTCTGTTATTCCCCACTTTGGACGGGGGAGGATTTTCACCCTCCACCTGCCCCCCTGCTTGCAAAAAATGGTAGCAAATTTGGTCTGGTTTGACATTTACATTTAGGCATTTAGCAGACGCTTTTATCCAAAGTGACTTACAAAAGAGGATAACATTCAAGCTACAACACAATGAAAGAACGAACAAGGAGTGCATATTGCTAACATAGAAACTGCACCCTGTTGAAGAGTCTGGATAGACCTGCACAAGGTGTTGGCCGTGCTAGAAAAGGTTCATTAGAGGAGCGAAGCGGTCGTCGGGTGTCATAGGGCTTCAGGAGAGATGGGAGAAGAGCCATCATTCACCCTGTAGGCCACCATAAGTGCCCTGAATTTAATGCGAGCAGCCAAGGGTAACCAGTGAAGTTCAATGAACAGAGGTGTGACGTGTGCCCTTTTTGGCTGGTTAAAGACCAGACGTGCAGCTGCATTCTGGATCATCTGTAGTGGTCTCACCGCACAGGCTGGTAGGCCTGATAGGAGGACATTGCAGTAGTCAAGCCAAGAGATAACCAGGGTCTGTACCAGGAGCTGGGTTGCATGTTGGGTTAGGTACGTCCTGATCTTCCTTATGTTGAATAGGGAAAAACGGCACGACCGAGCCACAGAGGCAACGTGATCAGTTGGTCATCAATCATGACACCTAGGTTTCTTGCCACTTTGGTGGGAGAAACAGACAGGGAGTCGATCTTGATACTGATGTTGTGATGTATGGCTTGTTTGGCTGGGAGATTTAGTTGGAGGTGATGTCCTTTCATCCATGCAGATATATCAAAGAGACAGTCCGAGATCCGTGTTGACACCGTGGAGTCATCAGGCGGAAAGGACAGATAGAGCTGGGTATCATCAGCATAGCAGTGGTACGAGAAGCCATAGGAGTGGATGATTGAGACCAGCAAGGTGATGTACAGGGCGAAGAGAAGGGGCCCCAGCACAGATCCTTGGGGTACTCCTGTGGTGAGTTGGTGAAGTGCCGATGTCTGTCCTAGCCATGAGACATTGAACAACCATCCAGTAAGATAGGACTTGAACCAGGAATGTGCTGCACCATCAATACCCATGTTGGTCAGCTTGTCCAGTAGGATGTGGTGGTTGACTGTGTCAAATGCTGCTGATAGGTCCAGCAGGATGAGCACTGAGGACTGACCTGTCGCTCTGGCCTCTTTCAGTGCTTCTGTCACAGACAGAAGCACCGTTTCAGTGGAGTGGCCATTATCTGACATCATCTGACATCATGGTATACGTTCATTTATGTTTCATTTCTTTTTTTATTTAAACATTCAACGAATGACAAGGACGACTGGAGGTCGAAGGAGGAATAATTCTTCATTCAAAACTACATTGAGAATCCATAATGGCTCATTTCCTGTATTTCCTATTAGCTGAAGCTAATGGTTTGTTTATGTAAACTAGTCTGTGTTCTTTTCAAAAGGGAGTTCTGCTCCTGGTCCTGTTCCCAAGGACCACATCAGGCTATACAGCATGAGATTCTGCCCTTTTGCACAGAGGACCAGGCTTGTGCTTCATGCCAAGGGCATTAAGTAAGTTGTGTAGATTTGTTCAGCTGACACAGAAGACATTTTTGATCACTACTGACCAATTTGTTATGTCCATTATCTAAAACAAAGCTCTTGTTTGAATTAATACAGACATGAGATAGTCAACATTAACCTGAAGGAAAAACCTGAGTGGTTTTTGGAGAAGAACCCTCTTGGGCTGGTGCCAACGCTGGAGACTGTGAATGGTCAGGTGATCTACGAGTCACCAATCACATGCGAATACCTGGATGAGGTGTATACCGAGAAGAAGCTGCTCCCGTCTGACCCATTTGAGAAGGCCCAGCAGAAGATGCTTCTGGAACATTACTCCAAGGTAATGCAGGTCAACTGAACACACAGGACTCTCTGTCTCTGTTCTCCTAACAGCATCAGCCTTCACACATTTCAGGGCCCAGTGATGCTCTGTTTAGTGCCTCATGTTCAGCATTAGACTCTGACATGACATGATGACATGTAGTGACTGACTATGTTGAGACACCCCCCTAAACCTCACTCCCATCCTGGTCATGGCACCAGTAACCAGTATAACCCGCGTCGTCCTACATGGTCTGGCCCTGCACATGCTTGAACCTGCAACTCGGCATCAGTACAGACTGGGTGTCCAGCACGCTAGCGAGTGAGCTAAAACCCTAGGGTTCCAGGCTTTTTGGGAGGGAGGTTTTACCAACATTCTACTCATGCAGCTAATCATGAATTAGTGAAATACACACTAACACAGGCAGTGGGCTGTCTGCTACACTGGGGAGCAGTGAGGGTGGCTTGCTTAGGTGCCTTGCTCAAGGGCACTTTAGCCATGGTCCACAGGTCTGGGATCGAACTGGCAACCCTTCAGTCCCTGAATAGTAGGCCATGGTTGAAGCACCATCCTGAAGCACCATTACTGGTTAACTGGAATAGTGAGTCTTACTAACAGAACAAAGGCTTTGCAGTCTTTTTAGGTCTGGTTGGGGAACCAGAGGAGTGTGAGAAAAAATATCTATACATTGAGTTCACATTGAATTTATTAGCTGAATTAATGCTAAGTGAAAACATGACACTTTCTTTTACAGCTGTTGTACTTTTTTGAACAGTTTGAGTTTGAGAGTTGTGTTTTGCTATTGGTTTAGAGCCGTAGTTGCCCATGTTTAAAAAGAGATGTGTGTGACGCATGTTTTTGACATTGCTTCACATTAGGTGACCCAACCCTAATTTCATCTCCCGTGGTGAAAATTGTTGTTCTACTCTTGGTACTTCATGTAAATTGTCATATTCGTGCAGGTTACTCCATACTTCTACAAGATCCCAATGGGCAGGAAGAACGGTGAGGATGTGTCAGGCTTGGTATCGGAGCTGAAGGAGAAGCTGTCAAATCTTAACCAGGTAAACCATCATAACCACATAAGCCTATGTGATTGCAATCTTAGGGGTAAATAGGGGTGAACCAAAGGATCAGATCAGTTAGACTCTAGAGACAACGCCTGGCTCTGAAAAAATTGGGCCATGGACCCACAGCCGATTAGATCATTAGTGTTCGTCATTTAACTTGTAGGCCTGTATGGTACTTTTGACGGCAAATACCTTAGCCGAAGTTAGTTGCAATGCGCCTTGTATCAGCATACATCATGCGATGAATGCCTATCTCACAGCAACCCATTGTGTGTGTGTGTGTGTGTGTGTGTGTGTGTGTGTGTGTGCGCGCGCGGGTGCATGCGTAAGTGGCAGCGCGTGTGCGTAAGCAATGAGTGTATCACACTGGCCACAGAGCCACAGTTTTCACATTGAGGAAGTGAAACAGAACCTTGTCTTTCATCAGAACTGGAATGCATTGATTGAGCAATGGGAATGTACAAGTCTTAGCTTGTTAGAATAGTGAATGTAATTAATCTTTTCATGTTTCACCTGTCTCATCTGTGTTGACGTCATACTTTAGATGTTGGTCAACAAGAAAGCCAAATTCTTTGGAGGAGACTCCATCATGATGATTGACTACATGATGTGGCCTTGGTTTGAAAGGATGGAGATGATGGAGTTGAAGAAGTAAGTGTTAGTATCTATACTTTTCACAAAGGACTGAACACTGCCAGAATACAGGAGCATATGAAGTTTAGTCAACCACTGCCTCTGACGTCATTAGTTTGGTCATGTAATGTGATGCAACTCTATCAAATAAACTTTTAAAACAAATGGGCTATTCATCAGATGGCTACAAAATCTAATACTTCATTAATGGTGATTAATAGCTTTTAATAAAGTCTTTTTCAAATCCAGTGGACACCCAAAAACAAAACACTGTGTTGGTCCTTGAGGGACACCGTAAGGAAGGCTAAGCTACCACATCTGTGTGTTTTGCTTGATCTTTGGTTCAAATAAAGTCTATGCTGCTTTTGGGCATAAGCCTCTATTAAGACATAAATGTGAACATAAACAAACACAATATTGTTCAGTTTCGCTTACCTCCCCTTTAATCAGACAAAGTGAGTTGACTCTGGCAAAGTCAGTGTTTAGTGCTCACTGCAGTATGGCATGCATATTTCTCAAGGTCTTTGTGCATTCTGCACGCTGATTCCTCAAGTTTGAATGAATCTACATAGATGTTGTTATGATCATCTGTTTCAGTTGTCTTGATGGCAGTGATCAACTCAAGAAATGGGTGGAATTGATGCTGCAGGACCCTGCTGTCAAGGCCACCATGCACAGCACAGACACCTACAAGGCCTTCTACAAAACCTACATGGATGGCAAACCAGACTATGATTATGGGCTGTGAGCTCCACAGTGACTTACTTTGGAGGCGTTTTTTCTTAATATCCTGCCCTTAACTAGTCTGTCCATGATGACTTGATTGCATCCAGTGGGTGAAGATGATGGGACTTTCAACAAGGATTTTTGTAACAAAACAAAATTATTTGTTTTATATTAACAGAAAACCTAAATTTTTTGTTGTAACAACTGTGTTGGTATCTTTGTTTTAGCACTTTATGCGTTGAGGGCAATCATGGAGATAATTTAATGTTTGGCTGTGACCCATTCCTTTTTTACAATCTGGTGTAAGCTGTCTTTATTAGTAAATTCAGTCCATTTGTTCATTCAATTGAGTTAATCAGGAATACAGAAGTGACCCATTATGAGCATTGTATTATCAAAGACGATACAGAAAAACACAACACATTACGGCATTTTTGTCAAAAGCCACTTAAAATATATAAACACAACATTGCTACTTTTTACAAAGTAAAAATTAAGTTAAAAAAAGTGTACATTGAAGTGTTATTCTAGCACATTTCAACCCATATCCTTGATTGAGGTCACTGAGCGCTGTCTGTAGAAAAATGAACGAGAAAGTTTGGTATGATCTGAATAGGGTTGTAGAGAAGTTTCACATTCTCTTTCCTACCTGCTACTACTTGATGATCTTGAACAAGGTGATCTTGAACAATAAGGCTCTATAAACATAATTATCATTGTAATAATAGCAATAAAAAATAAACTAAATAATGACTTTCTTAACAAAAAATATACACACCATGGTTCTGTGATATTCTATTGCATTTTTTTCCTAAGCTACAAAACTTTCTTGACAATGTAAACTATTAGGTAACTTAGTCCATCAATGAGGAATGACAGAAGTAAGGTGCAGACCCACTTTTGTTTCAGGCCAGAGTTGTTTCAATTTTTATTGGCTGCTGTAGGAAGCATGAGCAAAGTTGCAGCTATATTTTGAACCCTCTGATCTGGTCTCGCTACATAAACATCTAGATAATACTGCATTGCAGTTCATCCAATGCATTGTAAGAAACATATATCACCAGCAGATGGCTCTACCATTCGTTGTTTTTTGCCTGTCTTTTGCACTTCCTTAGAATTCTGTCCAAGACAAACTCCACCCACCAGGTACTATTTGTGAAGTCTGGGTGGTGCTCAGTGTGTTACTGGTGACCTCACTGGGTGACGAGCAGGAATGGCATTTGAGTCATAACTGACTCATGCTGTGTTTACTTTATAGGAATTTGTAAAAACATAAGCATGACTGAGAAAACAACTTCAACTGACACTTCAATAATTTTCGGAAACAAGGCTGCCCACAACATTTAAATTAAAGCAGTGCATTTATGTAAACAAAAACAGCTCCATCAAATATAACAGAGATTCTCATCACACAGCAAATACCCCTGTAATTAAATAACTGCATTAATGGAAATCATTTATTGCAGAAAAACTATTATCATAACATACATGATCTTACACTACGTTTATGGCCCAAGATTCAGGTTAGTAATGTGCAATGACATCATAGTCTAATACGTTAAAATTGAAGTAGTCTATACCTGATATGAAGCTGGACTTGGTGCTTCATGTTATTTCCAAGTGAGCAACTTGAAATGACATGCTTATCATAAGAACACAATGACTTCCCTTTTCTTTTTACAACATTTTGTGTTGCACAGTCATGCCATCCTCTGAATAATCAAGCATTGTTTTGACTCTTCACAGATGAGATGCTGCCAGACTACCAGTGCCTGGAAACAGCAGAAGATGAAATTTTTTCAAGGTCTCTCTAAATATAAATGGAGTAACATTACTAGTACTGGGAAAATATTACTATCCATAGATAGTTGCCACTTACAATATGTATGAATGAACAAGCAACCAGACATCCTCCCCAAGTCAAGTGATAGTGCTGTAGATAGGGAAAAGAAAGAGAGGATTTGGTACAATATAGACTTCCAGTTTCTTTTCCCATGGCCCATTCGGTCATGCCGGTTCTCTATTCAGTCTGTTGTAGCAAATTCTCTTGTGCTTCTTCCTACCAGCAGCACTCTGTGAGTTTGAACAACATGGCTATACTTGGAAGTACTCTGGATTATCACTTTGATTTTTCTAGGCTAAACCACAAACTCCTACCTCCTGCTCCTACTCCAAAGCATAACATACGCAGGGTATCAAATGTTTGGGAACCTGTTCTACTGTGAGGAGAATCGTGAGGTCAGAAGTGAAACCAAGGCACTTTTCTTAAAACCTTATCTCCACCTTTGTAAAAACTGGCAGTAGCACTAGCATGCCTTCCTGACTGATATGCTAAGGAAGTTTAGTGAGCGCAGTGCAAGCCATTTGACTTCTTCCACAAGACATGCCACAATATTTAATACCATGGGAAAGCAATCAAGTACTGTGCAATAATAAATAAGGCTGCAATACTCTGCAGAACAGAATATGATCAGTTCCCTGTCATTTTTGTGCTGCAGTCTGAAGGCGAAATAAGAAAGTATTTGGTTTTCCAAAGTAGCTAGCTAAGAAAACCAACCAATCAAAATCCAGAACCCTGTTCATTCAGTTCCTGTGATAGGAATCAGTCATTTCTCTAGGCAATTACAGCTGAGTCACTGAACCTCAGATTACAGTCCATTCTTGTGTGGTGAGCCACACTATGACTGCCGTGTCGAGTGAGGTCATTGGAGAACAACTCCATTGGGAATATGAGGAGTGTATTCCTGGATCAGGACTGGAGCATTCCTGACCATCTCTTGGACATGCTCCACGACTCTTGTGTAAAACTGCTTTTGTAGCGCCAGTGGTCGGAATAGATTGACGGGCTCTGCCCTATGGAATATTTCAGGAACTTTGATTTCAAGTGGAACTGAAGAGTTCCCAATGATGATATGACTGAGTCTCTTTTCCTGAATACTTTTCTGAAGAAAACCCAACACATCTCCAAACCTTTGGTCCAGGTTTTGAGGGCCCCATGCAGAAAAGGGTTTAGCAAGCAACAAGTGCAGCAGTGCTGTTTTTAGGTGATAATTAGTTAGGGCACACCTGCCTGTCAGACTGGTCTGCTTTTTGTGGAGGAAAGAGATAATCTGAAGGCACCTGATATGGCAGGAATTCTCAGGAAGGCTCTTGGCCAGGTGCTTGAGCAAATTCCGCTCGTACACACAGCAGGAGAGGTGCCAGTGTGTGTCTGAGGAACTTTCTCCATCTGTCGGGAAGTGTGAGATGAAGTAGGCATCTGTGTTTTCAAGCTGGACCGCGGGCGTCAGGTTGAGCAGTACTACTTTACCCGATCTGAACCGGATTTTCAAGGCTCCTGGAGAGTCCAAGTTCCGGAATGTGAGCTCAAACTCATACTTGTGTGAGATGCGCCCCCATGCTTTGGTCACAGATATCTGGAACCACTTCATGACCTGGTCTTTGGCCAGGTAGGTTGTGCCTTTGGAGCAAAGGAGCTCCTCTAAGCAGTGGTCGGTGTCTTTGGGGGGCTCGTTCTTGGCATGGACCAGACATAGCATATCTTCACCAAGGTTGGTGGACCCACACAAGCAACCGGTGCTGCCCTCACCCAGTTGGCTCAAACGGATCTGGCCACAGCCCTGCCAAAGGTCTGGGGTCAGGTCGCTTGAAGGGCCACACCACAGTTGGAACTGGAAGCCATACGGTTCAGGTGGGGCAAAGGGCACAATGAGGTCACATGTGAAAGGTCTACAGACACCCCAGGATTCAAACACGCTTCCCACTCCCACAAAGTCCTCTACTTCCATGTCAGCCTCACGGTCCCCTGCACTTCGCAGAGCCTCCAAGAGGTCATCTGCGAAACCCTCCACAAACTCACGCACCCTGCGACTCTCATGAGTGGGCCCGTGGAAGCACGTTTCACAGAAGCTTCCAAGGACACCTTTCTCTAAAACCAAACCCCTGACTCTGGATCCTCCTCCAAACCAGCCCTCCTCATCTTCACTCCATGCATCAGAGCCCTGGCCCACTTGGCTTGCCTCCTGTCTGCACAGCTCAATGGTGAAGAAGATGACCAAGGAGAGGGCACTCCAGAGGTACCAGCTGTAGCCATCATCCAAATCAGCATTGAGGGCCTCTGCTGAGAGCTCTTGCTCCACCCGGGCCTGCTCAGCCTCCAACCTCTCCTGGTGCTCCTTCATACGGGCCAGTAAGGCATCCTCTTGTTCAGGGGCTGGTGTAGTGCTGTTGTCAGGGAATAGCAAGGGGTGGTTTAGGATGGCAGCTGCCACCACTACACAGAAGCGAGCAATGCCCCCCTGCATCCTCAGAAAGAGACTCTGTGGAAGAGGCACAAACAAAATGAGTACAGAATACATTACCATGCAACTACATATAAGGATATGCAAACTATGTGTTGACAGTCCATCTTATATAACACTGACAATCACTAATGATGGCTTGGTCATTTCCGTTTCCGCCATATTG
The DNA here is from genome assembly GCA_027481765.1 of Tenualosa thibaudeaui. Classification (NCBI taxonomy): domain Eukaryota; kingdom Metazoa; phylum Chordata; class Actinopteri; order Clupeiformes; family Clupeidae; genus Tenualosa; species Tenualosa thibaudeaui. Next base: position 16,168,923 of record JAIFZK010000012.1, on the reverse strand, counting down.
TGTTTTGAAAGCTAATATTGTTATTATGTTATTTATAGTGCTTTTGTTTCCCTCCTCCTGCCCTGCCCCCTGCATTTATGCTGTGCTGCCTGTCTAAATATAACTTGGTGGTAACTTTGACACAGACACCAAGCCTGTCTGAATGTGTTCAGGAACTGGAGGAAAGTGTGATAACCTTTCCAGAGTACACAGCAGTGCCCCCTGATTACTCATGGACTGATAAAATTGTTTCCACTCTGGTTCAATGGGCTTTCTTCATGGACATCATGGTAGTTATAACGTAATGTTAGTTAGTCTAGATATTGTACAACATGGGCTTTTAAAGTGCTCAGTAAATGCTAAACTACAGTCTGTACATTCATATAATTTCTTCTGGCACTTTTAGGAAGTATAAAAATACAACTGTACACCAGGAAGGAAGTTGCATAATTATTCTTTTTGCAATGTGCTCATTTTGAAGCAGCACTATCTCTGAAGAATTACACTAAGTCCACAAACCAAGACACTGTAACATGGGACTCTTAGGGATCATAATTATATTACAACTACCAGTGGTGTGAAATACGATGTAAAGTCTTTGAAAACACACTTGTTACATCTAACATTACCAGAGGGTGCCCTTAAAATTTTACAATAACAAAACTTAAGGAAATGTTAACTCAACACAGATGTTGACATTTTAAGAAGGAAGAAAATGAAAGAAAAATTGCAGAATAAAAAAACTTTCTGTCCAGGTACCAGACTATTTATGAAATCCTGACATATGGTGACAGACAGAGACTGTCCATGCAAACTGACCACACAGAGAAAGTAGCAGAACAAAAACAGAAATGGTAACAAGTAAAACTGTAACAATACACCAATAGGCTATATTTTGCACTGTCAGCTCCCAGAGAAGAGGTGCCCCTTTTACGACAATGGCCACATGATGGCAAACCAAAAGAAAAAAGCACGTGGAGAATTTCTCTTCTCCTTTAGCAATGAGTGGGCACGGCATCTGGAGATATGCCAAAATAAGTCCATTCTTGAATGTTATGGATGTTCTTCCAAAGTTGCTGACTGTGTTTGTTTACTTTGCCATGTTTCCCAGGAAACTGCTTCACACGGCTCGCACTTCTCACTTGACGTGCCCCAATGGAAACTACTGCAAAGCGCCATCGTGCCTACCACAACACCAGTGATGCCGAACTTCTCAGGTTTCCACAACAACTGGAAAGAAAGTTTTCAAACAAATATCCACCTACAAGACACTGAAGTGTTCCTAAGTACCTGTCTTACAACTTAAGACGATTGTAGAGTAATTAGATTGTAGAATAATTAAAGCAAGCAAGCGTTGCCTCAGTCATGTGCCCACCCTTTAGGGTTTATTTTATGGTCTTGTGTGGGAGTGCACGAATGAAAATGAAGTAAAAGTTAACAAACCTTATGTCCTCAAATAAGCCGTCGAACCATCTCAAAAGCGGAGAGTATGTTACATATCCACATACAAAAAGCATCAGAAGAGGAAGTCTCCGCAATGGCTGTTACTTGACTCTTCTTTCTGTTTGCATTCGCGCAGTTTCCTGTGCCGTAGTCCACTGACAAAAAAACTTTCCTCTCCTCCTCCTTTACGCGCGTATATTGTGCATATAGTGGACTCATCATGCGGTCCACGTGAGTCTGTTTCAGCACAAATGGAGTAAGCTCATGATACAGGATGTAAGAAGTGGGAGAAATTAATTTGTGATCATCAGCTGTATTCGGGTAAAATTAGTACATTGATTTTAGAGATGGACTGTCCTGCTGCAGAGCCCCTCGCTGCCCCTCGCTTATAAATGATTTGAGGGAAAACGGCCTGTCATAACTGAATAATTCACACTCACAATGGCCGCAAGATGGAGCTGTTCCTGGAAGGACAGATGGGGCAAAGCCAGGCAAACATTCATCTCAGTCAATGTTTTGGGTGAGCATGTCCTTTTTTAGTGTCAAGAATTGGTTAATAGAGCAGAGACCACACAGAGTTGCAGTTCTGTGTGGCCCTGTGTGAAGAATGATGGCCACATTTACATTTAGGCATTTCGCAGATGCTTTTATCAGAACAATCAGAGCCAGAACAATCAAAGCTCAACAACATTTTTCCACAAGGTTAAGGCTATTTTAATACTTCAGTTTAGCCTACCTCTACCATCCATCGCTAACCTATGGGACTCATGATAGCCTATATGTCATTTCCAACCAGGTAGTTTTGGAGATTGATGGTTTGGCATTGGCTCATTTATGGACCCATAGATCCATCTATGAGCCTTCTCCCCAACCCTTTCTCTGCCACTTGTGGCTTGTCTAGTTTTCACTCTCATGTAAATAAAGACTTTAAAGGCATAACATTTAGAACATAACAAACATCCAGCTGGTCCATGATTAAGTCGTGGCATGTTTGTGCCTTTTATGTGGTTAGGCTATATCTTCATTAATGTCAGGTAATCATAACAAATGGAATGGTTACACAGTCTTGGTAACTGTCATGTTGTCATGACAAAGCTGTCAGCAGGTTATGTCATCTTTGTCACCTCATATACTTTAAGTAAAGGAAAGAAATTTAACAGTGTTTTATTGAATTTACCATGTCTTATTATATTCTAACATCTGACATACAAACTACAACCAACATATGATATTCTTTTACTACTAGCTGCTACTACTAGGCCTACTACTACTACTACTACTACTACTACTACTATCATAATTTGAGAATGTTAAATGAACAAACTAGTGCCTTAGCAAATGTTGAAATTAGGTAAATTCATATACAGTTCCTGTGAGAATATTGGGTAAGGTATTAAATTCATGAGGAAGAGGTTTCTAACTGGGAGGGCTTATTTGTTGCAAAGGAGTTCCTGTTTTAATCATGCCATATATACCCTCTAGCTGTTTCTAATCTGTCCTACAAACAAGAAGGAAAAACAAGTCACAGGTAAAGTCATATTATTCTTTCTTGTTGTTTTTAGTTGTTTAATACCTGTCATGCGTAGTTTTATAAATACCATAATTGAAGTCCATAACATTTCTCAGTTTCAGCTATATGCTATGTACATTGAGTGTTAGCATAGATCTTATGATATCTGTACTTATACTACTGCTTGATCAAATTTCCTATTGTGATATATTTTGACACAAGGAATGTGTGCCCATGGTATAGGCCTACTAATATCAGTGGATGAAATTTTATCTCTTTCAAAATCGTATTTCTTTGAAATTCTTAGTAACAATGCACAATAGTAACAACTACTTTTATATTACACATGACATTCTGTCTGTTTAGCTTTAAAAAGTGATGTGTCTGAAATGCTGGTTTTCATATTTTCTGAATGACCACAGTATATTAATTGCTCCACATATAGACACACAGAAGAATTGAAAGTACGATTCACGCTATCCCATGGTGAAGAATAGATGCACAACAGATAAGGCATTGCCTAACATTAATAAAAAAAAAAGTGTTTAGCAGATAAGGACATTTTCCTAACACTAAACAAGACAAGATCACAGGACAAAAAGAACACAAGAATGTCACAAGCAGCGGCCTTACCACCTCAATAAGTGCAATATTAACCGATACCCACAAGCCGTGGAGTTCATTATCCCTTATATATTTTGTATCTAACAGGTACTGGCACTTTTAGGAAGTATAAAAATACAACTGTACACCAGGAAGGAAGTTGCATAATTATTCTTTTTGCAATGTGCTCATTTTGAAGCAGCACTAACTCTGAAGAATTACACTTAGTCCACAAACCAAGACACTGTAACATGGGACTCTTAGGGATCATAATTATATTACATTATACTACCAGTTGTGTGAAATACGACGTAAACTCTTTGAAAACACACTTGTTACATCTAACATCACCAGAGGGTGCCCTTAAAATTTTAACTCAACACAGATGTTGACATTTTGATAGGAAGAACAATTGCAGAATAAAAATGTAACTTTCTGTCCAGGTACCAGACTATTTATGAAATCCTGACATATGATGACAGAGACTCTGCATGCAAACTGACATTTTCCTAACACTAAACAAGACAAGATCACAGGACAAAAAGAACACAAGAATGTCACAAGCAGCGGCCTTACCACCTCAATAAGTGCAATATTAACCGATACCCACAAGCCATGGAGTTCATTATCCCTTATATATTTTGTATCTAACAGATATAATGGATGCTGCCCAGAATATGGAGAGAATCTACAACAAATCTGTGACATATTACAACGCCACTGATCTTGATGACCTGCATTCCCGAATGGCTGTGACACTTTGGGCAATCTCATGTGTTGCATTTCCCATTATTTGTGTAGCCATGTATGGGCTGTACCGTCTCATCAAATCGGATCACGTTGCACCTGTCTATGTCATTAACCTCCTCATGTCTGATATGCTTCAGATCTGTACAAAACCAATTTGGCATATGATATCAATGTTAAACATTATGCATTTGGTGCTGTTTTCTGTATATTCCCTTGGTCTTTTTGCTAGTATTTGTTTTATGTTGCTTATTTCTGCAGAGAGATATGTCATGATTGCTTGTCCTATTTGGTACCGCCAGAGACACTCAAAGAAAATGGCACTTTGGGCATCTTTTATGGTATGGGTGACAGCTTTCGTTGTAATGCTAATCATATCATTGGCTATTTTCAGTGGGATTGCTGATAATAGAATTTTAACTTCAAATATAATTGTTTTTTACCTTCTCCCTTACCCATTGGTCATATATTTTACAATAGGAACTCGGAAGGCTCTTTCCCATTCCAAATCTGTGCCATTTTATGAACAGAGAAGGATTATGGGAACCCTTGTTCTTGTTATCTTCAGTTACACAGTCTTCTATTTGCCTTACATCATCCTGATGCTGACTGTCACTGTCTCACCTACACTTGTCAAAGACACCCACATGCAGAACTTCAATGCTCTTGTTAATATTCTCCTGAGTTTGAGCCCTCTGGTTGATCCCATACTCTATGTGTTCATGAGAAGAGATGCTAAGGACATGGTGGGAGGCCTGGCCTGTTGTGTGAAGAAAGAAGAGAATGAACTAGCGACCTTACAGACTATTTAACTTGGCGCTGCTATGCTTCTTTAGACGTTATGACCAATCTATATTTATACACTTCTATTGAAATATACCAGATTATGCTGAAAGGTTATTATATATTTATTGCTGCTGTTATTTATTACAACAGCACATGTTTCTGCACATACCTGTAATCTTTATTGGATTTTCAATTATTCATTTGTTTATTTAAAACATTTTAATTTATTATTATCTACTGTTTTATAATGGTACCTTTATTTTAGTGTGTTATATTTTATCTTTATCTATATGTGAAAAAGCAGAAAGCTTATATGATATTTTAGATATTTCTATGTTATAGCTATATATAATTTGATAGTCGGATCATCTTAGATAAATAAAAAAGTTGTGTTATCCATTAGGCATGAATGTGTTTGTGCTTGTGCATGTATACGAGTGTAACTCTTTGGTGCCCCTTGAAGTACTATTAGTTAGCTATTTTGTACTATTTATGTTTTAGCAGCTATTTATTGACAGGTGTAGGCCTCAGCATGCATTTTTAACAAATGCACAAAATCTGATAAAGCACATTAACCAGAACACCATTGAAATTTACATACATGTTCTGAAGCTATTTACTACGCTAAGCAAACATTTAACCTTGCATAGGTACAGTACATAATGACCTCTTAATAACAAAAAAAAAAATTGCTGCATTTTTTACCCAGAGCTACATATAAAGCTCTGATTTTTTTCTACAACACTAGCTCCCCCTTCTGGTGAGAAAGGTCCACTGCAAGAGTCTGAAGTTACAGCACTACTACATAGCTTATAATGCATGCAGGAGGTTTAATAAACTGAAAACACACATAGGCCTACAAGATATTTGAATATTAGTATACATTCACGTTTTACTCTCATGATAAGTTATCCTCTGAGTTGCTGAAATCATGAACAGAATTAAGGTATTTCAACTGCTTTCTTTTGAGATGAACCACATAATAAATTAATGTCATGATCTGTGGGATAATGTACGTATGCCAATAAGTTGACCATATGAACAAACTTCAAAGCTTATGGGCATATAAAACACTGAATACTGTTCTGTACTGTACTGTATTTTTTTGGAAGGTTTATGAGTGAGAAAGAAGGAGAGGCTTTGTCATCCCCTGATATAGATGTAACAAAAAATGCCTGTGCATGACAAAGTTTCTATTCTCAGAGAGCAGTTCACCATACTAGTGTGGGTAATTACAGGCTTGTACCACTAATCAAGAGGGACCAATTTATGTTATAAACCTATCTCATCTCAGATGTGCTTCAAATCAGTGCCTCTGCAACTCTTAGGATTTTACCCTCAAACATGTGGCATCATGTAATACAAGCTGTAATGAACCTTGGACTGATTGGAAGTGTTAGTTTCAAGGGTTGCATTGCTGGAGTGAGGTAGTTTATGATTGTTCATCCTGTCTGGTACACCAAAATTCCATCATTCTGTGTGTAATCATCTGGGCATCAAGTATTTGCATCAAGTAAGTGCAGTGTGGGAAACAACCAATGCACTTTTGCACTTTTTCAAAGACAAGTGTCATGGTTTTATGTATAGAACAAGACACACATTCTGAAAAATATTATTCAATGCTATGGTATAGTAACAGTTCAAATTGTAAAATTTAAGATATTACTGTTACAGAATTTAATATCCTGGGTTTGACCAGGGTATCTTGATCACTTGAAGTAAATTTCTAGGTGTTCTAGTCTCTAAAGACTTTCCAGATAAATGGGAACCCTTAGCTACCACCTTTGTTTCAGACCTCTGACAAACCATGCCTTTGTAATCAGCTTTAATCCTGGCCTGTTTATTACAAGTTCTTCACAGTGGTAGGACTTCTTTATTTTTGAAAATATGAATGACCTGCCTATCTTTGAATGAAAGCTCCAGTGTCATTCAGGGCTGTGTGTTTTGTGGTAAGGTTTATGAGCATCAAACTTCTTCCCCATATTACAACATGCATGCATTCTTTTTTGCTGTAGATGCATGAGTAGCTACTGGAGGAGAAGCAGATAACAGCCTTCAAGGTGTCCAAAAAAAAATGGGATTAGTGAAACAAGATCATGAGGAGAGTCATGCAAAGATGAAGGTTGAGTTCCTGTTTAGAGGTAAATATGAGACAACTGCAAACAAGAATTAGCATCAATGTCAGTTTCCCCTGGCAGCAGAGAGGCCCTTTGTTGTATTCTATTAAATGCCAACTTTTGTATTTTCCTGCAATCGACCCGACTGTCATATGACCCTTTGTAAACTGAGCATGGAATAGGAGTATATATCACTGCAGTAGTACAGTCGTAATGTACTATGAAGACTTAGTTGCAGTAGTGGTGTTACTGGCCCGGTTAGTGTGCGTGAAAGTTCAGGTTTGATCAAATGTGCCTGTGTTTGAAAGAGTTTCCACTCTCACCAACCAATTATTGCATTATCAGGTTCTACAGGGTTCAAAATTAACTAATGTTCAATTGCGACTCCTCATCAGTCTTCTTTTGAACCGCAACTACAACAACCACGAACAATAAACATGTAAACTGATTCTGTCTCTGTCACTAGCAAGCATGTTTTGCAACCATGGAATCAATGGCCTTTGTTGTCACTGTCGTATACCAAAGAAACTAGTCCAACAGACTGAAAATATGGGCTTCTTTTAGAAGCCACACCAGGCTAGCCTGAATTTTTTTCCGTCCTAAACTCACAACAATACATGTGGATTTGTTTGCAAACCAAAGAATAGGAACCAGTGATTATCATTTAAATAGTTATGCTGATTGACAAAGAAAGAAATGCGATTTTGTTTAACAGTGGGGCACCATCATAAAACTGCAACTGTTGTAACTGTGCATCTGTGCACCAGCAAAGAGAAAAGAGGGCTTTTATTCAGCCCATAATGAGCCATTTAACTATTGGAATGACTACGAGTCTGGCAAAGGAACCTTAAAACGGCATCAATGTTGGCGCGTGTACCTTTAAACTGACCTGCATGTTTTCTTTCTTTGTGGCAATAAATGGTCCCTTTATTGTATTCTATTAATTGCCATTGTCAACTTTTGTATTATCCTGCAATCGACCCGACTGTCATGTGACCGTTTGTGAACTGAGTATGGAACAGCATGGGAGTATATAACACTACAGTGGACTCTGCAGTGGTACAGTGGTAAGGTACTATGAAGATCTACTTGCTGGCAGCAGTGGTGGTGGCAGCCCAGTTAGTGTGCCATGATGTTCAAGGAAGTTTGACGGAGTGCACTGAACCTTGTTTAACTCTGTTGATGTACTGGAGATTTCTACTACACTCTCTGCTCTCTCTCTTTAGCTACTAAGCATGGTTATTCAATTTAAGATGCATGCTTATTAATTATCAATTATATATGAGTAATTACATAGGTATGTCCATTAATTATTTATCAGAGATACCATATAAAATATATCTCTCTGTAATGTGTTTTGTCTGTCTCAAGGTCTGATTCCGGTAAATGTCACAGATTACACCATTTCCAATGAGCATCTTCGACACACACCAAATAAGTAAGTATTTTAAAAGTTTTATATCTAGCTTGTTGGACAGTACAAAATGAATAGCTGTCGAAGTGCATGCATAAGGCAGTTTTACAACTTTCTTTAAAGAGGTGTGTGTAATTGAATTCCAAATTTTCTGTCCCCATGAAGTAAAATACCCAGTGGGGCTGATTCAGAGGCAGTGAAGATTCTGAAGTGAGTATGAAGTAGCAGCTATGGTGTATCGTTACAATTTTGTATATTCATATTTATGAATTATTTAAGCAAACCTAGGCTATTAGTAAACCACCATTTGTTACCAGTCAACTCATAACTAGAGCAACTGAAAGATGAGCAAATTTCTGGAGTTATATTTATATTTACACTTATATTTTATATTTGCTGCATGTTCCTTTTCCATGAAAGGAGATCAAGTTTGTTTCCGACTGAATGTGCCTCGCTGGAGCCAAGCACCTACTTCTCAGAGTGTTGTATTGAATTAGAATGTATTCTCTATGTATAGAGATGTATTCCAATTCTACTTTTGGATCAATTAATCCCCAATTATTTGCTGCTTTATTTTATTCCATGTCTGGTAATAAACATGTATCATTAAGTCATGAATTACTGACACACAAAATTGCTTGCACAAAATCTCCAGTAAACTTGTAGCTTACTTGTGGATGTGATGTTTCATCCTTTTCATGTTTCTACTTAGTGATATTTTATTGTTTAAATCTTGTGACATTGGTCTGGATTCAAGTAAAGTTTCTTGATTTTTCATGTGGTTACACAATGAAACTTTATCTCACGTTATCTCAGTTCCCCATGCAGACAAGTTTTTGCCAAATTGGACTGGTTGTGAGGAATATTTGTAGAGGCAGATTGTTTTAGCACAGGGTACTCCAAAAATACTTCCTTGTATCTAGATGCACAAACAAAAAGGATCATTGAAATGCACATTTTGTTATTTCAGGGGTAAATGTAAACACTGTAAAATGAGGGTCTTGCTGGAGCACACTCCTCACATGGGGCAGTCACATCAGTAGCATTACAGATTGCAAGATTACATTATATCAAGATAAAAACAAATCAACATGTAAGTTTCAATCTTACTGCACTTTTCCATATGAATAAATATTGTTTTCCTTTCCTCAGATGTATAAAGGCTCAATTAATTAATGGCACCCGTAAAATGTGAAACATGAACTTTTCATGGTTTCTTGCAGATTTTTGTGTTAGTGTCATTATTGCATAACCAGGCTAGCGCCACCTAGTGCTTTGCTCAATTTCTCATTTAGTTCCACCACTGTGTCAGGGATCTGTTTGTAGGCATTGGTATCCACTGGCTCTGACCTACGCAGACCAGTGCTGATGTGAAACTCAAACGCTGCGTTCCAGCGCATAACAATCATCCTGACAGTAGCAATTGGTTGAAGTTAAATGATGTGAAAACATTTGATGCATCAAGCTAGTTATTACATTCAGTTTGACTTGATTGGTGTTTTCTTGTCATCCCATCATTGTGAGCTATCTTAAAAATGCAGATAAGAGGTTATCCATAAAAGGCTGTACGTAAATCAGCAAAACATGCCTTCTTGAAATTAATGTATTTCAAATAAACCCTGTGTGGCTGATTATTTACTCAAATCTAGCCTATTTTGTTCTGAATAGCAGGGAAAGTTAGTATTACATTAATATTCAGGCATGGTTCAACCCATATTCCAGTTTTAAGGTCACCTTCTGCTGTGGGCAGGAAGAATAAGAAGAAGATTTGGGACCAAAAATTAAACCAAATTTGCTCAAACTGAGTGGAGGAAGGAAAATGACACTGCTTTGCTTTGCTTTTGTCAGTTAGACAAACAGTGAATCGGCAGCTAATGGTATATTGCAACACACTTTTCCATCTTGCTCAAGTGAAAAAGCTGTCAGATCAAACCCCCACCATTTACACAACAGGGGCAGAATTTGTTTAAGGGTTGTTTATTGGGCGAACAGACCAGAGCAACTAATGTCACAGCAAAACACCACTGTTCTACTGGCAATTTGTCAATATTGCTTAATATCAGACATAATAACTGACAGAAGATATATAGTACAGTGCAACTAACAGATAGATGGTGATGGGTCTATCAAACTATGAGCAGTATGATAGCTTGTTCACATTTTGATGGACCTATATGTGCAGGAAGGGGGCAGAACCTTTTTGATTGTGTATCTTGAAAATGTAGCTTGCCTGTACCATTTCTTCAAGGATTCCATACTGTTCCTCTAATGTCTAAAGTTTTCTGTCAAAAAGGGTGCGTCAACTGCAGATTTTTTCTTTTTCTATATACACTATTAAAAGATTGCGAAGTGCAAAGTGCTTACCCTGATTGTGAAACTACCCAAATATATAAAGCAGAGAAGCATCCATTTCCAGTCAGTCATACTTTAGTCAGGCAGTGTCCACTGCAGATGGTGGTCTGGAATACCAGGCACCGTGGGCAGCCCTCTTTCTCCACAGACACAGTCTCATTGACCAGAACACAGGGCTGCAGCTGGAAGCATTGCGCAGGCACAGCCAGAGCACAGAGAAAGAGCAGAATAGTGCACTGTGGGATACGGGCCATTCTGTCAAAAACAAATACATCACCGTCATCCGTTTTATCAAGAAAATATTAGCATTGTGCATTTATCATTGCTTTGTATATGTTTTATCTTAAAATAATGACATGCTGTTTTCTATCATAACTTTTTTTAGTGTTCTACATCATTAATTATTCTCTCAGAATATGCAACCATGTCATTCACTCAACTGTGTCTTAGTTTCTGTCGGCCAGCCAGTGTGTCCAATTGGTTGAGAGTCAGGTCTGTTCACTGATGTGTTTGCACTGGGGTTTATATAGCAGATTTCTCATGCAGGTTGCCTGTTACCTTCAGATTTCCTCACATCAGTTCCACATTAATCCCTAACGGATCATAAGTGAACACTCTGACACAGCAGCCTTCTACTGAATCCGGACAGGAATAAACATGTTGACCCTCACCTCAGTATGACCTTACTGACACTTTGTTTTACATAACAGCATAATGTGTGTTGATCTTATCAGATCTGGTATGAAGGTCATATAGAAGGAAATGTATAGTAGCTGTGACTGGTTATTGACTCCATTGAGAGTAAAAATAATGATTCAAAGGGAGCCAAATGTTTTTGATGTAGTGAGGATAATTTACAAAATAGAAATAACTTTTTAAAACACACACTGGTAACACTACACCTGGTTCTGTTCTGTTGAAGCCTGTGGGCATATTAGCAGGAAACATGAAACATATGCACTGTGTAAGTATGTACCTTTATAACCACCAAATGCTCAAGATTGGAACACATAAAAAGTGTACTGAGAACGATGTAAGAACAGCATCTGCATCATCTTAATGTGTTGGAATAGTTTGACAAATCTGCTCAATCATTCCATTTGTTTTATAAACATTTAACCCTTTTTGCAGGTAGCAGTTTTTGCCAATCTGCCATACTACTTGCTGCATCAACTTGTGGAAAGCAGGGGTGCATACCATTGCTAAATTATTTTACTGAATTCCAAGTTTTTTTCTGCTGAGCTAGTTTTAACCTCCATTACAGAGCCATCATTATAGTAAACCACATTGTTATGGGCACATAGAAAATAGAACTTGGAACACACATGCGGTGTGCATAGTCTAATCTGATCAACATGATTTCTAAAGGGTGTTCACACCAAGAACGATAACTATAACAATAAATAAATATTACTCTAATTAATATGAATGACATCCACATCCACACCACAACTATAATGACAATGACATGTGCAACAATATCATAGGGATCACTTTCAGAGCGATTTTTTGAACGATAAAAGGTTGACAATCAGAGTCAATCAGAAACCATGGAATTTTAGACATTAGCTCATTCACGTGAGAACAGACTTATGTTATTTTTGGTCAGTGTGGATGGAAATATCATTATAGTTACAGTTATCTTTAAAGTTATTGTTCCGGGTGTGAATGGACCTTAACCAAAAAATGTACAAAACAAAAAATGTCTGCACTGCATGTGTAACACATACATTTAGAACGGTTCTGCATTAAAAAAGAGAGCTGTACAAAATAAAGTAACTTTTCAAAAGCTTGGGTTTTGGTTTGTGCAATGACCATTGGACCTAGTATCTTCATGAGTGTGACTGTTCTACTTGTCAATTGACAACAGGTGCTTCACAAGAAGTAAATGAGGACACATTTCACAGTGTTTTTATGACGATTCAAGGACAATCTGTGCAGAGTATAAGTCATTTTAATTCTCTGTGCATATGGAAAGAAGTCATGAGTCTAAAAACATATTGGACACTCCACAAAGCTCATTTTAAAAGGTCAGCTGTTATTAATACACAAAACAGTGTACAAAAAAATCACACAGAACACAGACACACACACACAAACACACATGCACACGCAGTTATATAGGGGATAACATTTAGGAAGAACAAACTTGACTTGCTACATTGACAGATTTTTGTAGGCTACAAATGCAGGCATATATGGCTCTAACGAAACAGCATGAAAAAATCACTACAGAATATTTTGCAGTAACTCATGCACTTGTTGATCTATGCAAACGAAGCAGCAGCCGATTTGCAAAAGAATCATTAGGAAAAAAGTAATGGAATCTAATGGAAGCTTTGTAGTCACTTTGATGGTTGAATAACTCATTACAGGGTAAATGAAGACTCTCAGTAGCCCCTGGCACTGCTAAGCACAGTTTCAAACCCTTGAAGTATGAAAACACAAGCCAGTGAAAACTAAACTGAAACCAAATGAAACCGAAATTGCGGTTATAATCTTGTCAGTCAACATAACTTTGAAAATGAATATTCAAATATAATCTCTAATTCTTATTTTTTGGTTTGCAAACAAATCTACATGGATTGGTGAGAATGTGACAATGTAGGCCTACTAGTCCATGAGCCAAGGTCCCCAAAATGAGGAGTTTTCAGTTTCACTTGGCAAATTCTCACTATATTTTCTGAAAGATTATAATGCTGTGCACCATAGGAGGCCTCAGTAGGTCTTCTACCAAGACATGGTAGGATCAATCAAACGCTCTATCTTTGTAGAGAGTCATTGAGGCTTAGCACGGTGACGACAGGGCTGTGACAGTGCAAAACAACTAAGCAGTGGCCAAGGAACAATGGTTGTTTGAATTGACTTGGGCAACATCTTCGGAGAATTTAGAGCAGAAAGAGACAAGTTATTCATTTCAAAGAATGCTGTATTTGCTGTTTTGCCAACGCTGATCTGATTGGTTGTAGCACTATCCTATTACGTGCAGAGGCAGCAGACAACTGCTGATTCCGCCTCTAGGATTAAGCCCGGTCTATTGGTCATGTCCAGACTATACATTTTGATGTTATAGTCTTTTTTGTCAGGCTATATGTTTACATGATAGCAAGTTGGATTTAGAAGCTTTGTAATTTTACAGCCCCTCATGTCCTAGTACATCTCCCATTGAAATCCATTGAATTTTCCACAGTGTTTGTGCAATATCTCCTAAATATATTGAAGGATCTTTAGCAAACTTGACACATTTAATTACCACAAAGGCCAGATGGGCTGTATTTAAGGTCATAAGGTCAAAGGTAGTTACCTATATCTATTTTTAAATACATTCTTTGGGCTTTCTCATCATTGAATTCTACATCAGGAATACGTCTAGAATTTCTGAATGTTCAAGGTTGGATCAAAAGGCCTAATTCAGACATTTAACATTTGAATATATTTCAGTCTGTTCCAACATACTCCTTTGACAGGCAGTCTGAAGAATAAACTTTGACAGGAAAATAAACCAAAATTTTCAAGCCTATAATCTGTCTAATATCAAGTAGGCCTAAAGGACTACAAATAGTGCAACAAAACAGGAAGGTGGACATGTCAACACTCCTGGTGTATCACATATAAAGACTTGGAAAATATATAATTCAGATTATTATTAGTCTGTTACCTGTAATTAGTTTACTTTTCATGGTTTAAGTGAAACTGTTCCAGCCATACACCTGGTTCACCTATAACTATTGTGCCATTGTGCAACAAAGGGTACGACAGGTCACAACTCGTGTTACATCACATCAAAAAGACATGCTTCAAGAGAATGCAGAGAGGAGAACAAAGAAATATTTTGGTGGTTGGTTTGGTTTTTCCTTTAACCACTGAACATGAATTATGGTATGTATTACCGGTACCTTCCTCCATACTTTGTTACACCATAACCTGTGCACACTCCAGTGTAGGATTTGGTGTATGGCTGATATATTTTGGTCTGTAACTTTAAGGCAAGTCTTTAGGTTAATTTACCAGAACTGGGTATCAGGTAAAACTGAGAATCTGCTGGTTTCATATTACTCTGATCTTATAAATTCCTCTTAGAAATTTCAGCATATGGAAGCTTCGTATAGCCTAACAAGCCATCCAATAACATCAAAATGTATAGTAAATTCTCAAAGAAAAAATAGGATCCCTATTCCTTAGCCTCTGTTGACAGCCCTGTCATTTTCTTGCTAATCCTGCGTAATGCACAAAAATGATCATCGCTGGTTCCGATTCTTTGGTTTGCAAACAAATTTGATTGATGAGAATGTACAATGTTGTTGCTATTTTTTATTTATTATTTGCTGACTGTAGGGGGAGCTCCAGAGGTACATTTGCTAATGTGCCTCTTCAACAGGAACCTACATTTCATCCATCTTGTTCTTTGTCTTGCTCTGTTTTGTCTCGTGGAACACCTTGCCATCTGCCTGCTTCTTCCAGGCCATTTTTGTATCCAAAGACAACCCTCTCTCTTGCAGTAGTTTCTGAATCTGCGGGAGAGAGGGTATGGTCACTAAATATATAGTATATCAAGGTAGGGATGAGAGTCGAGAACTGGGTATCAGGTAAAACTGAGAATCTAATGCTTCAGTCTGCTGGTTTCATATTACTCTGATCTTATAAATTCCTCTTAGAAATGTCAGCATATGGAAGCATATAGATTCAAATGTCAATTCTTTTTGCATTTTAATATTTAATTCAAGATGTCATTTTCAATTTCCTAACGTTTCTGCTTAGATCCAATAAACAGGAAAGTACATTTTATTTTTATTCATTTGTCTTTACTACTTGTGTTAATATTTTCTATTTCATTCATAAAATAAGCGAAATACAAAGTCATTTTCATTCAGCAAGTGACAACAGAATTTCTTTTTCATTTCTTTTTCATTTCCCATTTCACTTCTGAAATAGAATAATGAATACACACAAAAGTACACAGACCCCAGAGTGGTGCTGTCAATTTTTCTACTTGTTTTCAAAATGCAATCCTACATTGAACTTTGAATATCAAATATTCAAAGTTCAATGTAATCAAAATGCAATACTACATTGAACTTTGAACATCAAATTGATAATTAAATTATTTAATTGAAGATTTCATTCTCACTTTGCCAATTAAAATACAATTCATACAATATGCAAACGCAAATAGCATTATTAAATTGCATAATGAATGGGCAATTACATAATGTAATGAGTTTTTGAATTGCATATTGTAGACTTCATATGCTTCCATACAATTTGTTGTTTCAGAGTCCAATGTTTCAGAGTTTTATAAAAAAAAGTTTCAGTATCAAGTTTAGGTCTGTGAGTCAAGCACTTTGGCGCTCCAATGGGTCAAAGCTGGAGTTGCATTCATGAATATAACTTTTGAACCATATGCCCAATTTTCAAAAACAATTTTCCAACATACTGAATTTTATTGAAAATGACACAAATTTTTCAGAGGTCACAAATGTAGTCTGTTCTTTATGAAATTGGGTTTTTCCAACCAAACAGCATAAAGTTGAGGATGATCCACAACCTGTGATATATTTGTCTTAGCATTGATGGCAAATTTTGTCCATTCTTCATGTAAGTTGGCACATACTGTACAATGTTCTGACCAAGGTTCACAAAAGCTACCTATTGCCTTTTTCATGCATGGAATCTTTAATGCAATACAGCAACATTTGCTCCAAATTTTGGAGGTCATGTGAGGTCATATGGAAAATATGTGCTTGATTTCCACAAGACATGGTGTGAACATTTGTCACATCAGCACTGACCATAAGCAACACTGATTCTAATTTATTTTTTTTTTTTTTTGGGGGGGGGGGGGGGTTGTATTTTGATACATTTCACTTTGGACTTCTTATGCAGAATCCAGAGCTGATTAGGCTGCCAAGACCAAGCACACCCTGTATCTACATGAACAAAATAATATTTTATTCATTTTGAGAAGAGAAATACAGAAATACAGGCTATGTTATAGTCATTTCTACTAAAAAACCTGTGTACACTCTCTTCTGCAAGGAACTGATAAGATCGACAATGGCATAGGAACTGATTAAATCCTATCAATTTCCAAACTTTCGATTTCAAGCCGTCCTAAATGCAGCTTTGAATTCACTTGCAATTAATTTTAATGGTTGAACATGACAGTACAGTAAAGCTGGATTTGCATTTCAACTTCAGTGGATATCTGAAAAATATAGGGCTTAGATATATTTGTCATAGTGTCATAGAATTTTTAGAATAGTGTTTTTCTTTGCATTCTGTTGCTGCCACTACATTATTTTAGATGTTTTCACCTAAAACTGCTACACATAACTTCTTTAAGTCAATCACAACATATTTTACTCTTTCACCAGGTAGGCTATATCATAGAATAGCCTTTCTGTGACCAAAATTCCTGCAACCTGAGTACCGGGCAATGGAACCCTAGTTTTGGTAGATCATGATCAGGGTGACTTACCTGCTGTAAAATGTGTGCCTGCACTCCAGGGTCCTCCATATTGACAGAAAAGACACATTTCAGCTCCACTTTGATGGTCTTGACTGTCTGTACAAGCTCTGACAAGACAAATCATAATTTTCAAAATAGCATTAACTTTGATGTTAAATCACACCCTCTACTTTGACCCTCTGGCCCTCTCATTTAACTGTTAATTATGGAGACATTTTGTTGTCATTTTGTATGGCTTCATAATTGAGTTCCTCTATAAAATATTGGATTATGACTATTCCTAGCCACTGTAAACTGCAGTTGCTCTGAGCTGCCCAAATATCCACTAAAGGTAGCATGATATAATCAATCAGAAACAAGGCATCTTACTTGTAATGCATTTATATCACAAGACATTTGCACAAGGCATTTGTCCTGGCTGGGTGTCATGATAAATTTCTGTATTATAAGAGCAGTCACCTCTCTGTATGACTCTAGTAGTAAATACTAGTAGTAGTAGTAGTAGTAAATGTACGTGCACCAAAAGAAAATCACATTATTATCTTAGTCTGACTAAAATGTAACTTTTAAAATTCACATAAACACCTGTGGAGACACTGCAGTATAAAGACAGGCAAAATTCTACTTTATAAGTACTTTAAATGGACACACATTGTGGTTTTAACAACTTACTCTTATAGCATAAAAAAGGATACCGTTGAACACATTTCCTGATTCCCCACCGGCCACCTTCACCTGGGATTATCATTGCACAGTACGGATCTGCATCAATAGCTCTGCTAAGATCCTTTGATAACCAAAATTGGAAGGAGGAATTGGTGGCATCTGACCATTTAAAAGAGTCTCTGTAAAGCCCAGTCCAAAAAGATCTTTTTTGCGCAATCCCAAGCAACTTTTGATTTTCATCCAGGTTTCTGATACTGGCCAGGTCTGAGTATTTTTCTCGGCAGAAGGTCTGTGCTGAATGCCAAGACATTTGTTGATCTACCAACTTGTGTGTCTCAGTGGCATTTAGACTCCCTGCAAGAGGCACAACTTGAAAAAGTGAAGATCGAGAACATTGATTTAACAACTCACAATTAGAAATGTTTTAATGAATTCTGCAACAATGAACAAAAACAGGTTATGTGTAAGATTTTTTAAAGTTGTTGCCATTGTTTTGTTTTGATTTCAATGTCAAGATTACTTAGCCCAGGGTGGAAGCCACATGAAGGGGAGACTACACTGATATATATTTTGAATTCGATTCAAAATTAATTTATTAAATAAACTATTAAGTGAACTAAAACCTATTTTTTGCTTCTGACAAGCATCTTGGAAGCAGTTCTGTACAAAAATACAGTAAAAGTTGATTGTTGTAGGCCATGTTTAAAGCACAAGAAGCAAGAAAACTCACAGTCTCTTCTCCCATCAGTCTGCCCATGCTTCTAGCAGTCAAATACTGTTAGTCACAACTAAACAACATAATTTTCCATTATGTCATTTCAAGCACAATAGGTCTAGGGTTCTGTTTCATCGAAACAACTTCTGACTTGCTAATGTCAGCTTGGTATCTATATCATACATTAGAGCTAATTATAGGATTGTTAGAGCTAACCATGGAATTGACAAATGCTTTTGTCTTGTGGATGATATGACTGGTCATAGCGCTATGCTATTGTGTGCAGAGGCACTTTCAAAGACAACCACTGATGCTGCCCCAAAGACTGAGCCCGGTCTATCGTCGTGGTCAAACTATGCATTTTGCTGTTATAGTCTGGCTTGTCAGGCTATCATTTATAATAAAGTCCATGACATAAAATAATTAATAAATAAATAAATAAATAAATAAATAAATAAATAAATAAAAACAGTCCTTGTGAGTAGTAAGAGTAAGCAATTGGTAACAGTTTCTGATGATGGCAGATCTAATGTGAGCATTACAGTCTTAAGGTATCACAGGAGCAAGGTACCAGCAGTCTGATTGAGCAATTGTTCTTCAGGTAGACCATTGCACCAGTCTAACCCTACAATATTGACCTGACAATGACCATGCAGACATGGTTTATTGCACTTGGCTAGACTTTGTGTCTTGCCACCGTTTTGACCATGTGATTTTTCATGAAAAGGTCAAAGGGTCTGGAAGCTAAATTTATATCTATACTTGTTGTCATGTTTGAAAATTCATGTAAAATCATGCAGTATTTTTTTTTTGAGTCATGTGACAGACATTACGTCACTCATTCACTCAATCCTGGTCTGTGCCGAGTGGTGCGTGAGGCAGCACAATGTTTTTCCATCTGGTCCAGTCTGTTGCTATGCTTCGCCTAGGGAGAAGCAGTGCTTTCATACTTCTGTCCCCACCAATCTCCTCCATGTTTCCGTGGGCCGCCCTCTGCCCTCCGCAACATTACACTGAGGACATTACTTCTGTAGATGCTAATTCTTCTGTAGATGCTAATTAACACAAATTCTGAGGGGTCAAGCAGGAAAGTTTTCAAAATTGTTCTATTTGACACAGAATGGCCATGTCTCTTGAGGGACACCAAATTGTGAGACTAAAATAAATAATGAAAGCATGTCTTAAAAGATGGGCCAATATTGACAGGACAGTAGAAATGAGAGAGATGGAGTGAGGTCAGATCAGGAAATGATCTCAGGCCAGATTTGAACCTGGCTCCCTGTGGACTGTGGTGGTGTGGCATACACACCAAATGCCAGATGCACCACAGCACCCCATTAAAAGACTTTTTAATGAAAATATTTTTTTATAGTATTTTTTTTATCAGGGGTTCCAGTACTTGTATACTTGTAGGCACTGTATTCTTTTGTAGATGTAAACATTTTAGATCAATCCCTAATTCATCCCTGTATCTAATACATTACTTTATACTTGTGGGAATTTTTAGTTACATTTTAACCACCCTTAACATCAATGGAGTGTCAACATGGACACATGATGCATTTTAAGAGCCATCAAATCTTACATCTGGCACCTTTAAAAACTTTTTAATGCAGTTCAGACTATGGCGAACAACAAGGTGACTCACCATCGTGACAGAAAAATATGTGTAGCTCATCACAGGGTGCATCATGCCATTCTCCATCACCCTCAAAGGCTCTAACACATTCTTCGGAGGGTTCCAAACTGGGTTGGTGACTGTTCCAGTTTCTAAACTCATATTCTCCTGGACTGTAAAGGGATTTGTCCTCTAGTGACCACTTCCACAGGCCAGTGAAGTTTTTATAAAGCCCAATCCAGACAATCTGAGATTCATTTTCAATTATGTTTTTGACCCTTGTCACATCGCTCATGTCTTCAATAGTAGCCAGGTCAGTGTAGGCTTCTCTACAGTGTGCCTGTGCTTCAGTCCAGTTTTTTGTTTCAGTCACAAAATAATATTCACGAGGGCTACATAGTGTTACTGCACTGTACCCTATGTGAAAGACCATAATAAATTGATAGAGGCAGCAACACCGCAGTCACAGCAGACATACTAGACACAATAGAACAGTACAGCTTTGCACTACATTAATTTGAATCAATAGACTGAGGCCACGTTTACACTGTAGATTGGATATGCCCAATTTTGTGCTTGTATCTGACGCAAACAACCCACATGCGTAAAAGGCACAAATTGACTGTACTGAAATAATCCTGCCTTTTAGAACCATGGGCTGTTATTGCAGCCTATGCTTTTATGTATGCCTATGCCAACTACGTATGTTTTTTTTTCATTAATGCGATTTATAAATGGTGTGATAATCGCAAATGTTAGGCCTACATATAATAACTTATAGCAAAGTAACAAATCATACTGAATCATCACTGATGTGCACAAGCCCCTCCACTCACCTGTCACGTAACCTGTTGTGTGTATCAGATAGCCTAAAGCCTAGCGAAATGAAGCTTGAGGATGCGAAGGGGAAAAATAACAACAGGGAACTCACATTGGCCCAGCATGGAGGAAAGTCAGAAATATGGAGTATCTTCAAGTTAGTTATCGAAATTGAAAGCGTATGTCTGCTTTCTCGTGTGCATGAGGAAAACCGGGGCTATTTAAACATTTCAATTTTCTCTGAGTGCAATGAAAATAAACAGACATCACTGTGTAAAAAATAGAACATAATAACCTCCATCTATCTGCCAAATATAGTTATATTGTGGAGTTGAGGGTGATAACACTGAATCACCTCACAGGAGGAAAAGCCTAATTAAAACAAACCTCACATAACCTTCTATTTTTCTGCTCAGGATGGAAAAACACAACTGAAGACAGTCTTGAGTTTTCAGTCTTGTACAAACTTTTTGTAAAATAAAAAGTAGTCTATTTAATTCCTCCTGGTTCTCCTCTGTGGCAAGCAGGCATGGATGAAGATGTGTGGGTTAACTTTTGAATTTTCTTCTGCATACAATAAACAGTGGACGGAAATCTGGATGGATGACATAGGGAAAGGTATTGGCGGAATTGACAGTGTAAATGCGGCCTGCAGTTTACAAGTGCAGTATTCCCCTAAATTAAATAAATCAAAACCAAATAAAGACAATTGAGGACATGGGCCTCAAAGAAGATTTTGAATTTTACACACAAGGAAAAGGGCTGTTTTGGATCTATTCTATAGAGTTGGCAAGCCACCACTGTCATTTTGTGTGTGGGAAATTGGCATTTGGAACATTCCGGCAAAAACAACATGTTTCGCGCTTATCAGAAATATGACTGTTGCTACGGCTTAACTATCAGGAAACCAGACCAGACTACAAAAATCCCTCATCTCTGGACACTTTGCTAATGTATCACTAGAGCAGCAGATGCTAACTGTAGTTAGCTTTACGATTAATAATCCTACGTTTTCTCACAACAATTGCGGAGTTCATTTAAGTTAACATACTGATTATAGAAGAGTTGGATCAGTAGTCTGTAGAGTGTCAACAGGCTGTGACCATGGCAATAGCATAATAAGCTGGCCATCGGGTATACTGGGCAATGCCATTTTTGGACCGGGTCTGTCATAATTTAATCAAAAAAGTGTATTATAAATATTTTATCAGCCGCAAAGGAGACATGAAACAAAGCCCATTGGTTGATTTTCTTGATCGACATTGGGCATTGGGACATTAGTCCAATGACATCTCTCAGGCCTCCCCTCCCCTCCCACTTGACCTAGGTTATCACATTTTGCCATGGCATGCCACAGGACTTAAAAGTGATTGTTCGTCTATGGAAATGGCTCATAAACCACAAAAGTGCAAGGGAGCACAGAGAAGCTCAGAGAAAAAAGGCTCAAAAGCCAACAAATGGACGCAGCAAAATGTGCCGAAGTGTTTGCCACCACAAGTTTGACTACAGAAGCACGGCTGTGGCCTGTGGCCATCCAGAAGCACGGAGTGGCACATAGTTTTAATGTGCAACAGAGTGGTAACGCAGAGGAGGTGAGAGATGTGACCCAGCAGGGACAGTTTGAGGAGGAGGTCAGAATAGTTACTCTCAACCTCAAAAGAGGTAGAGAATTGCCTTTATAACCTTGCTGTGAGTAGACTTGGTGTCCAAATTACAGTGTTATCTTCCATGTCAGCTACTGGGCTTTATTTTATTTTGGAAACAACACAATGTGCGCATATATCCTCTGGTAGTCCTAATGTCTGTTGCCTCCGCATATCAAATAAATAACATGGTGGGCTGCCATGGCCAAAAATGCCAGGGCCATTTTAGGTCCTTGTCCAGCCCTAGCTGTTAGGCTTCAAGTGTGAGAGAGGAAGTTGGTGTGCATTCACCTGTGCTATATAGTCCAGAGGCCACGCCTAGCGCATGCATGCTCAGGCCTGATGACAGGAATTGGTTCTAGAGGGTTCAACAAAATAGTACGCCCAAAGTGGCATCAAAGTGCTTCGACTGAAAGAGAACTACAAGCTTCTGGGTTACTTGCCAACTCTACAGGAAATAAACATTCAGAATGAAATCTCTGTTTTGTATATTGTCAATTTCTTAGATATGCATGCTGCAGGTAATGAGCTACATCATATTATTTAAATGTCCCTTATAAAATTCAGAGACTGTTGGGTTAAGTTGGTGGCACAGGTGTAGAATAAAAATAGCAATAACATCCAACTGATCACTGAAATGTGATCGACACCAACCTGAGACCAGAAGAGCAAACAGCACGACTCTCTCTGTCGCCATGACAACAACTCTCTTTAAACAATCTATTTTGTAGTTTCCAACAACCTGTATTCCAGAAAGACAATATTGAGCAATGCTAAATGTTTAAACATTTGTTTTGCCGCTTTTTCCAGGGTGGTACAATGTAGACCAAATAGTTAAATGTCAGCCAACAATAACTGATAAGGGCAAGTGAATTTAGTTTTCTGCCAGTTTGCAAATTTGGTTTTCGTTCTTATACCTACTGACAGCACTTAGCAGCCTCACACACACACCTCTTAACGAAAGCAACTTCTAAACTCTGGCCATGCTAAATGTAAATTTGAATGTTAACACTGAAAATTTGGGATGCACTACCTGTTTCAGTGGAAAATTAATTCCCTTGAACCATTTCCAGATTTAGACTTTCAGATTTGCTGGCAAGCTATATAACCAAAGCTATGTGCGCAATTTTTCACAAATTTATGTTGCACAGGGATTAGAAAGTGATGTAGCCTCTTCAGTGGCACAAAAGTGCATTTTACTTTGACGTTAGAAAATTGCCCACATTACTTTTGGCAGGCTCGCTGCAACCAAATCGATGGTGTCCATTTCTCTTGCCCATCTGATTGAGGTTTGTTCAATTTCACAACCACTGGACTAAAGTAAGTTAGCTCAACAGTAAGTCTTTTGGGATGTTTCCAGTGAGAATTGTGTTAAACAAAAAGTCCTACCTTGTATTTCTTTCTTCTGTGCAACTCAGACTTAATGTGCAGTGGTGCTGTACAAAGTTTAAGTGTATGCAAGGTGAAGATTCTATCCTGTCCATGATCACTTTAATGTTGTCAGGCAGGAATTTTAGTCAAACCTATGCAAAACATGAAGGAGAGGGCAGAAGAAGAATGATCAGAGATGTGATGACGTTTGGCATCTGTGGCACCAATTACCATTAACACACCATTAATTGGTCTCCATCACTGTTTTTACAGAGTCAGAGATATCAAGAAAAGGGGGGCTCAGACTGGCTGTTTAGCTTGCCTTAATGTTTGATGTAACCTTCATCTTTATGAACGATGGGTAAACTATAAAATAAAAAGCAAACATAAATTTTGTGGGGAAAAGAGTTTTATTCATGCTTTAAAGACATTTTCTGAAGCTTGTAGGCTACACGTTTCAATATAATTTGTAATATATGTATAACGTTCTAACTGTTTTTTATGTTTACTTTTATTTTCACTTTCATTACATTTAGTACATTTAATTACAGAATACTTGTCAAAGTACAATAAATACCCTGGATAGTCTACTTTTAGACTTTTATTTGAGGAACATGAACAGTGCCAGTTAATGACTTTCAGGTACTTTATACAATACTGCCCTAGAGCAGTTTGTATCCTCTCAGGGCATATTTATGAGCTTTGTTGAATGCTACCTAAAAGCACAATCTTCAAGTTCCTACATTTGTTTTACCAGTTGTTTCCTGCTCTTTAACATAGTATTGCATCCCTGCATCTAGAGGCCCAAACAAAAATGGGGGGTCTTGCTGCACAAATGCATTCTCGAAATTAATGTCTTTCAAATAAACCCTGTGTGGCTGATTATTCACTGAAATCTAGCCTATTTTTCTGAAAAGCAAGGAAAGTTAGTATTGAATTAATATTCAGGCATATTTCAACCCATATTCCAGTTTGAGGTCACCTCGTGCTGTTGGTAAGAAAGAAGAACAAGAACATTTGAGACCAAAAATTAAACCAAATTTGCAAGCATCCCTAACTGAATGGGGCAAAAAAATGAAATTGAGATGCACTTTCTTTGCTCTATCAGCTATCATGACAAATAGTGAATCAGCAGCTAATGGTATGTTGCTCAAGTGAAAACATTTACACAACAGGGGCAGAATTTGTTAAAGGGCTGTTTATTGGGTGAACAGACCAGAGCAACTAATGTCACAACAAAGCACACCACTGTTCTACGTGCATGCTAATTCATCAACATTGCTTAATATCAGAATTTAACACTTGGGCATAGGTTGTTAATAGTCATAGAGTCTCTCACTCTCATAGACAGGCATTCTCTCATTCATGCAGAAATCAGGCTCCAAGCTCTCAATGGTGCAGTCGGATGTATCCATGGAGCATAGACTACATTCACAGCTTAGGGCCACTGGATAGGTCACAAACGGGTCCACGCCATCAGCACAACCAGGCAGACGGACTGTTTCATATCGGAAGTTGCCATACGTGCACACATGCTGGTACACCATAGAGAATGGGCTTTTGTACACAGGCTCCTAGAAAAAAAAGCAGATGCAAACTCCAGTGTGTCTAAAACAAAACAGGAAGGTATAGGATTTGCATGTCATGAATGCCTTACAATGTCACTACTCTGCGATCATAACATTTTATTTAAAATAAATTGAGATAGGGACACACCAACCAGCTTGAGCCGCCTTGTCAGTGTCTGCTAAGATGTTGAATGCAAAGATATTCAGCTAGCAAGTACAGTAGGCCTATGTTTTCATGTATGATATATAGATCATTAAAGGATTTGGTACCCAAAACTGAAGCAAATCAGAACTTACATAACATTTTACTATTGCTGACCACAGACAAGTTTGTTTTTGGACAAGTTGCAAATAATGCTGATGTTGCCCTTGTGAATAAAAACCTTTTTTGATGCTTTGGCACTCTCACAGGGCTAAATGCAATATAAACATGGACACATACATAGCATTTATGGGTAGTTTCAAGATCAGTGTAAGCACTTGGCATTATTCAAATTCATATCTGTACCATTTTCACCTGTACCTAGTTTAGATATGCAAATAACAACCTAACAACAAAATTTCCAGACACAGTAATGTCAGCATGGCTATGGGTTAAAAGTTTAATATTTAGCCTACATCTTATGTTATGCTAAATTACAAACAGTATGCACATGGACACATATGGGTAGTTTCATCACCAATGTAAGCACATTATTCATATTCAAGTCTGCACCATTTTAAGCAGAAGAAATAGCCTTCTTCAGATATGCTTCAAACTGAATAACAGCCTAACAACAAAATTTCCAGATCCAGTTTGACATGATGTAATAACTAGTTGTAAGACTTAAAGAATGGGTATGAGATTTTGCAAAATTACTTGAAATCTTCACACACCAATTACTGTCAATTAAGAATTGATCTGACATCAAAATAAAAACAATATCAGTACCCTCTGGAATGGGCAGGGCAGTAAAAACCCTATCCAATCATTCCATTGGTTTCCTGATAATGCTCACTCATAGTGTCCTAAGAAGACTCTGTAAGTCCTCTTTTTTAAGTGTGGTTCCCAAACCATCTCTTCAAAGTTTTCTTTAGTGCATTAATTATATAGGCTACCTTACAGGGATACCAGGCGAGATTTCTTAACTACAGAACCCCCCCTTAGCCATGACCAGGTCTGCAACCATGTAACGCAAGAAGGATGAAGTATTAAGAAGGCAACAGGAAACCAGGCCCTGAGCCCTCAACTAACAAATGGATGATGATGGGTCTATCAAACTATGAGCAGTATGATAGCTTGATTGTTGATGAACCTATCAATGTGCAGTAAAGGGGAAGGACCTTTAATTGTGTATCTTCAAAATATGGCTTGCCTGTACCATTTTTTCAAAGATTTCATATTGTTCCTTTAACCTCTAAAGTTTTCAGTCAACAAGGGTTTGTACAGTTTTTTTTTCGACATATGCTATTAAAAGGTTGTGAAAGTGTGTCAGAAAGGTTTCATTTTAGGCCTTTGAAACAAAGTGCTTACCCTGATTGTGAAACTACCCAAATATATAAAGCAGAGAAGCATCCATTTCCAGTCAGTCATACTTTAGTCAGGCAGTGTCCACTGCAGATGGTGGTCTGGAATACCAGGCACCGTGGGCAGCCCTCTTTCTCCACAGACACAGTCTCATTGACCAGAACACAGGGCTGCAGCTGGAAGCATTGCGCAGGCACAGCCAGAGCACAGAGAAAGAGCAGAATAGTGCACTGTGGGATACGGGCCATTCTGTCAAAAACAAATACATCACCGTCATCCGTTTTATCAAGAAAATATTAGCATTGTGCATTTATCATTGCTTTGTATATGTTTTATCACATGCCGTTTTTTTTTATCATAAACATTTTTACAAAGTGTTCTACATCATTAATTATTCTTTCAGAATGTGCAACTATGTCATTCACTCAACTGTGTCTTACTTTCTGTCAGCCAGCCAGTGTGTCCAATTGGTTGAGAGTCAGGTCTGTTCACTGATGTGTTTGCATTGGGGTTTATATAGCAGATTTCTCATGCAGGTTGCCTGTTACCTTCAGATTTCCTCACATCAGTTCCACATTAATCCCTAACGGATCATAAGTGAACACTCTGACACAGCAGCCTTCTACTGAATCCGGACAGGAATAAACATGTTGACCCTCACCTCAGTATGAGCTTACTGACACTTTGTTTTACATCACTGCATAATGTGTGTTGATCTTATCAGATCTGGTATGAAGGTCATATAGAATAAAAAGTATAGTATCTGTGACTAATAATAATAATAATAATAATAATAAAGTACTGTTGACCACAGCATCCCTTGATGTCAGATGAAAATCACTACACCTGGTTCTGACTGTGGACATGTTGCAGCTGGAAACATAAAACTTATGCACAGTGTCAGTTTTTTTATACCTTTTTGTAATCACCAAATGCTTAAGGATGGAACACATAAATAGCGCACTGAGAACAATGTAAGAACAACCAGTTTGCATGTGATTTTCCTATGTTCTGCACCGTTTGACCGTGTTTGAATAGCTTGACTATCCCCCTCCTCTGTTTAAGGTTGGCTCTTCCAGATGTGCGAAGATGGCTTCTTTCACCCCCCTCTCAAACCATCTATCTTCTTTGTCTAAAATACGTACTTCTGTGTCTTTGAATGAGTGTCCACTTTCCTTCAGATGTAAATATACTGCTGAGTCCTGTCCTGATGTATTCGCCCTCCTGTATAGATCTGGGCATTCCTCACTGCACTGCATATATTACATTGTTTAGGTTCTGTGTTGGAGTTTTGTCCTTAGGGTCCCTGGTCTCTGGTTCCACACTGGTGGAATGACCTCCCAAGTGCTACCAGATCAACTGATACCCTCTCCACCTTCAAGAAACTCGTGAAGACCCAGCTCTTCCAAGAATATCTCCTGGCGTAAACTTTGAGAATGCACTTAACAATTTAATTTCTCTGCACTATTGCACTTTCAACTTAAAATGGTGCAGTTTCTATGTTAGCAATATGCACTCCTTGTTCGTTCTTTCATTGTGTAGCTTGAATGTTTTCCTTTTTTCTAAGTCGCTTTGGATAAAAGCGTCTGCTAAATGCCTAAATGTAATGTAATGTCTTAGGGTGGACCAGCCTCTGTCTGAGTATGTTAGCTGGTTTGAAGTATACTGGGATGTTGTGTTTGCTGAAGATCCTTCTTAGTTTTTCAGATAAGCCAGACACGTAGGGAACCGCCATGTGCTTTCTTCTGTTGTTATCCTTTGTGTGAGTTATTTCCCTGTGTCGTTTTTCTTTTCTTCTGTTTTCCTTGATAAATGTCCAGTTGGGGTATCCACAGTTTTTCAGTGCTTGTTTAATGTGTGCGTGTTCCCTTATTCTTCCTTCAGCTCTGGATGGAATGTTGTCCGCTCTGTGTTGTAGTGTCCTGATGACACCTAGCTTCTGTTCCAGTGGGTGGTGGGAATCAAACAGCAGGTACTGGTCTGTGTGCGTGGGCTTCCTGTAGACCTCTGTGCCGAGGCTGCCACTCTCCTCGGCCTGTATCTCGCAGTCTAGGAAAGCAAGTTTGTTGTCCTTGGTGTCTTCCCTGGTGAATTTGATGTACTTATTGTCAGAGTTTAGGTGTTCGGTGAATGCCTCAACCTTGTGGCTTCTGATGACACAAAAGGTGTCATCCACATACCTAAACCATTGAGTGGGTGTTTTTCCCCTGAATGAAATCAAAGCATCTTGTTCCACCAATTCCATGTATAGATTTGCTACTATGGGTGACACAGGAGACCCATGGCACATCCATGTTTTTGTCTGTAAAATAGGTGAATGAAATGAAATAGGTGGTTGTGAGGCAAAGTCCCTTCCTTGTGGATCTTTGGGAGGCCATATATGCATGGGGTAGATTCTCCTGGATACAACTGGTAGTAAGTCCGTTGATCAATGGCTTCGGCTTCCTTCAGTCCTCCAGTTAAATAGTTGAGCTCAGTTTGCTCACTCAACAGGAAGGGAGGACATCTATGTCTTTGTACCTCATTAGTGCGTGGCTCTGAGAGCATGCAGCTGAATGAGAGAGTGTGCATGGAAGAATGTGCGTGAGTGCATGTGTGTGTGTATGTGTGCATGTTCCTATTGTTTATGTTACTAATAAGTGTTTACTCACTCTCCACTTGTTTGGTTTGAAAGTGAGTAATATTTTAATTTTAAGAACTAATGTATCTATTTCACATGGAGCTGAGTATCTCTCAGCAGTGTGTATGTGTGTGTGTCAAATGAGGGTTTGAAGGCCATGTAGTTTGAAGGCCAGGTACTGAACTAAAATTAATAGGCCACCTGCTTACATAGTTAGATGTAGTTTGAAGGCCATGTACTGAGTTATACTGAGGAATCTCTGCTAAACTAAAAATTAAATGTTGATGAAATGTTGCTACAACACAGTTTGTACAATATTTCAACACACTGAACACAACTTCTTCAATTCTAAACCAGAGAATAAGAAGAGAATCTCTGGCTTGTTATCTTGTCTAACATAGCCTGTATGTAACCAGCACACATGATTTTTGACATTATGTGGTTATTATGACACAGCTGGCATATAGATATTGCTTGAGTTCTTTTTCCCAAGTGTTGTAGCATTTCATCCTAGGATTTTTTTTTGTTTCAATCTCAATAACCCACGTGTAGTATAGCGCCACCTATTCAGACGTAAAACAAAAAAGTCAGGAATTTGGGGGTTTGCCTTGAACAAAAAATTCTGTTGATGATTCCCAGGACACCGAAACACAGGTTCACTTGTGATGCTGGAGCAAGTACATACATTAGGACATGAGCCAGGAGTTCTATGCCCAGTCTGAAATGACCCAGTATTTTGGTGTCCTGAGAATCACTGATGATAATTGCTCCAAAGTATCACTATTTTGTGTGTCAACAGGTGCCCTGCAGGATTCAAATTGACTGTGTGTTAAAACTGAGGTGGATGTATATGCCTAGTGAGTTTCATGAGGTTTGGTGTTTCAGTGACTCAGGAACAGTCATCCAGAATTTTTTTTTCTCACCCAATAGGTGACGCTACACCCATGGGTGGTTTAGGGCTTCACATATGCAGTTTTTTGAGACCCATGTACAACCAATATTTTGTCCACTGTGAATCCGAGATGGTTCCTGAATCCTAGATGGTTCCTGAGTCCAAGATGGTTCCTGAATCATCATGTTCACCCAAATAGGGACAGACACAGTGAGCTCACAGTATCACTCGGATGCTGGCAAGCTCTAACTCAGTGGAGAGACCGTGTCGCCATGGGTCCGGTTCTAAGGAGAGCCGTGGTGGTGACAGATGCAATGCTGATGTGTTGGGGAGCCAATCGGTCAGGGGGCTGTAGACAGGACCCCAAGCCCACCTGCACATCAGTGTCCTGGAACTACTGATGGTGTACTTTGCACTGAAACACTTTTCACTTCTCACTCCAACAGATGGACAACACAGCCACAGTTGCGCTACACTACACTAATCCACTACATGAGGTCAATGTCAGTAAACACTTGGCTCTATACCACCATCTTCAGGCCAGTGGATGAAATGAAACATTAAGACACGGAAACACATACACTATCTCTCTCTCTCTGTCTCTCTCTCAGTTTATTGGCATGACAAACATCAAAACAATACAGTAAGATGAACAGCTATTTATACATACAATGGTGAGTTACCTGGCTGTTCACCTGTACATAGTCTAAACCAAGGGTCAGTCTGGAGCAGAATTAGCAGTTCCATAAATTTGCAGACTGCAAATAAACAATGTGATTAGACTTTTCAGGGACTCCTGAATATAATCAGATGGGACCAACTCCTCCTTCCTTGGTTGTCAAATGAGCTTTGTAGCGCTATGAATGCAAACAAGTACTGTGCAATATGGCCAAGTTATGGTGGCAGGTGGGGGGAAATGGAAATGTGAAGACATGTCTGTATCGCCTGTGTCTGTCAGTCTTTTCACTACAAGACTTACACACACACACACAATCTCCCTCTCTCTCTCTCTCAGCTTTTAACATACTATTTATTTATTATTTATTTTTGAGGAGCAAAACACAAGAGAAAGCAGATTTATATCAGAGCTGACCTGGTGCCAGCTGGTTTGCATGCTAATCTTGGAGGATATGCTATCTGGACAACACAGAACCCACAGCTGACTTCTTTTGTTTTAAATCAAACATGCAAACATGTTGGGGGGAAAAAGAGTGTCCACTCCATTCAATCAGTGATGGCTAGGTCCAATAAGTCAGAATTTATTTGTACTCGTTGAGTAGGCCAAGACCTACATAGAAACATATGAATACATTAAAATTATTCATAATGTGTCACTGGATATTTGACTTTCTTATCAACCATTCACAAGTGGTTAGAGTGGGTGGTCTGACAACATCTACACACATGACTGCAAAGCCAACAGTAGTCACACCTCCATCATCAAGTTTGTGACAATAACAAACAGGCCAGGTTGAAGAGGTGTCGCAGTGTTGTCAGTCTAACAGCTTGACACCAAGGAAATGGTAGTGGGTTATAGGAGGCAGCAGAGCTGCAGTTACAAATGATGCAGTTGCAGTTACAACAAATCACAAGTCTTAAATACCTTGGTGTCCACATTGCTGAGGGCTTAACATAGACTGTTAACACCCAACATGTCCAGATAATGACTCTTCTTCCTTCGTCAGCTAAGTAAAAAAAACAAGATTTCAACATCAATCTTGAAGGCCTTCTACTTTTCAGCTGTTGAGAGTGTTCTACCAGGTAGCATCATCACCTGTTATGGGAACTCTACAGTCAAAGATTGTAGTACTCTGCAGAGAGTAGTACATTCAGCTGAACGCAGAATCAGAACTCAGCTCCGTGCCTGCAAGACTAAATCTATTCAAGAAGAGTACTCCTAAGGGCCCAAAAGACTCTGAAGGACTCTTCTCATCCAAATAATTTGACTGTTCAAACAACTAAGATCAAGATGTAGTCACTAGGCCAGAACTGAGAACTGACTCAGGAGAAGTCAGTTCTATCCTCAGGCCATCTGAACTATAAACACACTGACTTTACACACATTCACTCCTTGCAACTTTGCACACTTATAAATCACACTACTTCATGTACTTATCTTACATCTTTCCACACGTAACATTCTTCTACACCGCCCATCAACCTAAAAATCCACACTGCATCACCAGTTAGCCTACTTCTCATATATATACAGCACACAAACACCCCTCACCTCCACCCCACTGCTCCTTATAAGCAAGCCCCTCCCACCCTTACATACACACACCACATTGCGTCCACCACTGCCTTCACCATAACCGCCACTTCTTCCCATAAACACTGTAACTGCCCCCACTTCACGCCAGACATCACCTATGGCTATTCTCAGGAGTACCACCCCCCCAAACTCCCCCTCCCACCCAACCTCCCAATCCCCCAACCCCTGCCACACACACATACACAGACTCCCTCTTCCTGCATGACTGCGGGCAGTGGATCTGCCCAAGGTTTCTTCCTCAGACAAGAGTGCTTCCTTGCCTCTGTTGCTCTTGGGTGCTCCTTGTTAATGTGTGGGAGTATTGTACCTTTTGTAGGCTATTCATGTCTAAATGAATTCATATTATTCATATTCATATTGCACTGAGGAACAGGCATAGGCTAAAAAAATATATAAAAGGTATCCTGTATCTAGTTAAATTAATGAACTGCATAAATAATAATAAATGTGGGCATAAATGCCTACATCAACTATTCAACTGCAAATTAAATGACACAAACTGCTCGTCACACTCTAGGAACTGAAATCGTTTACCCTGTTTCTCTCAGGATGTTATAGGCGATGCACCGAAGTTTTACACAACCGGACCTGTCAGATGTCCGGTGACTGTAGTGTCTTGACATGATTGTTTAGAATTCGTTAATTTGTACTCGCCTTGCAGTGTATTTACCATGGCAAGTGAGGAGAAAGGTGACAAAAAACAGGTTAGTTTCTTATTTTATTAGGCCTAAGTCAGTGTAGTTTTGAAGCACTGAAGACAATTATGTCAGTAACCATGCAATGGCTAAACCGTTCATTGATCTGTAAAAGTGACAAACAGTCGCTAGCTAACGTCTCTTAATTCGCTAACGCCCTACTCCCCCTTTCCTCAAAATACCGGTAGGTTATTGGCCTGTAAATGATAG
The DNA here is from genome assembly GCA_027481765.1 of Tenualosa thibaudeaui. Classification (NCBI taxonomy): domain Eukaryota; kingdom Metazoa; phylum Chordata; class Actinopteri; order Clupeiformes; family Clupeidae; genus Tenualosa; species Tenualosa thibaudeaui. The sequence continues at coordinate 16,134,904 of JAIFZK010000012.1, read as the reverse complement.
GCCTATCTATTTCAATGTTCCCCAATGTTTTTCCCTCAGGGATTCAAATTCATGGGAATTGTAGACATACAAAATACACCCTGTGCCAGAGAAGCACTACTGCATGGCGCAGGAGGATCTGTCGTCGCAGGGCTCCTTCATTTCTTAGCCACAAGTAAGTAATTCAAATGAGGAATGTATATCTAACTGTGCAATCTAAGGGGAGATATGGCCCTCTGTTTTTTTCTGTAATAAACTGTGATTATGAAGAGACCTCATGTTTTGCTCATATTGTTTTTTAGGTAGGGTGAAGAGGTCATTTGATGCTGGCTTTGCTGGGTTCTTTCTGACAACCCTGGGATCATGGTTAGTATTATTCAAAGATTCAAAGATTATTTAGATGCTAGAATATTTAGTTAGTATTGTCAACTAGGGACAGTGGCTCTTGAATGGCTCATACATAATATTCATTCAACTTCAAATGTAGCTGTATTCTCGATTTAGTGGACCTACGTGGAATGTGTAACATTCCTTATAACATTCAGTATTTAATATCAGCAGTTCACTAGTTCTGTATTATAGCTGTCACTAACACCCAGATTGAAAGCGGGTTCTTTTGTTATTCATCTGTTTGGTTAATATTTATATCCAAAATGTGGTGAATTATTCATAGTTCAGAGTGGTTATGAAAGGAGAATCCCTTGAGATTATGTATGTTAAAATTCAGTAATTGTACCATACTTTGTAACCTCTGACATGGTCTCGTATATGGTCTTTCTGTAAGGTTCCAAATACTCAGTTGGATAAGCTAAAGACACCAAAGTCATAATGTGCTTTAATTTACACAAATATGTAGTTAACCTCTTTTGGTAAATGAATAAATGTAGACCATCTATAATGGAGCACCTTGTTGTTTATACCTGTAGAAACATGGGAGAAAAGGTCCTGTTGTGTTTTTTTTTCTCTCTCTCTTTCCAGGTTCTACTGCCGATACAACAATGCAGTGCTGCGTGTTCAACAGAGAGTCATCCAGGAAGGGATCAAGAACAAAGTGATGTACGAAGGCACTAGCAAAGACCCAATACTGAAACCCAGAGCAGACGACAAAACCTCCTAACAATCAGACTGTGTCTGCCAACCTCCCTCTCTCTCTCTCTCTCATTGGTTTTCATTTCACTGTTATCGTATATATTTATAAAATGATGTACAGAGTGACAATGCATGCTTTGTATAGTGATATAATTTCTGAAATAAATTATGAATGGAAATGGTAAGTAGAGAACATTGTGGAAGTCATTTGGATCAGTGCTTTTTAAGACATGAAATTAAGATATGAGTATAGAGTGGTGACAAATTCCATGGCATCAAAGTAATTAACTGAAAATAAGGGAGTTTTTCCTTACCCCTGTTGCTCTTGGGTGCTCCTGTGAAGTGCCAGGAGACAATACTATTGTAAAAGGCATTGTATAAATAAAATTGAATTTAATTGAATAGGTCTACTTCTACCACATAGACCAGTGCAAATATGGAAATTGACACAACCCAACCAAAGATTGGTTGGAAATGGTTTCTTTCAAGAATAACCCATGCAACAACTGTCAGGCTCAAGTCACAGTTTTTGAAAAAGATGTATCAGTGATGGCTAACTTTGCACTTGCCTGGGTGAAAACCACTCCTCTGAGAACCTTTGTGTCTAACAGTCCATTTCTTTCAAGTTCTGTATAGAAAGTGTGTGTGGTTAATGCCAACAGTCTCACTTGCCGTCTGAAATGCGTAGGTATGTTGATCAGCAACCAAATGTACCCTTTGCATATGGTGCAAAGAGTGCAGCTCATCTCTGTCTATATTACTGAAACAAATCTTTCTCATCAGACATGCCACACAAATCCTCAAAAATACATAGCATTATACACATGGGATCAATTCAAAACAGTCACAAAAACTGTTATCTGTTATCATAAATTTTAGTTTTACTGTAAATTTTAGTTTAAGTACAGCAAAATGACTAAATTCAGTAAAAGTACTGCAGTATGAATACTGTTAAAAAAAATATGCGACTAAAAGCAATTCAAAGGAGGGAAGCAAGAAAAACAGTAAGTGTATAGTCAGTCTACGTTATGGGTGTCAAACTCAAGCTCATCTACATGTTTGACCCCAAACTAAAAAATGTCACCACAGTCCTAATCTGTCTGTGTTGTTTTCCTCACCACTTAATTTTGTCTTCCTTCCTGTGGGTAAGCAGTTCCATGATGCACCTCATGATTGAGGTCAACAGTGACATGCTATGCATGTGGAGTTGCCAGTATTGCATTGCGGAAGCGCGATAATTATTTTGTTATATTAACAAAAATATTGTTATTTTATTATATTATCATTAAAACTATTTTCAAGCAGGTCACATAGCTACACTCATTCACAAGCTTTTTGAATAAGGCAGCATGGAATGATGTGAGGGGCCAGATCTGGCCCCAGGCCGTATGTTTGACATTGTCTGCATTGATGTTCAGTATGTGTGAACAATTCTGATCTCTGTAGCCATGCAAGCCAAGTATATTTATACTGTGCATTTCATACACAGAGGTATTTCAATGTGCTTTACAAAAATAAAAGCACAGTACAGTAAGTGATAATGTAAGAATATAAAAGAAGCATATGTTGATTTGTCCTGACTTGTGTAAACAACAGGCAGGACTTTCTATATGAATACTGTGGAAGTTTTAGTTGTGTTAAAATTTGAGAATTGTGCAGGGTTTGGCGGTGGGGGTGTCTGTGCTCTGGTGAATGGTAACATGTGGTTGAGCTCCAATTTCCTTTTGAGATTTGAAAACTGAATTATTAAATTCTTAGTTCTTTGGAGTGCGTCTGGGTTTTTGTCCAGGGTATTATGAGCTTGCTCTGTCAGGTTTCAAGTAAAATTGGACCCAAATGCGGAATCAGAGACAGGGTTGGTTTATTCAGTCTTTACAAAACAAGGCTTTCAGAAAAAAACGCAGAGAGCATCCAAAGATCCAAAACACAAAAAATCCAGAGAAGGCAGAAGGCAAAAACCCTCTTAACAGGAGGTCCAAAAAACTTGACAAAAGACAGGGAGCAGGCAAGACAGACAGGACAAGAAACAGTTTTAAATTCAGGTAACTCACTGAGCTCGGTAACAACAGGAAAACAGAAGACAATCAGAGACAGAGCACAGGAACCATGGGGGATAATACTGTGGGAAGAGGAGCAGGAACCAATGAGGGACACAGACATAATGGGTGAGTAATTGACAGTGATGATCACAAACAGGTGGGAGACAATAAACACAGTGACAAAAGGTAAACCCCAGAAATGTCCAGCAGATGAGGCCAGACAGGGAGCAAAAACAGGGAAACATGCTCATAGTCCTTTTGCTCATAGTCTTTTTATTCTTAAATGTTGTTGATGTTTTCCATTGATGGACAGAGTGTATGAGTGTCTGTGCCATTTCCCAGATTGTGCTCTTTTGCCCTTATGTTTAGTTAATCTAGGAAGAAATCCACGACTCAAGGGGCTAACCCAACTGCCAGGGGTCATGCAGGAAAATTATAATCAGTAGAAACCATGACAGACTACAAGTTGCCTATGGTTTTAGCTAAGGTTCATAATAGTTCCAGAGTATTATCCCACTTTACATTACATGGTAGTCAGTCCATAGATGGTTATCAGGAATTATGGCTGGACAATGTAGCAGCGGCCAGACATAGTGTCAAACTCAAAGGAGTGAGATGGGTCATGGGGGTAACAATAAGGGTCCATTTGACAGTGCCATTGTGAGGGGAGGTCAGTCACAAAACCTCAAGGAAGAGGAGTCGGGCCTGGCATGGGCGTCCAGGAAGGGCCTCTATGATGGAGAGTCGGTCCTGACATGGGTCTCCCGTAGTGTTGGTTGTAGTCCACTCAAGAGGGGAGGGTGAGAGGAGTCCATTGGAATTAGGGTAGGGATGACACTCAGCAGAGATAACTGTGGACAGAGGAAGCAAATGAATTAGGCCAGGCTCACACATCAGAGAGCAAATGTGTAATTTGGGCAAACATATATGTATATAAATATAAATATTGAGAGAGAGCTGAAAGAGAGAGAAGGGGTAAGAGAGAGAAAGAGAGTTGTATGGCATGACACATGTGGTTTTGTGGCAGCACTAGGCTATAGCAGCATAACTAAGCATGCACTGCATGCAGCTTTTGGTTTTTGCAAGTAGAAAAAATTGTGTACAGCTCATCTCTTAGTGTCATATGTGGTACACCCCTTTTGCTGCACAATGTTTTTCCACCCAAACCTACCTGAATGGTTTGCATAGATATAGGACACCTTTAAAATACATTATGACTGCAAATGATGAATCTCGTGGTATATAAATTGAGAGTCTTTTGGATGTCATTTGGATCATTGGCCATGTGATTAGCGAAGTATGCTATGGCTGACTAGAGAGTGTCATGAGACACATCAGAGGACTATCAGGGCAGATTTTGAATAAAAGTATGTTGAGTTTGCATGCAGTAATACTTTTAAGTATATGTAGTTGATAGCACATAGTATATCTTACAAGTGTCAGCATGTATTGTTCAAGTGTCACACAGTTTGTAATTTGGGCTAATGTATATTTCATTTATGTGATGGTTCATCAGATGTTAACGCATTTTTGACAGTCGTGTGGTCACTCTGAAAACATTTGATAATTTGATAATTGGCCTATACTTGACAGAAATTCAGAGTGTTAATAAAAGGTAGACACATAACGCATGCTTTCATTAAATCTTTAATTTAAATCTTTTCTTTAAACATAATCATCAAAAGGAGAGAGAAGATGAGGGAAACCAGGTGCCGTTTTTGAGACTGTATGTCTATTCAGATGTCCATGACAACAACGGTGAGAACTACTGCCATGTAGTCTTTTTAAGCTTTCCTGCAGAATGTGTGTGCATGTTAATGCAACCAGTCTGATTTCCTGAAATGCCACTGTTGGTAAAAAAGGAAGCTAGTTCAGTGGAAGAACACAAAACTTTTTGTGGTTTGCCTTGCAAGCACCTTCTGGTTTTTGCAAGTTGGTTTTGCAAGTAGCTCATCTCTTAGGGTCATATGTGGTACACCCCAAGATGTATTTTTTCCATTCTCAGTCTTTCGCTGCACATTATTTTTCCATCCACACCTACACCGAAGATATTTGAAAGTGTTTGAAGGTGCGAGTCTCACACTCTGTGGGCCTTAATTTAATTGTATCTGCTAATTTACAGCTTTTAATTTAATTTTAGTTTTTCAGTTCAGGTCAGTTCCCATTTCTTGAACTCTTACCCTTTACTCTGTAAGCCCAAACTTCATTCAATTCATGAAAACCTTGAATCTGGCAGCTTGGAGACTTGTGGCCCTTTGCCATACCTAGAGTCTGCATTATGGGGCATGGGTATGGCTGAGCATCAAATCAGAATTACTCTAGACTAAGAGTTGCACATAAGAGGTTTAACTTTTATGTTCTTAATTTGTGTGAATGTCAAATCAAAATCTACGATAGGAAAAAGAGCCTTCTGTTACCGTGCACCCCTCCTGTGGAATAGTCCCCCCCCACTTTCGACAAGCGGACACTCACAATTCCTTTAAATCTAGACTTAAAACCTTCCTCTTTACTGTTTTCCATAGTTAGGGATGGTGCATGGCAAATCATCACTTCTCATGGGTCTTTGGAAGGGACTGCCTCTGCTGTTGCCCCCAGTTGCGAGGCATGGCACCCATGTCAGGACCGACTCCCCATCACAGAGGACCTTCCTGGATGCCGATGCTGGGCCCGACTCCTCCTTCCTTCCTGAGGCTTTGTGATTGACCTCACAATGGCACTGTCAAATGGACCCTTACTGTTACCCCCATGACCCATCTCATTCCTTTGAGTTTGTCACTATGCCTGGCTATATTGTCCAGCCATAATTCCTGATAACCACCTATAGACTGACTACCATGTGATGTAAAAGTGGGATAATACTCTATTATGAACTATTATGAACCTTAGCTAAAACCATAGGCAACTTATAGTCTGTCATGGTTACTACTGATTGTAATTTTTCTCCATGACCCCTGGCAGTTGGGTTAGCCCCTTGAGTCATGGATCTGCCCAAGGTTTCTTCCTAGATTAACTGAACATAAGGGAGTTTTTCCTTGGCCCTGTTGCTCTTGGGTGCTCCTTCTGTGAAGCGCCACGAGACAATACTACAATACTTGTAAAAGGCGCTGTATAAATAAAACAGAATTTAATTGAATTGAATGTAGTAGGCTATGGCTACAACACTATGTATTCATTAGACACTGCATCAGAAAATGGAAACCATAGTGACCACTCAATGAATGAATGCCAAGAGTTTATAAAAATGTAAGTTTGGGGAAATTTGGGGACACTTTCTATGAGCCCAGTATTCATAATGCATTATAAACATTCACTAATGTTATAAAGCATTCATGAAGCCTCCTAACTATGACATTAGTATGACTTTTTTAAAACTTTTTATATACACTGATGACTTATTGAATAAGCCACAATCTCACAAAGCATTATAAAGCTGGTTTGTCTGTGTGTGGATGTGTTTTCCACCACAACACCTAAAACACTGGTTCTGAATTTTTTGTTCCCCAACCTAACTTTTAAGATGCATGCTCAGGATGGACCCGTTAGGTGTTGTGGTGGAAAACACCACTGTGGACAGTGTGCTGATCACTCAACACCAATAAACATTAATTTAAACTGCCAATTGTGTTCTTCTTCTGTACTATGCATCATAAGTGCATAGCCATGGAAAATGATTTTCAGATGTGTGAATGTGTTTAGTTTTAGGCATTAAGATAGCTGATTTTGAGATTTCTCATGGCTTTACCATAACTTTCCATTTTTTTCATTATTTAATTTTATTTATTTCCTTTTATTTCAGTAATTTCTGCTCGTAAACTAGTTACAAATGCAGTGCAAAAGAGCATGCATTCACAGATTATTCTTTTGAAACTGAGAGTTTATCTGCAGAATGTGTGTGTGTGCATGTGTGCACGAGTGTGTATGTCTGTTTCTGCCTCTTGTAAGAAAGTTTATCTGTGTGTGTTTTAAACAAAACATAATTTAAACATGTGTGCCCATTTATATTTATTTTCGTGATACAGTGATCACCAATTCATATTTAGTTGTGTGAAAACAAGGTGACAATAAATATAAGACACAGCAGTTGTAAAAGGATATAGATTTATTAGGAAATCAATCACAAAATGTGGCTATTTTCTATGTGTAAGTCTCCACTCAACAGAACATCTTCCAAATCCAAAGCTCCAAATCTAATTAGTTTTTTATGATGAGCCATTAGTATTCTTCATATAATTCATGTGGTATATTATGAATATTATGACTATGATCCCAGCAATAAGTCCAGCAATATTCAGGTTTCTGGCAGTCTGCGATGAACGTTTTGCTCTCACCATGTCCCCTGCCACTTGTGCTTTGCTGGCCTAAAATGTGCAGATACAAATTATATCAGCTTCCAAACACTTTAAACACACACACACACACACACACATACATACATACATACATACATACATACATACACACCATACATTGTGAGTCTAGAATAAAACAAACTGACCTTATTTGAGGATATGATGGCAGGTATTCCCAATGGCCAAAAGCAACACAGTGTTGTGAAGATGGACCAGCCCAAGTAGCTTGGTATGTCTTCAGATGAATCTGGCATTTTCTTCTGTATTACCCCAATCCAGCAGATATTTGATGCTTGTGAGGCAGAGCTTAGAGTATGTGGGGTATATGTAGGGTACACACAAGCAGGTGTGGCCACTGGGTATCCTGTGGGTTGCATACCGCAGCAAGTAAAATGGTCATAACTAAATTTCTAGATAATGTAGGCCTAATATTAGCCAAAGTAGACTAGTTATATTGTCACTCTTCTGACAAAAAAAGTTATTTAGCACCCTGATCACTCTGATGGAATATGAATGTTCCTTCAACCAATCATTAAAAACTTGACAATTTGTGTCACCACCTTGTCTTGTCTACCTCTGTTTCTACCGTTAACAAGTTGAAGTGAATTCAATCACGTCTCTCATTTCCTCGTTCGCTGATAATCACTGCTTAAGACTCCACCAGCTTCCCACTGATTGTTCCCTATTGAGCATTAGCGCATTAGCGAACGTGCATGCATTATAGCCGAATGCAAGCATTTAAATCCTGACTCCCGTGTCAGCTACCTGCCTATGTTCCAGCCCGTCTCCTGTTTTCCCCATCTGGTTCCCGGTCTGTTTTTGTTTGTCTTTGTTTCCTGTATGATCGCCTGCCTGTGCCAAACCCGGACCACCTTCGCCTCTGCTGGCCTGCCCTGGTTACTGACCCGTTGCCTGCCCACGACCAACGTTCTGCTCTCCTGCCCTGGTGTCCGACCCGTTGTCTGCCTCCGACTGACGCTCTGCGCCCCAGCCCCGGCTACCGACTCGCTGCCTGCCTGTGATCGACGCCTGCTCTCCTGCCCCGGTTCCCGACACGCCGCCTGTGCTCGACCAACGGTCTACTCCTCTGCCCCGGCAACCCGACCCGACGCCTGCCTGACCCCGAGTTATGCTGCCAGCTCTTCTCAGCTCTGCTCGGCTCTTGCATCCTCACACCTAGGGCGCGCTCTCAGTGCATCATCTTATTTCCCCTTTCCCCAATCCTTAAATAAAGACTGTTTGCAATTTGACGCTATTGTGGTCCATCCTGTCTGTTTCGTGATTCCAAATTAATTGTAGGTGTTTAATTAATAATGATAAATATTGATATTAATTATAATAGATGTTTGAATGCTTCAATAGCCACATAAGTGTAAGAATTGACGCATGAACAGCTTAAACAGCACATCTTTGCTCACTCTTCAAACAGAATGGCAAAGGAACATCTGGTAAGTGTGCCCTCATTGATTGTGACCCTTCATAATTTTCTTTTTGTCACTGATTTATATTATCCAATATAATATCTAAATTGTGGTAGCAGAGACGTGTGCCAGTGTATAATTTCAGAGTTGCACCTTTCCATAGAGTGTTTTCTTATCAAAGTGATCAATGAGATTTGCTTTTATTACCAAGATTTGTACTTTTTGAAATTTTATGATGATATTGAGATGATTAAGACCTTCAAGTAAAACCTAGGGTACAATATTTTACACCCCTTGTAGGCGACTTAAACTCAGTATTTATGAGAAGCTACTATAGGCTACTGGTAGGCCTACTGCTGTTTTCCAAACTGTTAACTGGCTTTTTACTGTGACTTATTCATGACAATGTCTTTGGAATCTTTGTGGTTTACCTGAACCTGCTTGTATCTTTGTGCTCACAATAACTATGTTAACATGTACTTAAGTATCCCAAGTATGATTGCATTAAATATCCCGGCTTTGCGTTTGCACATGTGATCACCTTTTCCCAAATCGCCGTGTCGAATAAGCGCTTATTCAGGTTTCTGAGAAATCAGGATGTGCTAGGTGGAGTACTCCAAAAGAAACTGGGATACTGTAGCATCTAAACACCTTATCCTGATTTCTGACAGCTGCAGAGAAGGATTCTAGAGTCTTGAGAAGGATGCTGTTCATTGACTTCAGCTCAGTATTCAACACCATCATCCCTCAGCAGCTGATAACGAAATTAGGTGAACTTGGCCTGAACACAACCCTCTGCAACTGGATCCTGGACTTCCTGGTGGGCAGACCACAAGCAGTCAGGATCGGGAGCAAGACTTCCAGCACAACCATACTGAACACTGGAGCACCTCAAGTCTGCGTGCTCAGTCCACTGCCGTTCACACTCCTCACCCATGACTGTGCGGCAACGCACAGCTCAAACCACATCATCAAGTTTGCTGATGACACTACCGTGGTGGGTCTGATCAGTGGAGGCAACGAGGCCCTGTACATAGAAGAGGTGGCTCAGCTCAGCAACTGGTGCACCAACAACAACCTGTCCTTCAACGTGGACAAAACAAAAGAACTGGTCATCGACTTCAGGCGGACTTTGCATAAACACATCCCACTGTGCATCAACAACCTTCCAGTACAGATTGTCCAGAGCACAAAGTTTCTGGGCACACACATAACTGACGACCTCTCATGGACACTCAACACCACACACATCACAAAGAAAGCCCAGCAGCGTCTGTACTTTCTGAGAAGACTGCGTAAAGCCAACCTATCCTCACAACTTTCTACAGAGGGACGATTGAGAGCATCCTCAGCGGCGCCATCACAGCGTGATTCGGCAACTGCACCCCGGCAGACCGTAAGGCCCTGCAGCGGATTGTGAGGACAGCCGAAAAGATCACTGGAGTCTCTCTGCCCCCCCTCTCAGACATCTACAGCACCCGCTGTCTGCGGAAAGCCAAGAACATTACCAAAGACACTACCCATACCTCCCATGGAATATTCAACCTACTACCATCTGGCAGAGGTTCTGCAGTATCACTGCCCGCACCTCCAGAATGGGGAAGAGCTTCTTCCCGCAGGCAGTCAGACTGCTGAACAACTTGTAGTGCAATTGGACTGGAATTTCTTAGTAACTCAGGATGCAAACCAGCGCGTCACAGCACACTGCACCTTATGCCCCCCTCACTTTCTTGCTGCTATCACTTATATTTATGTAGAATAGTCTCTTGTTTACAAATCATAACCCCTAGCTTGCTGCTATTATTTATATTTATATTGAACTTCATTTTACAAATCACACCACTAGCCACAGTGCTCTGCAAAAAGCCATGCCCTGTCTAGCGTGTTTGTTTTAGGTCACCTGTATTTTGACCTGCAAATCGTTTACAACTGTGTTGTAATGTATGTACATATGTGTACAACAGTGTGCACGCGTGCGTGTGTAGTTGTGTGTGTGGTGTGCGTGTTAGAGTAGGTGAGTGAATCTGTGTAGTCCCGCAATAGTGTATGTAGGCACTATTACGTATCTGTCTTGTCCATACTGTTTTAACAGTTACGTGTATCACCAATTGTTCCCGGTGAAACGTTGTCTCGTCTCACTATGTACTGTGTATATGGCTGAAACGTCAATAAATACCTACTTGACTTGACTTGATAGGAGCCAAGACAACCAAGTGGCACTCTTTAGAATTCTCTGTGAGAACACCACAAGGAATGCTATAATCAATACCTGGAATATTAGTAATTATTAATAACCTGATTTCTCTGCATTCATCTAAACACTTTATCCCAAATATGATCAAAACCGGGATAAGCCTCATATTAGGGATACTGAGGTGCATGTAAACGTAGTCAGTGAGGTCACAAGTCAACTTTCCCAGCAGTATTTCAATGAAACTGAAAGTAGAGCGCTGAGCAGTACACAGAACACACACACATCAGACAATAAAATGTCAGAGATTGTTGTTGAATATCTGTGTGGATTTAATGGAGAAATCTGGTGTGAATCAGTCCATAGCCCTGTTGTTTGAGGCCAGAGTGCTATCCATAGGAAAAAGAACAAGACAATTTCATACATCATAGACTGAACAGTGAACCGGCAGCTATTTTTTTCCCCACTGATAGCACGGTGACCATGAACAAGTACATGAATTGTTTAACAACGGATTTCTCCTTTAAATTTATTTTATATCTATTTTATAAAACACAGCTTTCAAAGGTTGCAAATTTGTGAGAAAGCAATGGCAAGATTGCGAGTAAGGATCTTGGATATTTTTCACATTATAAAGTGCGAGTGCCATGTGAAGACCGTGGCCTTCCTGGGGTACATCGTGGTGGAGGGGAGCATCCAGATGGATCCAGCCAAAGTGTCAGCAGTCTCCTCCTGGCCTGTTCCAGACTCCCGGAGGAGACTGCAGCAGTTCCTGGGTTTTGCCAACTTTTACTGCCGTTTCATCCGGAACTACAGTTCCATCGCTGCCCCGCTAACAACCCTGACCAGCCCCAAGAAGAGGTTCGAGTGGACTCCGGCAGCCGACCAAGCCTACCTCGCCCTCAAGACACGCTTCACCACAGCTCCTGTCCTCCAGATGCCAGACCCCGTTCTCCAGTTTGTGGTTGAGGTGGACGCCTCGGATGTGGGGGTTGTCGCGGTGCTGTCCCAGCGATCAGCCACAGACCAGAAACTCCACCCATGTGCATTCTTCTCGCGTCGACTGTCCCCGACAGAATGCAATTACGACATAGGAGACCGGGAACTGCTGGCAGTGAAACTTGCCCTGGAGGAGTGGCGTCACTGGCTGGAGGGGGCTGCGGTTCCGTTTTTGGTATGGACCGATCACAAGAACCTAGAGTATATACTCTCTACTAAACGTCTTAACCCCTGACAATCCCGCTTGGCCCTATTTTTCACCAGGTTTAACTTCACCCTGTCCTACCGCCCTGGATCCCGCAACACCAAACCAGACGCCTTCTCCTGCCAGTTCCTGAAGGAGGATGCTACCCCCCAGGGGCCAGCACCCATTCTGCCCGGATCCTGTGTCGTCGGAGCCCTGGTTTGGGAGATAGAGGACTGGGTGCGGGAGGCCCTCCAGGATCAACCTGGCCCCAGCGCATGCCCTGCCTGTTCGTTCCCGAACATCAACGATCCCAGGTCATCCAATGGGGTCACAACTCCCGCCTAGCCTGTCACCCGGGCACCTCTCGCACCCACCAACTACTCCCCCAACGCTTCTGGTGGTCTACTATGAGGGGGGACGTTCAGGAGTTTGTTCGCGCCTGTCCTGTATGCAGCCAGCATAAGTCCTCCAACCGGCCCCCAGCCAGTCTCCACCAGCCCCTGCCGGTTCCCACACGTCCCTGGTCCCACATTTCCCTGGATTTTGTCACTGGCTTGCCAGCCTCGCAGGGCAAAAAAGTGATCCTCACGGTAGTGAACCGATTTAGTAAGATGGCCCATTTTATTCCCCTGCCCAAACTCCACCTGCTTCCCACTGATTTTTCCCTATTGTTCTCCCCAGCTGTGTATTGTTTTCCCCTAATGTCCATGAGTATTTATTCTTGCACGCATTATAGCCGAAGGCAAGCATTTAAATCCTGACTCCCGTGTCTGCTCCTCTGTTTCCCGTGTCAGCTACCTGCCTCTGTTCCAGCCCGTCTCCTGTTTACCCCGTCTGGTTCCCGGTCTGTTTCTGTTTGTCTCTGTTTCCTGTATGATCGCCTGCCTGTGCCGAACCCGGACCGCCCATGACCTCTGCTGACCTGCCCTGGTTACTGACCCGTTGCCTGCCCACAACCAACATTCTCTCCTACCCTGGTGTCCGACCCGTTGTCTGCCTCTGACTGACGGTCTGCACCCCAGCCCGGCTACCGACTCGCCGCCTGCCTGTGACCGATGCCTGCTCTCCTGCTCCGGTTCCTGACTCGCCGTCTGTCCTCAACCAACAATCTACTCCTCTGCCCTGTCAACCCGACCCGACGCCTGCCCGACCCCGAGTTCTGCTGCCAGCTCTTCTCATCTCTGCGCGGCTCCTGCATCCTTGCGCCTAGGGCATGCTCTCAGTGCATCATCTCATTTCCCCTTTCTCCAATCCTTAAATAAAGACTGTTTGCAACTTGACGCTATTGTGGTCCATCCTGTCTGTTTTGTGACATTAAGTTGACCAAATTTAAGATAATGAGTTGTGATAATGAGTTCAGACCTCAAAACACAAAAAAATAGTTAACACAACAATGTCCATATTCTGTAGTTATTCTGCCAAATAATTGTAAGTTATCAAAAACAAAAGGAAGTCTTATTGTTCTACAGTGTGCTGTGCCAGTGTCCATCAAAGAGGGGGAGACGGCCAAAAGGTTTTGCTGAATAACCCAATTTCACCCAACAGCATGAATTTTTTGTGATATGTCCGTGTTATAGAGGAGTATCGACGCAGCCCATAAACACTCACTTGTAACATAGCGCCACCTAGTGAACCTGGCTAGCATGCAAGTAGCCTGGAAAATTGTGGGTTCAAATCCTGGCTGCCACTGTTGTGCCCTTGAGCAAGGCACTTAGCCCTAAGGGAGACTGGTCCTGATGTAATTCATAGTTGACAAATGTAAGTCGCTTTGGATAAAAGTGTCTGCTAAATGCATTTGTAAATAAATGTAGGCCTAAGTGATATGGGTAAATGCAAAAATTGGGATTTTGAATTACCAGTATCTTGAGCCGAGAAGGCGGGAACTGCACAAAATTTGTTGTGTACAATCAGCACAATGATCTCTGAAAACAAGCAAGTACCATAAAACTTATAGGGGGTGTTGTATTTGTACAAAATGTGATTTTGCCTATTATCTATGGAACACTAAAGTTTTCAACCACATTTTTTTTGTCTTGAAATCCATTGATCCTCATGCATTGAAAATATTGGTCGACGCCTCGTTCCAATCAAAACTATTTCCACGACATTTTAAAATTGCGAAAGTGAAAGTAAACGAACTCGTCATAGGCCGTTCATTTGAATCTCAACAAATTTGGTATATGTCATGTACAGACAATGCTGACAAAAAGTTATCAAAGGTTTTATCTTGAGGTGAACTATTTTAAAGTTACATGTCAATCAAAATTCAAAACGTAGCTTAAAATTCTTCAAAAGTCAATATCTTTGCCTCTAATCGTTCAAATGTCATTAAAGTTGACATGCAAACTCTAAACAGCTAACATTTCATCACAGGGGGCAAAGTTTCTTGTCGAAGCTAGGTGTCCAAAAAAGTTTTTGTCAAATAACTCCTCAAAAATTTTGCCCAAGACAACAATTTTGTGTTAGTATGCTGGAGTTACAGAGGCATATCAACCCAGCCCATAAACACTCACTTGTAGCACAGCACCACCTAGTGATATGGGTAAATGCAAAAATTGGGATTTTGAATTGCCAATATCTTGGGCCGAGAAGGAGAGAACTGCACAAAATATGTCATGTATGATCAGCAAAATTACCTCTAAAAGCATAGGAAGTACCATAAAATTGAAAGCCCATCAGTTGCCATCCCCGATCCCTGCTTGAGCACTGGACGGGTGAGATCTCGGTCCAGTCTCACATTACCAGCCCAGTATGGATGAGGACATTGGGCAACCATTTGGAGACCGTCGAATTCCATTTGCTTCACTCTCCTGGCCAGCCTATCATCCCGGGACACCCATGGCTTTGTCGCCACAACCCCCACATAGATTGGAAGTCTGGGACAGTTCAGGAGTGGGGCCCAGACTGTCGTCGGACTCCTCTCCCGCCGGGGCCGGGTTTTTCTTCGTGGGGAAGAAGGACGGTTCCCTGAGCTCATGCATTGACCGTTACCTGTTACCCTCTCCCTCTGCTCACCTCTGCCTTCGAGCCGCTCCAGGGAGCCACGGTCTTCACTAAATTAGATCTCCGCACCTATCCCCTGGTGCGCATCCGGGAGGGTGACGAATGGAAGACGGCGCTTAACACCCCCACTGGTCACTACGAGTACCTGGTAATGACGTTTGGGCTCATCAGCACCCCCGCAGTTTTCCAGGTGCTGGTCAACAACGTACTGCGTGACATGCTAAACCGGTTTGTCTTTGTCTACCTGGACGACATTCAGATTTTTTCAAGAGACCTGTCAGAGCACACGCAGCACGTCCGCCTGGTCCTGGTCCGTGGAACTCACTATTCGTTAAGGCAGAGAAGTGTGAGTTTCATGTGAAGACCGTGGCTTTTCTGGGGTACATCGTGGCAGAGGGGAGTATACAGATTGACCCGGCCTGGTCCTGATGTAATTCATAGTTGACAAATGTAAGTCGCTTTGGATAAAAGTGTCTGCTAAATGCATTTGTAAATAAACGTAGGCCTAAGTGATATGGGTAAATGCAAAAATTGGGATTTTGAATTACCAGTATCTTGGGCCGAGAAGGCGGGAACTGCACAAAATTTGTTGTGTACAATCAGCACAATGATCTCTGAAAACAAGCAAGTACCATAAAACTTATAGGGGGTGTTGTATTTGTACAAAATGTGATTTTGCCTATTATCTATGGAACACTAAAGTTTTCAGCCACATTTTTTTTGTCTTGAAATCCATTGATCCTCACGCATTGAAAATATTGGTCGACGCCTCGTTCCAATCAAAACTATTTCCACGACATTTTAAAATTGCGAAAGTGAAAGTAAACGAACTCGTCTACTACTACTATCCCATTTCTGGTATGGACTGATCATAAAAAATTAGAATACATACGTTCCGCTAAACGCCTGAACCCCCGACAGTCTCGCTGGGCCCTATTTTTCACACGATTCAGTTTCACCCTGTCCTACCACCCCGGGTCCCGCAACACCAAACCAGACGCTCTCTCCCGCCAGTTCCAGAAGGAGGACACCACCCCCCAGGGACCATCACCCATTCTGCCCGGAACCCGTGTAGTGGGAGCCCTGACCTGGGAGATTGCAGCAGGCCTGCTCCAGCCTCTGCCGGTCCCCACACGTCCCTAGGCCTACATTTCTTTAGACTTTGTCACTGGCTTGCCAGCATCGGAAGGGAAAACACAGTTATCCTCACAGTGGTGGAACGATTCAGCAAGATGGCCCATTTTATCACCCTGCCCAAACTCCCCTCTGCCTGTGAAACTGTGCGAGAGGTGCTTCATCATGTTTTTCGCCTTCATGGTATTCCCGAGGACATGGTTTCCGACCGTGGTCCCCAGTTTACCGCCACCTTCTGGAAAGAATTCTGTCACCTATTGGGGGCCACGGTCAGCCTGTCCTCCGGTTTCCACCCCCAGTCAAACGGTCAGACTGAGAGTATTAACCAGGAGCTGGAGAAGGCACCCTGCTGCATGGCATCCAGAAGTCCTCTCGCTTGGGTCCAGCAACTTGTGTGGGTGGAGTATGCACACAATTCCCTTATCTGTTCTGCCACCGGCATGTCCCCTTTCCAGTGTGTTTACGGTTACCAGCCACCCCTCTTCCCCAGCCAAGAAGGGGAGGCGTCCTGCCCATCGGCTCTTGCTAACGCCCACCACTGCCGGCGCACCTGGGCGCGGGCTCACACCACTCTTCTCCGCAACGTCACCATTTACTCAGCCGGAGCCAACCACCGTCGGACCCTCACTCCCTCGTACCGGGTGGGCCAGAAGGTGTGGCCAAGGACCTGCCGCTGCAGGTGGAGTCACGCAAGGTGGCTCCCCGGTTTCTGGGCCCATTCCCCATTGAGCGGGTAATTAGTCTGACGGTGGTTCGGCTCCGCCTCCCCAGCAACATGAGTACACCCAGAGTTCTAATTCTAGTTCTAATTTTTTCCCCTCTGTTTCATCCACTCCTTGTCGGTGCATTAGCCAACCTGTATGCGTTTATTGCTGAAGGCAAGCATTGGAATCCTGCTCCTCTGTTTTCTGTGTCTGTTACCTGCATCTGTTTCCAGCCTGTTTCCTGCTTTCCCCGTCTGGTTCCCGGTCTGTTTCTGTTTGTCTCTGTTTCCTGTAAGATCGCCTGCCTGTTGCCGAACCCGGACCACCTGTGACCTACGCTTCTGCTCCTCTGCCCGTGGTTACCGACCCATTGCCTGCCCACAACCTACACTCTGCTCGCCTGTCCTGGATTCCGATTCGTGTTCTGTCTTCGACTAACGCTCTGCACTCCAACCCCGGCTACTGATCCGCTGCCTGCCTGTGACTCTCGCCTGCTCCCCTAATCCTTAAATAAAGACTATTGCAACTTGCTGCAACCGTGGTCCACTCTGTCTGTTTTGTGACACAAAGTGCATGAGATGCTTATTGAAGTGAGGGGAAAAGTTCTCAGCCATGACAGTATTGGGTCTGAACTATATCACTGGAATGGGAAAAAGATTTTTTTAAAGAGCTCCCAAGACTAACAGAGGCAAGGAAAAACACCTTTGTGGTTTACATTACATTTACATTCATGCATTTAGCAGCTTTTATCCAAAGTGACTTACAAAAAGAGGATAACATTTAAGCTACTACACAATAAAAGAACTAACAAGGAGTGCATATTGCTAAACATAGAAACTGTACTATTTTAAGTTAAAAGTGCAATAGTTTAATACAGTGCAGAGAAATTAAATTGTAAAAGTGAAAAGTGCATTCTCAAAGTTTACGCCAGGAGATATTCTAGGAAGAGCTGGGTCTTCATGAGTTTCTTGAAGGTGGAGAGGGTATCAGTTGATCTGGTAGCACTTGGAAGGTCATTCCACCAGCGCGGAACCAGATATGAGAAGAGTCTGGATTGACCTGCACAAGGTGTTGACCGTGCTAGAAAACGTTCCCTAGAGGAGCGAAGCGGTCGTCGGGTGACATAGGGCTTCAGGAGAGTATTCAGGTAGATGGGAGCAGAGCCATCATTCACCCTGTAGGCCATCATAAGTGCCTTGAATTTAATGCGAGCAGCCAAGGGTAGCCAGTGAAGTTCAATGAACAGGGGTGTGACGTGCCCTTTTTGGCTGGTTAAAGACCAGACGTGCAGCTGCATTCTGGATCATCTGTAGTGGTCTCACCGCACAGGCTGGTAGGCCTGATAGGAGGACATTGCAGTAGTCAAGACAAGATATGACTAGGGTCTGTACCAGGACCTGGGTTGCATGTTGGATTAAGTACGGTCTAATCTTCCATATGTTGAATAGGGAAAAACGGCACCACCGAGCCACAGAGGCAACGTGATCTGCAAAGGTCAGTTGGTCATCGATCATGACACCTAGGTTTCTTGCCACTTTGGTGGGAGAAACAGACAGGGAGTCGATCTTGATACTGATGTTGTGATGTATGGCTTGTTTGGCTGGGAGGACCAGCAGTTCAGTTTTGGAGAGATTTAGTTGGAGGTGATATCCTTTTATCCATGCAGATATATTAGAGAGACAGTCCGAGATCCGTTTTGACACCGTGGAGTCGTCAGGCGGAAAGGACAGATAGAGCTGGGTATTATCAGCATAGCAGTGGTAAGAGAAGCCATGGGAGTGGATGATTGAGCCCAGCGAAGTGATGTACAGGGCGAAGAGAAGGGGACACAGCACAGATCCTCGGGGTACTCCTGTGGTGAGTTGATGAAGTGAACGACCGTCCAGTAAGATAGGACTTGAACCAGGAGTGCGCTGCGCCATCAATACCCATGTTGGTCGGCTTGTCCAGTAGGATGCGATTGGTTGACCGTGTCAAATGCTGCTGATAGGTCCAGCAGGATGAGCACTGAGGATTGACCTGCCGCTCTGGCCTCTTTTACTGCTTCCGTCACAGATAGAAACGCCTTTTCAGTGGAGTGGTCACTTCTGAAACCGGATTGGTTGGAGTCGAGGAGGTTGTTCCGAGTGAGAAATCCTGTGACCTGTTTAAAGACAGCTCGTTCAATGGCTTTGGAAAGGAAGGGAAGAAGAGATACAGGCCGGTAGTTCTCCACTTGAGTGGGAGCAAGGGATGGTTTTTTGAGCAGCGGTATTACCTGGGCTTGTTTGAAGGCGGTGGGAAATGTACCCCTAGTTAGTAAAGCATTGACCACATGTGTGGTTGCTGTCACAATGGTGGGGGTTATGGCCTGAAGAAGGGTTGTTGGGATAGGGTCCAGAAGGCAAGAGGTAGGCCGGTTGTCTGTGAGAAGCTTAGATACCTCTGCCTCGGAGAGAGGAGTGAAAGAAGAAAAGGAAGCAGTTGGTTTAGAGAGGCAAGGAGAAGGAACCTCTGTAGATTGGTTTGAGAACTCACTACTAATTGCTGCAACTTTGTTAGTGAAGAATGCAGCAAAAGTGTCAGCTGTGAGGTTAGTTGGAGGAGGTGGAGGAGGTGAGTTTAGTAAAGATTTAAAGGTGGAAAAGAGTTTCTTGGTGTCCGTGGCATTGTGAATCTTGTTGTGATAGAAAGCCTTTTTTGCAGCAGTGACACTGGATGAGAAGGAAGACAGTAGTACTTGGAATTGTGTTAGATTGGCCGAATTCTTAGTTTTGTGCCATTTCCTGTCAGCAGCTCTTAGGTTAGTGCGCATTGACCGAAGTGAGTCATTAAGCAATGCATGACACTGAGTGGGTCATGCGGGTCTGGTAGACAGACGGCACACACAATCCAAGCAGGAGCTCAGCGTAGAACAGAGTGACTCTGTGGCATCATCAACCTCAAAAGAAGAGAAACTTCTAGTGGTAGTTATTCAAGGAAGAAATCTTGGGCAGATCCACGGCTCAAGGGGCCAACCCAACTGTCAGGGTTCATACAGAAAAAGTACAGTCAGTAGTTACCACAATTTGGTTTCGGCTGAGCATAATAATTTCAAAATATTGTCCCAATATGGTCAAGTCAGAGGTGGCTGTCAAGGAGGGGACCTAGCAAGCCCATCCCAGGTGATGTGCTATACAAGTACTACAGTAACAGATGATTAGTTAAAAAATGTAATTGGCATAGAAGCCTAAATGTTTAGTAAGAATAATGTGGATGCTTGATTTTCAGTAGATGCTGTTAATATCATTGATTATCTATTCAGTAGCTTGTCTTGAAAAGCGTTGGAAACCATAAATGGAGATGGAGATGTCTGCAGTAACTTTACTGTACTTTATTCTGTCCTGTCCCCCAGCAGCACTTTCCCAACTCCCCAACCCCAACACACACATAACACACACACACACACACACACACACACACACACACACACACACACACACACACACACACACACACACACACGTGTGAGTCACCTCATAATGTCAGTGATATTCTGGCTTGTGGTGTCTGCAGTGTCAGTGGTAGCCAGCTGGTTAGACAGGCCTACAGTATGCTCACTACAGGTGTTAATGTGGTGTGAAGAAAAAAATATCACCCAGGTAATGCACACAACAACATGAGGTCAGAAGAGGTCAGAATGTTTTTAATGTTTGTATCTCTCAACTGTTCTCTTTTGTTTCTGTCTCAGAGTTAATGTATGCAAAATTCCAGTAGAAGAGAACAGTTTGCACAGTCTGCCAGAATATTGTGGTAAACTCATTTCACATGTGCTACTGTGTGATTTGTAAGATGATTGTCCTAGCTTCTGAACTTCTTCATGTTGTCACTGAAGTAATGATGTGATATGGCTGTGGTTTTGTTAATGCAAGCCACCAGCAGACATTAGTAAACTTCTGTTACACTAGAAACATCTGCAAGTTTCTGGCGTACTACACAAAGCTTGCATTTTCCTTTTCTTTCATATAAATAAGCTAACTTAAACACTATTATTTCATATGAACAAGATCTAGCCAACCCACAATCTACTTGCTCCTTAATATTCAGTACGAAAAAATATTGCAAGAATGATACATTTATTAAATTATAAGAATTAGAATTATTAATTATAATATTGCAATATATTATTAATTTTACTATTTTGTATTACTTATTTGTCCAGTGTGTGCTACTTAAAAGAGAGAAAGAATGCGGAATGCACTTGTGACTAAATTAAATCGGGTTGTGCTTCTACACATACGAGTGTGAAGAATTGCCAGTGTGAAGTCAACGGACAAATTTCATCCATGAACAGTAAAATAGGTTCCTTCACGTCAGGTGAAGAAGATCGGAAGATTTATGGAACGGACCATGCGGGGAAACGTAATTTCCGTCAGAGTTTAGCGGATATCCTTGTGCATAATGCAAAGTCGACACGATTGGATAGTTGGCGATGTAGGTCTTTCGTAGAAAGATGATGTTGACATAGATATTTTTGCAAAAGTCCGGAGACTTCACAAAGTTGCAAGTTTCTGTGCAAATGCTAAGCAGTTAACAGGAAGCTACGAGCAACTTTTGAATACAGTGAGTCAGGATGTATCGTGGCAGACCTCCATTCCGAGGTCCCCCGCCGTCTCACGGCCCGGGTCCCCGAGACCCGCATCCAAGCCATTTGCATCCTGGACCTGACCGACCATACTCACGGCCGTCCTATAGAGACGACAGAGACAGAGGTCGGAATGGATATAGCAGCTATCGCGACCATCCAGACTCTTATCACAGGTCTCCGCCGCACCGAAGATACTCGCCTGGCTCAGGAAGAGGACCTGCAGATGACTGGGGTGGCGGGTCCAGAGATCATTACGGTCAGGTAGTTAACGACAGCTGCTATGATCATAAGTGCTAGTTATAGCACAAAGTTGTATTATCTCATGAATAAGCAGCAGTACCAAACATTATAATCAATTTGCATTAATGCAGTAAGACAAGGTTAACGATAGTAGAATACGCATATTCAACATGAGCACGTCTGCTTTATGGATTTATGATAACCAGACATCACTGTTAATTTATGCATTTTTGTTCAAAACAGCGACGCACGCCGTCTCCTCCCCGTGGTGGTCTCCCTGTTGACCACAGTCTAGTCATCACTGTGGGCAACGACATAAACTCGGCTAGTGGCTCTCGGCCCCCAGATCCTTATGTCAGGTATGCTTTACATGCATATGATTAATACGTTACTCCAATTTAACAAATTATTATTATAGTGTAATATAGTATGTCACTGTAAAAGTGTAATGGACAGATAGATGGATAGCCAAGATAGCCAAAAACGTTTTTGGTCGATAAATCTGAGGTCTGTCTTGTGTTGCAACTCAATTTGTGGAGAAAATAAAATAAACCTTACATTTGATGTATATCCATTAAAAGAATGCTTTTGCCTTAACCTGGTGAACTCTGGCACCCAGAATCTGCACTTAGATGGCAAGAGTTGAAATTCATTGTTTAAGACATGATTATACTTAGAAGTAATACTGTGAATATTGCTGTGCTATATATTGTTTATTTGTTACCTTGACAGACAGTTAGATCTAATTTAGGTGCTGCAGATTTTTTTGAAAAAACAAAACCACTCATGAAGACCACCTGCCTCTTTCTAATGAATTGGTTTGTGTACTTTATTTAACCTTAGAGATTACCGTGATGGAGATCCCTCGTACAAGCCTTCCAGACGTTCCAGCTATGACGGGCCAGGGCCAGGCGACCGGGGCCCAAGGCGCCGTAGCTCCAGTAGGGGATGCAGTCGCTCCCCTGACCGAAGCCGAGCACGGAGCCGTGCCCGCAGCCGCGTGCGTAGCCGCAGCTGCTCTGCTGATCGTGATCGAGGCCGCAGCAAGAGCAGAGCTCGTAGCAAGAGTTGCATGCACAGTAGGAGCAGGAGTCGAAGTCAGAGCCGAAGCCGGAGCAGGGGGCGTAGTAGTGCGCGCAGCCGGGCGCACAGTCGGGCCCGCAGTAAGAGCCGTCCTGGCAGCAGGAGTAGGAGCAGGAGCAGGGGCAGAAGTAGGAGTCGGAGCCGAGGCCGAGGCCGCAGTCGTGCTCGCAGCCGGATGAGGAGCAGAAGCCGGAGTCGGAGTCGGAGCAGGAGTCACAGTCCCAGTCGGAGCAGGAGCAGGGGCAGGGGCAGGAGCAGGGGTGGCAGTGCCGGCAGACGCCTGGACGACTTCCTGGAGCTGGAGCGTGCACGCAGACGCAAGGAGCTGGAGGACATCATGAACATGCCCACCAAGTCCATCCTGAAGAGACGCATGGACTCCTCAGAGATAGACTCCCCTCTAGTTGTGCAGGTAGGACCAAAGTCGGTCTTAAACCTGCTGTGTGTAACACTTTTAGATTAAAACAGCAAGTGAATGTGAATGTGTTAAAAGCAGAGAGTTTCCCGTTTTCCTGTAATATCACATTCTACCACGTGTGGTGCTGTAAAATGCAAGTGAATGTGAAGTCAAATGTGTAACCAAAAGCTCTCTAAGACAGCGGGATCAATTAACCTCAGAGGTTGCCTCCACTGAATATTCTGTCATAGACCTGCTCAAAGAATGTTCAGGTTCAAGTGAGATACCTGTAAATTACGCTACAAGTCCTGCTATTTCTTCATACATACATCATACATAATACATATATCATACAACAATACAACAATGTGGTTACATGTGCATCTAGACTTTATTTTAAGATTGATAGGATTGATTGGAGCTGTCTCCAGAACTGCTCTTCTCTTCACCTGTGCCACTAGAGGTCATGTATCCTATACACTCAAGGGCTTTAATTGGCATGAACCAGCCAACTGACATTGTCAGTATCAATACATCCCAGGTGAAGGAGAAATCTGGTCTGAATGAATCAATGGTTCTGTTGCCTGACATTACTGACACACTGACAGCAATCGGGAGCATCCAACAACAGGGCTATTGATTGATTCACACCTTCTCCTTTAAGTCATAAAGGGTTTAGGGCTTTGGGCCCAGGTAAGACATCGGCATTCAGACAATATTCTGAAATCACCTAACTGAGCCTTTCTGTTTTTCCTTTGCCCCTCACAGAACAGTGATTCCCCACAAGATCCAGATCATGTTCTATCCGCCCTCAGCTCGTCTGGTCTGGACCCTGTCCTGCTGATGTCGGTGCTGGGGGAGCTGAAGGATGGTCCGATCCCTGCTGGTGGTGGTGCTTCTTTTGAGGACGCCCTGATGCGTATGCAGCCACCAGGGGGCCAATCAGGACAGCAGGGTAGTGGCAGCGAGGGCCTGAACAAACTCCTGGGCCTGCTGGAGGAGTTTTCTGGCGGCAAGAAGGACGAGCGGAGCAAGAGCCTCAGCGAGATCGAGGACGAAGAGAAGTTCCTGTACGGTGACGAAGAGGAGGCTGACCAGCAGCAGCAAGGCCAGCAGGGGATGGACATGTTTGCAGACAGCCGACCTGAGCTTCCTCATCCCTACGGGGACCCAAACCCAAACCCCGGCGTGGTGGTGCCTGCGTATCACAGTGAGGCCCTCACAGCACCTCCTCCTCACGTCCCCTACAGCCACTCACAGCCCCCAGAGGCCTGGCACCATAAGCGCAGCACGACTCCGGAGAGAAGGAGCCGTGAGAGCGAGCGCAGGGAGAGGCGAGAGCGTCCCTCCACAGAGGAGTTTCCCCCGGGCGTGGGGCCAGACGACGCGAAGGATCGTCAGGAGGTGGAGGAGTACGAGAAGATCCAGGACCTACTGAAGACCATCGGCCTGGACCTGGGCGTCACGGAAATTAGCAAGATGGCGACACGCACCAAGGAGAGACTACAGGGCAGCAAACCGCCTCAGTCTGCCCGTCGGAGGTCGCCCGAGAAGTCGAAGAAAGATGGGCGCCACCACAGGGGTTCGAGTCGCAGTGGTAGCAGCAGCAGTAGCAGCAGCGGTAGCAGCGGCTCGAGCCGAAGCAGTAGGAGTTCCAGCCGCAGCTCCGAGAGCAGCAGGTCAGAGACCTCTCACTCAATCATATTTTTGAAATCATTGATCAATGATTTTGAAATCATTAACTCTACAAAACTAAAAATCTCCGATGTCAAAAAATCCTGAATTAACAGAGGGAAACTATGAGGGTGGTGGCACTAACTCTTAGAGGAATACTCTGGTGTGGAACAGCAAATGGTGAGAGTCACATTCAGTAATCCATGTTTATCCATATCTAATGCCAGGTTTGTTTGTTTTGTTTCTAAGGAATAGTAACAGCTGGAGTCGACGACACAGGCCAGACTGCACGCCTCCCTCTAAACGTCGCAGTTCCCACGACCGCTTAAAGAGCCGCAGGTCTCCGACCCAACAAGAGGACCGCAGGTGCGGGCGTCCCGGCCCTGCCCCATCTCCAGTGAAGAATGTCACCCCCAGTCAAACTCCTGAAACGCAGCAGCCACCCCCGCAGACCATCCCGCGCCTTGGGGGGCACCAACCCCATCCGCCGCCAGGCTACCCAACTTTACACGCGCCCGGCCCCATGCCCCATCCCAACTACCCTCCCCCAGGGTACGACCAATACGGCAACTACATGCCCTACATGGGGCAGCACTGGCCCATGTACCCGCCTCACCACATGGGCTCTGGCGTCATGCCACCCCAAGGGCCCCACGGCGAGTTCAACAACCCCTACTTGAAGGTCATCGAGACTGTGTCAGCCGAGGACACGAAAAACACAAAGAAACAGGACAAGAAATGTAACTGACAATTATAATCAATTATGAGAAAAAAAATCAGAATTCTAATTAGTTTGTTTACTATTGATAGCATAAGACTATTGAGTATGAGCAGAAGTTCATACAATAATTCAATAATTTATTATTTTAACTGTGAAACTAAAAAGCAAATTAGTGAATTAGTTGTTTTAACAGCTAAGTAAAAATGCAGTTTTTTTTTAGCTGTGACTGCAGAAAGACAAGTGCAGGCAAAAGAGGACCTCTACAGCCAGGACAAGGTGGAGGAGCAGAAGGAAAAGGTAAAAATTTACATCCCAAGGTTAACCTGGGGTCAAAGGTCATGTACTTTGTAAATATTCTCCCCTGTGGTGGAGTACTCCTTCTCATGCATCGTGTTTGATAGGCCCCTGGTGTCCTCTATAGACTCCTTTTTAAGCAACGTCATAGTGGAGGCAGACTATCGTTCCTGTATTAACGTTTCTTTACCTACCACTTAATTTCAGTGACTTTGACTTGGCTCATGCCGAGGCAAACAGCATTCTGCATTCTGGCAGTGTCTGCAGATCTAACTGAACACAGAGATTTTTTTTTTTAATTAATACTCCATCTAAAAGCCCTGCTCATCACCAAATAACCCGCTAGCTTGTTGGCTGACATTGCTAGGTTTTTCTGTAAAAAGTCCTTATTTCCTCTGAAACACTGAGAGAAACACATGATCACTATTGTAGTTAGATATCATTTAAAATACATCTGATAGATTATGTCAAATTATATTTTTTTTATGTCAAATTATAATTAATTTAAATTATAAAATGTAGGATTACCTGTTGATAAAGCATTAAAATACACTGTTGAAAATGGTCACTTTTGTATTGGTTCTGATAGCATGTGGAGCCTCCCCTAGCAGAGTTTGGAATATTGGCTAACAGAGTGTTTGGAAACAGTAAAGGGGTTTATACCATAGATTTATACATAGTAACCTATGGTATATACCACGAAGCGAGGTAAGTGGTTAACACAGGTAACCTCTGCAGTAACCACTGATCTCCAAAAGAGCACTGCACTGAGCATCATTTGATTCTGCAGTGACATGTTGTATGGCTTTACTGGCTTTAGCCAGTAACCTCGCTTGGTAGTATTAAACCCCCCAGAACTGTGTATGTTTTTTTGTCTTGCTGGTGAAGTTAAATGTGTCTGTTAAGGTTCTGGAGGAGCGGGAAAAGCTGAGGAAGGACAGAGACAACCGTGTAAAGAAGAAGGGTTACCTCCTTAAGGAACTGGAGCGCCTGAGAAAACAGCAAGGTACACACACACACACACACGCCACATCCTGATGGCCAACAAAAGTCTTTTTCCTGCTATCTTCTGTTGTACTCTGTGATTGTGTTGCCCTGTGTGTTTTTTTTCCTTGTCAGTCAATCTCACTTTTGCTTCTCAATTCTTCTTCATCCCTCCTGCATCGTGTCTTTATCCCTCCTGCATTGTGTCTTTATCCCTCCTGCGTCGTGTCACAATGTGTTTTTTTCCCTCCTCTCTCCCTACTTTACCTTTCTCTCCCTCCATCTGTCACTCTTTCTGCTCTCGATGTCTCTCTCTTTCTCCTCACCATATCTCTCTCTCCATCTTGCTCTCTCTCTCCAACTCCCTCCATGTCTCTCTTTCTCTTTCTCTCTCCATCTTCCTGTCTCTCTTGTGTCCAGGTGAGCTCCTGCGTAAGAAGCGTCGGGAGAAGGATGGCCATAAGGACCCTCAGCTGATGGAGCTGAGTCGCCTGCAGGAGGACGTCATGTCCCAGATCTCCTCACTGCGTGCCGAGAATGACGAGGCCGAGAAGAAGCTGGCTGAGCTGGAGAAAGTGGCCCTCATCCTGGGCCTGCATGCCTCTGACCGCCCCCGCCGGGACCCCCGAGCCTCAGGGGAGCCTGCTCCTCAGCCTGCCCAGGAGGAGAAGCACCAGGGACGGGCGCACAGCCGGGAGAGGTCCCCTGCCCACCAGCACTCTGCTGCCTCCACCTCCGCATCCTCCTCTGTTTTTAAGGTAGCACCACTGCCTCAGGGCAGAGGCACTGAGCCATTGTGGTTGGAGTGTGTGACCTTTACTCTATGTGTTTGTGTGTGTGTACGTTGTATGTTGATTCACTGTTCATTTTTAAGGTTTTTTAAGGTTTCTTTGTGGATCAGTGATTTAATGCAAATTTTCATCATGCCAGTTGATACCCTTGATATTGGTTTTAAATCCTGTTTGACAGATTGATCTAGACAACCATTTCCCATATGTTGGCATAGATAGCCATGTATGCATTAGCATGGTAACACTTGGAACAGAATAATTGGTATTTAACATTTTGGGCAGATGTAGGTTTTATGATTTTTATCCAAAAACATAGTCTTATAATGGAAATCATTTTCACAGCTCTTTTTATGTATAATATTCAACAACTCCAGAGGAGCTGTGATGCACAAGTAATGACTGATCATCTCCATCATAACTGACATTGAAGGTGCAATATATCATTATCTAAATCTTTATTGACAGTGTATGTAATTCATGATCATTTAGACCATAATAGACAGTGCATCTATTACATAATAATTTAGGTCATTTCGTGCCTTGCATGTTGTGCTTTCCTAAGCTGGGCCATCTTCAGGGTTCTGACACTTTCTGGAAGACCCTGAAATCAGCACGGTTGCCTTCCATTCACTTTAGCGGTCACACTTAGGGCCTTCATTTCATTTGTGGGCAACAGGTAAATTCAGGTTACAGGCTTAAATGAACTTAAGCTCATTTAAGAACTGCAGAATCATTTAGGGCAAACATGTTGCGTCATCGGCAGTGCATTGCACCCATACGCAAGTTAAAGGCCTGTCATGCTGGAGACACTCTGCTCCTTGCCAGAATTAGCTTGTTGACTGTTCAAGCATTCCTCTTTTGTCCTCCATATTAGTCTTGCAGTCAGAGAAAAGGAAAGATTAGTGTTCTTTTGTCATGATGTGTATGTTCTTTTGTCGTGATGTGTGTGTTCCTCCTTCTTGATTCTGGAGCTTTCTTGTGCCATTGTTTCTTGTCGGGTCTAAGACAACATTTTCAAGATCAGTTTTCATATTATTTGACAAGAAAAATGAAATAGCTGTCATTTGGTTCAGAGAAATTAAATGAAATTTCATCATCAAAAGCAAAGAACAAACAACAAGGTTTAGTTTTAAATGAGCGAACCGAATAAATATAAAGCAAACCACAGAGATATGTGTTGTGTGTTTGACCTACAAGTAAATGATTGTTCGGGAATTGCTGAAATATTTTAAGAATTTCAGAAGGAACGGCAAGGGCTATATATATCTGAAGGCAAAGGCAAAAAGGGCTATATATATCTGATAATATAAGTAAAATCAACAAGAATATGTTTTTTCTTAGCTTGTCTGATCTGTGAACTGGAAATGGGGAAAAAACTTCTCAGCTGAGCAAAGATGGTGTGCTTTATGTGGGCCGATATGCACCAGTACGGAGTACCGGCACTTCTCAGTTCTAGCCTCTAGCGTACCAAGACTTTTTATCACTTAATGATCTGCTGTTACCCACCGCTTAATTTACCTGGCAACAGTCAAATAAGGGGAGTACCAGCACTTATTTTTTCCACTTAAAGCACTGAACAAAACAAATCACAAATCGATGACAATTGCTTTGAATTATTAGACTGTATTTCTAACCGTGCAAGCCCAACAGGCACAATCTCTTACAGAACACTCAGTATTATAGCATTTTAACTGGTATCAGAATTCCCTGACACCAGTGATGGACAAAATCACTAATATCTATGCTATTTCATAATGCTAATGTATTAGCATAGAACTCATAATGCTAATGTATCAGCATGGGTCTCATTGTCAGGATTAAGCCTCAGCTTTGTAAAACCTACGTTCTTAAATGCATTAGCATTGAGCTAAAACTGTTGTGGCAGTGCTTTAACTGCTGATTCACACCTCCCATGAATGGAACAAAGATCGACAGTATGCCCAAGGTAAGAATTCACATTTGGGGGATCAAGTTTAGTGAAGTTTTGCTTCTTTACTTCAATTGAATTTTATTTAATTACCCATTTCAGATTCAACACTTAATGGTTTTTTTTTTGTTCCTCCCATCATTCTGATGTTTTGTCATGAATGGCAACTTGGTAACCGTCATTTATCCTTTCCTGATCAGGCATCTGCGTCGACTTCAAGAGCAGCAGCAGAGACTCCCAAGGCACAAGTCAGCACTTCTGCTACAGAGAAAACTAGCGCCCAATTTGAGTATTATGATGCAGAGAACCACTGGTGCAAAACCTGTAATGTCACCTGTGGTGCCATGTTTGATTTTTTCACTCACTTGCACAGCAAATCACACAGAAAGGTTTGTTCGCTAGTGCGCCGTTTTTCTTGATTGATATTTAAAGCAGACATTTCTTTAAAATACTTTGTTTCAGCATTCTTGGCATTTGAGGTTTGGTTTTAATATTGATTGTGATTTATGATTCTAACCAAGAACTATTTTGTTTCCTCCATCAGTCTCAAGACCCCTATAACAGGCCCTGGGCGGCCGACACGTCCAGCATTAACAAGAAGCAAAGTGGGGTGGAGAAGATCACCAAACCTGCGAAAGGTACTGGACATGGAGATGGCTCAGATCAGTAGGGACCTTTGAGTGCGTCAGAATGAAAGCGCTGTTTAGACTATGTGTAGAAATGGTCTGGATCTGGTCAAAGACTTGAAGGACTTAAAGTTGTTCAAAGTCACTGAGTGCTGTTGATAGGAAAACAACAAGAAATTTTGACACAGCATAGGCCAAATAGTGAATTGGCAGCCAACACTAACCACATGGGATACAAAAACTCACATTCAGTTTCTTGTACCCCATTCAATTATTGTTAGTTGCCGGTTTGCTATTTGATCAATGTTGTATCAGATTTTCTGTTTCTTTTTCCTATAGACAGCACTTGGTGAAACAGAGCTATGGATTGATTCACACCAGACAACACTTTTAATGCTGGAGGTGTGTGTGGCCTCCACAGCACATCTGTAAATTAAATGCAAATTCATCACGTCCAATGTTGTCAAATATTAAATTACGTCACACTTCTGTGACTTTCACAGATCTGCTATGATAACACTTCTGTGACTTCCACAGATCTTTAGAGTTATCCTGATAACTTTATGTACAAATAAGTTAACTGTTGATTTGAGGTTGATGAAGTTAATATAAGCTGTCAGGAGGTTTAGAAATATTAGCTGTAGGTAGTCATGAAAACTTTTTGTAACGGATTTGGGAATTTATCATGAAGTGTTTGCCTTGAGTTAATGTCATGTTGCGTAATACTTGGGCCCTAGTGTAAATGACAGGCAGAGTGCAAAGTTCTCGCATATGAACTAGGACGTAACATAAAGGAGTATTAGGCTAATTCATCAATGTTTGTGCTTAATTGAGCACAATAACTTGTAATGCTTTTAGGTTGAAATATCTAAAATGACTTAGAAACAGCTACAGAATGTAAAGAAACAAGCATATTGAGGTGATGTTCAAACACTTAAACGCTGTGTTTTCAGATATTCTGTGAAGTTAGCATAGTGGCCAGCTGCCATGCTTTGCCATTCATGGCAATTAAAGTCAATGTAAGTGAATTCAAAGTTACGTTCAAAACCACTTAAAAACTTAAGGTATTCCATGAGAACTACACTACACTACTTTGCACTCTACCAGTCTTTCAAATTAGGGCTCTTATTATTATAATTATTATTGTTATTATTAGTTATTTGTATAGCTGAATTTTACAATTCTTGAATTTCAAAGATATATATATATATTTTTTTGGCAAAGTGTGTAGTATTGTGTCTGACTAACACCACTCGTCTTCTTGCAGTGTGGCGTACCCTCTCCATGGTAACACAGAAAGGGTAAATATTGATAAAAAAAATATATGTTCCTTTAAGCGTTGGTTTGACGCTGCTTCGCCGCTCTTTTGTTCTCTTAGGCTCTGAGTTTCTGATGGCTGTCAAGGGATTTTACTGCCAACTCTGCAAGGAGTTTTTTGGAGATCCAATCTGCGCCGAGGAACATGTCACTAGTCAAGCACATAATGAGAAATATAAGGTACAGGCACTGCATTTACAAATGAAGCTATATGGATATGTATGTTAGACTGAGACTTTTTTTTTCCATTTTAACAGCAACGGATGGCCGAGAACCCCCTGTATGAACAACGGCGGAATCTAGATCGCCAAGCCAGCATGGCCATGACCTCGGAGACTAAACATTCCGACCCGAAGCGCTCCAAGCATGGCAAAGAGGAGGAACGTTCAGTCAAACAGAAGGAGGAAACGACAGCGATAACAAAATCACAAAGTGTACGTGAGGAGGAGAAAAAGTCTGTATATGGTCGAGAGGAAGAAGATGGTAAGTCCAAGCACAGCCGCAAGGAAGAGAAGGAGGATAAATACAAATATCGTAAGAAGGAGGAAGAGGAGGATAGGCCCAAATATGGGCGGAGGGAGGAAGAGGAAGAGAGGCTCAAATATGGGCCACGAGAGGAAGAACAGGACCGACCAAAATACAGCAGAAGGGAAGAGGAAGAGGTCCGCTGCAAATATGCTAAAAGAGAGAGAGAGGAAGAGGAAGAGTTCCGCTTTAAATATGGTAAAAAAGATGAAGAAGAAGTCCGCTCCAAATATGGCAGAAAAGATAGGGAGGAAGAGGACAGCAAATTCAAATACAGCAAGAAAGACGAAAGCGAAGGGCGATCTAAGTACAGTCAGAGAGACGAGGAAGAGCCCCGTTCTAAGTACAGTAGACGGGCTGAGGAAGACAGCAGCAGAGGCAAATACAGTAGACAGCAGGAAGAGGAGCAGCGCAACAGGTCTGCTCGAGACGAAGATGAGCGAGCCTCATACAGAGTGGATGACCGAAGGTCGAGCCGAGCCACAGACAGGCGGTCTCGACACACCCAAGAGGAACTTGAGCGCAAGACCAAGCATGGGAGGTGGGAGGAGGAAGAGAATGAGATGAAGCCCAAGTGGACTAAAGAGGAATCACAGAAGAAAGAGAGGTCTTACCGGAACAGGCAGGAAAAGGGCGGGAAAAAAGGAGAGGCGACCAAGGAGGAGAAACCCGAGGTTCCTGAAAAACCCACAGAACTTCCAAAGGTCCTTTGTGGCCCCAGTCCTGCCATGTTGGCAAAACTGCGTAAGAAAAATGAGGAGGCCAACAAAGGAGGGACATTTGGGAAGTTCACTTGGAAGAAACCACAGAAGACCCAGCTGGAGAAGGAGGCTGAGAGGATGGCAGCTCAGTTCATCAAAGAGGATGAAGAGGCAGCGAAAGCAGCTGAGCAAGCTACAACGGTTAAGGAGCCTGTAGCCATAGAGGGAATGGAGGGTGACGATGCCTTCGCCCGATCGCTTGCCGCTGCCAAGACGATCGCCATCAAGCTGGCTGGCAAGACGGCCCTCCCCACTCCTACTCCATGGCAACCCCTTGGCCTGTCATCTTCCATGGTGCTTCGGAAGTCAACCGCCAATAACGCCTCACCCGTGAATCCGGCTCTCGCAATGAAACCTGTCTCGGTCACCCCTGTCAAAGCCCAGTCCGCGGCTCCTACCCAAGAGGAGAAGAAGGATGCCATGTTATCTCCAGACGTGATCTCCATGGCATTTGGGGGACAGGAGGTTCAGCTGAAAGTGCCAGACATCCTCTCTCCGACCTCCTCCTCTGACCCAGTGGTCCCCTCTGTTTCCTTAGAGCCCCAGCCGTCTGTCCCTGTGGCAAACCAGAGCAAACCCGCTAAAGCAGAACCTGCCCCAGTGCCCCAGACTGTGTGTGTAATGAGCATGGAGGCCGATGTGGCAGTTCCCGGTGTGCCCGAGAGCGAGCAGACCCACACAGTGGTGGTGCGCCCTCCTCCCATTTTCCAAAAGCCCCCCGCCACCAAGGCTCCTCCCGGGTCAGTGAAGCCCAAGTCCAGCTTGGCTGCAGCCAAAGCCCAGGACCTGTTTGATATTTTCTACAGTGGGGTGACGCCCTCAAGCACACATAGCACAGTCTTAAAGCCAGCAGCCCAGGAGCAGCCCAAAGCTGGCCCAAAGGAAGACAAGAAGGAGCAGGTTCCTGAGCGTAAAGACCAGTCTGTGCCTTTAGAAACTGAGAAATATTCTCCAGAGGTTGTCATGGAGCCTACTCCGTTGGAGACTGACAAACCTCCACAGGTAGTTACCATAGACCTTGTCCAATCACAGGCAGCTGCTCCAGTCCAAGAAGTTGAAATGGATCCTTTCCAATTAGAGACAGTTGCTCCAGTCGAGGAAGATTCTATGGACACTGTCCAATCAGGGACTGCTTCTCCAGTCCAGGAAGTTGGAGTGGAACATGTCCATACAGAAACAGTTGCGTCCGTTGAAGACGCCATGCACCCTGTCCAAGCAGAGAGTGCTTCTCCTATCCAGGAATTTACCATGGACCCTGTCCAATTAGACACAGTTGCTTCAGTTGAGGAAGATACCATGGACACTGTGGGGTCAGAGACCGCTGTTCCAGTTGAGGAGGTTGTGCATTCAGAGACTTTTGCTTCTATGGAGGAAGTATCCATTGAACAGGTCCAATCCAAAGCAGTAGCTCTGATGCAGGAAGCTGCCATGGACCCTGTTCAGGCTGTGGAATTTCTTCAGCCTGAAGCAAATGCACCTATTCAGATGGTTGTCATTGACTCTGTCCAATTGGAGCCAGAGGATGCCATCCAATCAGAGATGGTACAGCCTCTCCCAGGAGTTGCTATTGACCCTATTCAGTTGGAGTCTGATGACTCCATCCCACAGGCCGCCATGGAAACTGACAACCCCATCGTCATGGAGACAGTCAGCCTGGAGCCGGACGATCCCAGTGCTGATGACGCCATGGCCTTAATCTTGGGCTCCAACAGTCCCCCTCCTGGCTCTTTCACCGAGCAACTCAACCTGGACACCTTTGAGTTCAGTTTTGAAGCGCCTGAGTGATTCCTCTGTTGTTCCTCAATGGAAAACAATGGAGGTTGTTTGCTGCATTGATTTTAAAGGATGGTGAACTTTGTAAAATAGTTTTTTTCCCTTCCTTTAGCTGGAACATGTTTACCTGACTGACTGAAGTTAGAATCTTGTTAAAGGGGGGCTTCCCCCAACAGTGGAACTTGGCTTCTATTCCTGCGTATGGCAGAATCCTAATGTCCATCATAGACCCTAAACCCTAAATCCTCCAGGGCTTCACTGGTGTGAATGGGCTCCATGATTGATTTGTGCCAGATAAGTCTTTCAGGGTTTAGGGGTCAGGGTTAGGGGGGCATTGGAATTCAGCCAATATGATCTCATGATGGACCCACTATATTTGTGATGAGTGCCAGCCTTTCTCTTCACATGTCCCGTAGCCAGCTGACGTGGTTGGCCTTTGTCCATCGTGTTCTCTGTTTAAACTCTGCTGAAATGTCTGTTTAAATATGATCAGAAGGTAGTGTGGAATAATATTTGAGCATTATCCTTAACTGATCTTTTCACATTGATATGCATTTTCAAGCTCTAAAGTCAAATGGTATTTTTTCTTTCCATTCCTGCTGAAATGATTGAGAGAAGTTCATAAAGACAGGTGCAAGGAACTGCCACGTTCCCAAGAGATCAAGTGATGGTAAGCAGACGACGCAAGGACCAAATGAAATGGTTACGATCTAAACTTTCATCTGCATCATAAAGAATCTGTTTCTTTCTTTGCAGCAATGACTGAACACAAGACGGGGATGGGCTCATGTGACTGTGATATACAGTTGGTTTCTGTTCATGTTTTTGTTGAGATTTAAAGCCTGAATCAGTTTCTCTGGTTGTGTTTAGAATGTCTGTTGTCATATATTAACCAAACGTCATGCTTAAACTGTACCTGTTGTTGGAAAAATGCTCTTCAAATAAACTCATCAGACCACATTGTTATCTAATAATTAGCACATACATCTGGAATACAGCCTTACAGCCTCTTCTGCATTACTGCAAAAGATTAAATACTTCCTTATTTATATAGGCTACGTTATTTACTGTAAGTATAAACACACTTGACCACCTTAAAAGTCTGTATAGAAAGATCTGTCCAAAAAGCTTCTTCAAATAAACTCCTTAGATGAGTTTACAATTTGTGAAGGCATGAATATGACAGAAAAGAATTTGTCATTTCAATGATTTACAGGCTTACTATTGCACCATTATGAAAAGCTCTGTAGTTCTCACCTTTATTACCACATGTGACAGGTAAGTCATTTGTAGAGGCTACATTATCAGTGCCTATTAAGGATTCATGGAGTTTTATTGTGACAGAAATACTATAGACGTAGTGAAAATTGATTATATCATGAACATTCTATTATGTGCGTAGCACTCATTAGCAATGCACAATATTAACACAAAGTTCCCATCAGACGCTCATTTTATACTAAAGGCAGATTTTATTCTACAGGGTGCCTTATGTGTCTGTAATTACATCCTGTACACTTAGGGAGTGGACACACACACACACCTTTTTGTGCACCCCACAGATGTCAGAGCTCATGGGCTCAGCTAATAGAAGTAAGCAGTGTGATTGCTAGGAAGGGTCATGTTCTTTCTTCTGATTTTGCAGGGAGAAGGATGTTCTTACTTGGACAGTGTCCTTTTGAGGGTGACTGGAGATTTTCCACATAAATCTCATGTCATTTGAAATTATTTGGAGAAACACAAATGTAAATTTGGATGATCTACAAGATGAATTTATAGGGCCTTGAATCATTATACACCACTAATCATAAATATGAAATAAATACATACTATACATTATAAATATTTGCTTTATAAATAGATAAAAGTACACTAGACCACCTTCTCATAGTTTTTTTCACCACCATTACACAGTTTTTCGTACTCTACCGTTTGTCCTTGATATTATGGGAGATGGATGATGACCTTGAGATCTCTAGGGGTCATCTTGCCCAGATATTCATCCCTGTGTTCAGCCCCCCTCAGTGCTGTGTCTACTGTGTAGTTGTGTGGGCTCTTGTGTGGTGGAGACCAAATAACTAAATGTAATGTTTTCCCTTAGTGGCTCGACTCTGGAATCACAAGGACTGACCTATGGTAAGTAAAGCAACTGCAAATAAGTAAAATCTACTCTGAAAATGTTTTTTTAGATTGCATACAATTGCTTTATACAGTGTGTAGTTCCTATAGTAAAGCCAACCTATACATAAACGTATAGGTATATTATATTATGTTCTGTCTGGGTGTATGTAATGCAACCTAAGTATAACTCACATCATTTGTTTCCTGTGTGTTGCAGTAAACTAACAGTAACGTATTCATTGACTGCATTGAAGGTAATAATATCTTAACGTCTTAAGCTCAAGTGTGCAGTAGGCCTATCAGGTCTTAACTCTATTATAGTATGGTATGCATGTAGCTAAGAGCAGCTTCTCTGTGTGACATCTTGTGGCCTCTTGTGCTGCACCTCAGTATCCTAGGATACATGTATGGCATTTTAATATTTGTTTATGCCAATTGATTGCTTATATAAATATTTAAAGAATGGACTATGTACACCATTTAGACAGTGTACAGTGTTACTTTTCAATAAACCATGTTGTTTCCTGCTAAGCATGAAATGCACTGTTACTTTATTCTTGACTTATATTTATATATAGAGTTGATTAAATTAATGCCTGAGGGTTTTTTTAAGTGGTTCATAGCTGATCTGACACCGGTGACTCGACCTCGAGTCTTTCATGACAGATAACATTACTGTATCAGGCAGTACGATGAAGTATGGTGGCCACAAGGGGGTGCTAGTTCCTTGGAAATACGTCTAGTCGTACAAATTTTGGGGTATTTTGTTGAATAATGCTTGATTTACACACTTGAAGATTGGTTCTACGTAACAGATTAGTTTCAAAGATCATTTTAGTTTCATCCTCAGTGTACAATAAAGTAAAGATAACCTTGTAAAACTTGGTGCATTTGCTAAATCAATAACTACACACTGTAGATCTAACTTTTCTTACTAATATTTACAGAGGTTGTGAAAACTGCACCACACAGCAGATTGTCTGGATAACAATGCAACTTGCTTAAAATGCTTAGTTTATGTTCCTAATTATTATAATGTTTGCACTACAGTTTGTTGCTTGCCATAAAGGAAGACACACACACACACACATATATATACACACACACACACACACATCAGTGTACCCTACCTAATGTAGGTGCATATATATAACACACACGCACACACACACACACACACATATATATATATATATATATATATATATATATATATATATATATGTGTGTGTGTGTGTGTTATATATATGCACCTGCATTAGGTAGGGTACACTGATAACAAAGCTCACTCGCGGTGCTGCCTCTGAACCTCTCTATATAACCTGAGTAGACAGGACGTCCAGTGGGCCCAGACGATGAGTATCAGTCGCATGGTTGGTGAATGGATGAATGGGAAAAGTGTAAATAGAGCTAAGTATATATAGCTGCATATACAAGTTCGTGAGTTCCGTAAGGAGTCTCCTCCTACTTCTTTCGAGTTTTGCATTTCTCGTTTTATACTATCCCGCTCTATTAAAAGCAAACAACACCCTGAAGTGCAACATCCCAATCTCGCTATGGATCAAACCCTTCATACTATCACGGTCCAATGACGTAGGTTACACGGTTTGTCACCGGGGTGTCTGACGTCCTTCAAACCAATGAAATTTTTCTGTACGTTTGTCTGGCCAATGAGATTTGTCTCGGCCTAGAAGGGCGCAGGGACATCGAGGTAAAACTGTACGAACGCTCGAGTCCCCAGGAAGTCAGTCACGGAGTCACCGTGAAAAACATCAGCAAAATGCCGAATAAAACTAAAAAAGAAAAGGTAATGTAATGCCATGGATGAAACTGCAGATTAGCTGTTTCGATTTCAGACTGCACTTGTTTTGTGTGGACGGCATTTATTGTAGCCCATGTATGCAGTATTTTGTATGGCCTAGTAGCTGGCAGAGCTAACTGACTGGTGGCACAGCTAACTAGCTAAAGGATAGCGTATGAAATCAGCACTTGCCAGTAGCGCCTTTCTTTTTACAAATTTTCACCCAGATGTGCAAATTGCAGAGTTATGGTTGTTAGGTTTAGCTTTGACAGAAGAAACTTTAGTTGCATTTGAATACATGGGTCATTTACAGCATTTCAGCTGGTGGGTGGCACCTCGCATCAAAATTACTTTTAATAATTCATTTACCTAGCCGGCTAGCTAGCTAGCTTTCCATATAGCCAGTCGTTTTGTCGTTTTGCGTTGTCCTGATATTCTTAGGTAGTTTTTCAAACTTGCCGAGTAAATGTGTAGTTAACGTGAATGTTTTATGATGTCGATAAGATTAACTTTAAATATCGGGGCATGGCCTTTGTGGCTGATTGCATCCTCTGTCAGACAGAATTTTCGTTGCCGGAGAAGTATCCGTAGCGTTGTGCGTTTGCGTTGGTGTCTTAAGTAAATCGCTTGATTTTTGCGGGTAGCTACTTAGGATTATATTGCCTATCTATGAATAGTTTGTCGCAGACCAAAAATTGCGTTGTCTTCTTAGGTGGGTGAACTTGTGTTGTGTTTTTAGCACCGTCTCCACAACGTTATGTTAATCGCTCTTTGGGATGTGCCCAGTAAATACCCGTACCGTATAATGAAATGCCTTCGGCTAACGTCGTATTGTACGGTTTCGTGAGATTGCAGGCGTTTCCTTGCCTGACACATTTTTCCATCGATTCTGTCATTCGAACATTTGACCAGAACGATCTCATAAAGTATAACGCCAGACGTGTGTATAATGCCATGCCGTTGTGCTCTTTGGAGTACCTGCATAGCCTTAACAGCGCTGTGAATTTCAGCCCAGCTTCTGGCTGCGCAGGGTAAATGGTCCGAAACTCCGCTCATCAGACTGGGTCGGCCCAAGCACCTTCAACTTTAACCCGGGTGGCTGCGGACCAAGAGCTGAATGGTCCTGTAAAACTGGGCTTAACCATTCTTCCCATTCTCTTACGCACCGTCCAAATGAAACCCGTGCAAACATAATGCAGTGTTGTAATCACATTCATCATGATTTAATTTGCCCTTTGCAGGAACCAACCAAATCTGCAAAAGGCAGCACGAAAAACAGTAATGTCAGCGGTGGGAAGGATGCTGGAAGCGAAAATGCAGATGAGGTAAATACCTTTTAAGAATTGAATTGGTTGTGATTGTAATCTCAATAATGTGACACACACCCTACCGTAGTCTACATCCAGGTGCAAGAGATGTCCTATAAATCTTTATGTTTGGCCTTGGCTTGTGTGTGTGTGTGTGTGTGTGTGTGTGTATGTGTATGTGTATGTGTGTACTCCCTCCTTGAGGTGTGTGCTAAAGGCTGTGTCCTGGTCTTGAATCTGGCACTGGGTGTCAGGACTTTTCTCTATTTCTTGTCAGGAAGGGAGAGGCACACTCCACACTCCTCAGTATTCAGCTGGGATCATCCCATCCAGGCCTGCTGCAGGTTGGGGCGGGGGGGGGGGGGGGGGCTTAAAGGGGGAAAGCAGAGGCAGTAACTCTTGACTCTGTTTACTGCCAATAAAACACACACATGGATGGGCATGCAGGCAAAAGTGGGCTATTTGTTATGAGTGCAGGTCTCGTTTTGCTGGTCACGTGATTGCGTGCGTATACGGCCTGTCAGGGTAAGGACTTTGAAGGGCGGAGAGAATCTAGTGGAAGAAGTGATCAAAGCTTTTGTTGGTCCACTGTGCAATGTTTAGGGATGGCAGACGGCCATCATGGGTTTTCATGAAATAACAAGTTGAATGATTTCTTAGGTTCTTCAAAACTGCTATGCTATGTGTAATTTAATTATTTCCATTTTATGCTGTCTTGAACGCAGCCTTGCATTCATTTGCCTTCTATTTAATACCTTGTAGAACATTGTATAGACTTAATAGTCTAGCTGGTGTAGGCCAGGCAATTTAAGATTGTACAATACATTACATCATTGTATCATGCATGCACACCAGCTTTGGATATTTCTGATAACTTGGTGATGAATATGCCAGTGTTCATTGGAATGTTATATGTTATAGAGCTGCTAGTGGATTTAGTGGGGGTAACACAAAGAGAACCTTACATGATGTTCCTGTTACCTCATGCCCTCTGGTCTTTGTTTCTTGTGAATGAACTCAGCATGAAAAGCACAGTTTTCTTGCAATGGGTGTTGACTGTGTGTTCACTGAAGTTCCGGTCGCTGTACGAAGGCCAGGTATCCCATTGCTGTCTTCAAGAGGATCAAGGCATTTATTTGTTACATACATACTAATGTAAAACTTGTAATGGAATAGTATAGACATGTAGTGAAGTTGCATAGACGTGTAGTGAAGTTGCATGTAGTGGAATTGCTCTTGTTAGAGATGGATGCATGGAATAGGCCTACATTATTTGTGTACATTGTTTGGGCGGTGGTAGTGTAGCGGTTAAGGAACCTGGTTAGCGTACAAGTAGCAAGAAAAACTGTGGGTTTGAATCCCAGCTGCCACCCTTGTGCCCCTGAGCAAGGCACTTAACCTTAAGTTGCTCTAGCGGAGACTGGCCCTGAACAACTGACAAAATGTCGCTTTGGATAAATGTAAATGTTTCACTTGTGAGCTGGGACATTAAATATGTTGAATTGCTGTCAGATGTTTGTAAGAGATTGCAGAGAGCATGGCTTAGTCCACTCCTCACGTCCCCAGTGCAATATGAGAGAGACTTTAAAGGAGAAAAATTTTGTGAATCAATCCATAGCCCTGTTGTCCAAGTTCCAGAGTGCTGTTGGTAGGAAAAAGAATGAGACAATTTGATACGACAAACTGAATACTGAACCGACAGAAACTCACTGTCAGTTTCGTTTTCCTATGCCCCATTCAGTTAATGCTATCCGCTACTTTGCTTCTCGGTCTGTGTTGTAGCAAATTTTCTTGTTCTTTTCCCCATAGACAGCACTTGGTGACCTCAAACAACAGGACTAAGGATTGAAATGCACTGAATTTCTACTTTAAGAAAATTTCAGGGCCATTTAAAATAGATAATGTAGTGGAGGGTTAAAGCTCTGTTGATAATGGGCTTGTGAAAGGACCCTGTCCACACACTTACAGCCCCCTGGCAGATGTGTTTGTGAGTTACCAGGAAATGGCATCAGTCAGAGATGATAATGACACCCTTTTAATGGCCGACAGCTGATCAGGCACGGGCCTCTGGCCACACTGCATGCAGCCAGCACTCAACACAAGCCTGTGTGTTCACTGTTTCTCACAGTGCAGTAATAGGCCTAGCTTGCACCTGTTTGGTTTAGGGGTGTAACAATATGTACATGTAACACTATGAGTATATTGGCAAAGTATCACAATTATAGGGTATTATTTTGATATTGCCAAAATATTAATGTCCTGTTGGGGTATTATTCTGATGTTGCTAAAGTATTCATCTCCTGATAGGGTATTATTGTGATATTGCCAAATGATTAAAGAGGTTTTGTGCTTCGAGAGCACAGAGCCAGAATGTTTCCTCAAACACACACTATCAGAGGGGACGCCGGCCTGAATGAAACACTGGTGTGTTTAACACCCAGAGGCACAGAGAAGAGAAGGCAGTTGCTTGCTTTTTATCAACATGTATCTAATTCTGGGGAAATGGATGAACTATTTTGAACTTTCACTTGAACTTTATCTTCCATCTGCAAATGGCCTGGTGGATACAGACTTCGTGTATATGGCCTTTAATATACTGTTTTTGTGTATGCTTCAGGACAAGGTGAGTGCCTCTGATGCGCTCACAGAACGAGAGCAAACATGCCAACCTGTGTAGC
Organism: Tenualosa thibaudeaui; assembly: GCA_027481765.1. Taxonomy (NCBI): domain Eukaryota; kingdom Metazoa; phylum Chordata; class Actinopteri; order Clupeiformes; family Clupeidae; genus Tenualosa; species Tenualosa thibaudeaui. The sequence goes on along the minus strand of JAIFZK010000012.1, from coordinate 16,092,183 downwards.
TGCACACTGTTCTGGGGAGGCAAGCGTGTTGTTTAGTCTGGAGCACACACTACACAAGGGTGTGAAACAGGACGTGTGTGAACTTGCCCTGTGAGTGTGTTTGCCGTCCCGCAGTGCGCCTGGACAAAGAGAGTTCTGGTGAATGTTGTGGTGACAGTAGATCAGGTAACTTGTCGCTGGCAATTTTCTAACCAGTACGTTTTTGTGACCTGCACTTGTTTGGACAGGAGGACAGGAAGGTGCGGGTGTACATTTTCTAAATCTGTGTTTTATTGGATAGGAGGACAGGAAGGGGCGGATGTACATTTTCTAAATCTGTGTTTTATTGGATAGGAGGACAGGAAGGGGCTGGTGTACATTTTCTAAATCTGTGTTTTATTGGACAGGAGGACAGGAAGGGGCGGGTGTACATTTTATAAATCTGTGTTTTATTGGACAGAAGGACAGGAAGGGGTGGGTGTCTACCACTAGTTGCTCTTCCCACGTGGAGGCAGAAAATGTGTTTCTGAAAAGCGTGGGAAGCTGATTGGCTAGAGTGACACACACACACACACACAGTGTTATCTCAGGCCCCTGTGGTGCGTGGACGATGTCCGGCAGAGACTGGCTGCAATATTGATGGCTCACATCTGAGCGTGCCCAGTCTTGACGTCAAGGTTATTGATTATCTATTTTCAGCCAGGCCCAATCATGCAATCCCCCCTAAACCACCCCTAACCATCTGCTCAGATGTTATGACCCAGTCATACAGTCCCCCCAAACCATCCCAGAGTCTGCCCCAAACCACTCGACCAGAGGTTCCAAGCCAGTCATGTAAGGGCTGGGGTCTGCCTAAACATGCCCAAGCACACATCAGCATCGCACCAGCACATGCGACAGAGCTGTTCGTATACAGTTCAGATGTGATGACATAGCAAACACACACACTCACACACACGAGACTATGGACTCCTGGTTAAATGGTACATGATGGCTTGAGCAGACTTTGGCCTTGCTTACGTGAGAATGATCATATTGTCTGAACAGGAGACGCCTTGCCTTTTATTACGGTTTCATGTCTGTCCACCACAGCCAAACCAGTGGACTTGTTTTGCTGGGCTGTGGAACCGGCTGAGACACTCAGGCAAATGGACAGGCAGACAGACTGATTACGCAGGTCAGGGACAGCCCGACAATCACAAAGAATTCAGTGTCACTGAAGTCTTTCCCATGACTGTGATTTCAGAACAAGGTTAGAGATGTTTACCTGTCTCACACACACACACACACACACACATTGATCAGGCATCAGTAAAAGGCCAGATGAGAGCTACCATGTTTCTTTAATTCCCACTTTTCCATCTGCACTGCGTCACTTTAATGACTGTCATTTTGCCCTATGAGTGGCCTCGTAAGTCTGTCTGTTTGTCTTCATCTATTAATCTGTCTATCTCTCTTTCTCTGTCTTCTTCTATCTATTCTCTCTCTCTCTCTCTCTCTCTCTCTCTCTCTCTCTCCCTCCCTCCCTCTCTCTCTCTCATAAACTCTCCTCTAATCACTGTGTTCTCATGGCTCACTGGAGTTGGAGAAATAGACTAGTCCTTTTCCATGCTATGAGCTGGCCTGCCAATCATGCTTGTTACCCTGCCTACAGGTACTGATACACACACACTCACACTCTCTCTCCTAGAGTCTGACACACGAGCTTACTCTCTCTCATTCTCACTCTCTCTCTGTCTCTCTCTCACACACACAATCTCTCTCTCTCTTTCTCTCCCTCGCTACCACACTCTATCATACACAGACACACACATACACTTTCTCACCGTCATTTACTCACTCTCTCTCTCTCACACACACACACAGGAGAAAGACTTGAAATTTATGTCCATTTCCTCACTAATGTCCAGCGGCAGGCTGCTTAATCCATGGGCATACCTGATCTCTAGTCATTTAATCTCTCTCTCTCTCTATTTCTTTCTCTCTCTCTCTCTCTGCAACCTGGCTGAGTGCACAGACTCACTGCCTGGATGGCATTTGATGGATAGGATTTGTGTGTGAGAGAAGGTGTTTCTATCTTCCTGTCTGGTTTCCCTTGTCCCTTACCTGCTCAGGGGTGAGTTAGGAAAGAGAAGAGCAGAGAAGGGCAGAGCAGGAGAATGCTGTGTGTGTGTGTGTGTGTGTGTGTGTGCGCGCGTGCTGGGCTGAGCTAATCAAATGAATCTAATAACTGTGACTATTGTGACTGTGTCTTCTAGTGATTATTAAAACCAGCCTAATGGAAATCTAATGATTGGTATCAGAGGTGGACAGCAGTGTGTTCTGTATAGGTCCTAGTGCCTGCCCCCTCATCATCTGTCATGAGCTCATCTTCATAGCTGAGTGCATCAGAGGAGTCACAGACTCTTCATCTGTTGTGAGCTCATCTTCATAGCTGAGTGTGTACACTAAAGATCAGACTTCAGTTTAGTTTTACATCATGGTTGCGCTATCAAAAAGGAAGCAAGTTTTCTCATTTAGGTTGACCTATGTTGGGATGCAAACTATGTAGAGAGTCCAGTCATTATAGGCTTATACAGTGCACAGTTGTGTCTTGTAGTGGTGATCTGTCATTGACTTGGTGTGTGTGTGTGTGTGTGTGTGTGATGTTCACGCAGGCACAGCAACAGCAGGCCAACAAGCGTCCGAGCAACAGCACCCCTCCCCCAACCCAGCTGAATAAGATCAAGTACTCTGGCGGGCCGCAGATCGTCAAGAAAGAGCGCCGTCAGAGCTCCTCCAGATTCAACCTTAGCAAGAACCGAGAGCTCCAGAAACTACCTGCTCTCAAAGGTACACACCCACACCCACACCACACCGCCCAAAGGTTTAGTACATACACTCTTACTCATTCTCTCAGTCGCACACACACTAACACATACATACACTCACTCTCCTCTCACCTCTGAAGTTCCAGAAGTCACTTGGTTTCTGGATCCAAACACTTGCACACACCCCTCATGAAACTTTTTGCCATAAGTTACAAACTGAAGGTACACTCTCTCTCTTTCTCTCTCTCTCTCTCCAGCAGAATTATTATACACACACACACACACACACACACACTCTCTCTCTCTCTCTGGTCTCTGTCCTTGGCCCAACCCTGGTGGATAGAAGCATAACCCCTCTCTTGTACTGGTGTGCTATTGGAGCTGTGCTGTGTCTGCTTGCTTAGACTTGTGTGGGTTGCCTTCACCTCTGTAGAATCGCTAGTGTCAACGTTAGCCAGCACCCACACAGCTTTTCACAAACACACACATACATACACACACACCCTGCCTGCACCCGAGCAATGTATGTTGTCCTCCTTAGTTTGAAAGAGCAGCCTGCTGGCCTTGCTGATTTTTTTTTTTTGTGTGTGTGTGTGTGTTTGCCTTTGTATGGTTCAGCTGTCGTGGGTGTTCTCTTTTCTGTTGCATTCACGACATGCATGACTTATAGTCATCCTCTGCTTTTAAAGCAGCAATTCTCTGATTGCTCTCTCTTTCTCTCTCTCTGTGTGTGTGTGTGTGTGTGTGTGTGAGAGAGAAAGAGAGAGAGAGAGAGAGAGCCCTCCTGTCCTTGAGCACTTATCGCAATGAGTGGCCCTGGGGGTGTCTGGGAGTCGCAAGGGAGATGGAAACAAAGATATTGAAGAAAGGGAAGAATAAAGAAGGGGTTGGTGAGAGAGAGAGAGGGATGAAGTAAGATAAATAGAGGGATGGGTGATGGAGAAAGAGACAGGCAGAGATACTTGGAGTGTGTGTTTGTTTGGTGTGTGTTTCACGTCAGAATCTAAACTCTCATGACTGTTAGTTGAGCCTCACACACACAGTACCTGACAAAAGTAAATTTGTTTCACTGAAAAAAGATTTATCATTTACTGAAGGCAGAAAGGTAAAATTTTTGGCAAGACAAAAGCTTTGTTGCCTACAGAAAGTAATGTGAAAATTGAACAAATAATATACTTCAAATACAAAAATATGTTGCATAACATCAGTGAATTAAGTAGTGGTGCTGTGAGACCCACATTTAGTATCTTGTATGACTTCCATGAGCTTGAAGGACTACATTCATGCAGTTCAGCAAGGATTCATACAATGTATTGATGTCGCCAGGAATAGCAAAGAAAGCAGTCTTGCATGCCTCCCAGAGTTCATCAAGATTCTCTGATGATATTGACTGTTTTCTGGTTGAATATTGGATCCATGCAGGCTCCAGTAGGTCTCATCCATGCAGACTCCAGTAGGTCTCATCCCATGCAGACTCCAGTAGGTCTCATCCCATGCAGACTCCAGTAGGTCTCATCCCATGCAGACTCCAGTAGGTCTCATCCCATGCAGACTCCAGTAGGCCTCATCCCATGCAGACTCCAGTAGGCCTCATCCCATGCAGACTCCAGTAGGCCTCATCCCATGCAGACTCCAGTAGGCCTCATCCCATGCAGACTCCAGTAGGTCTCATCCCATGCAGACTCCAGTAGGTCTCATCCCATGCAGACTCCAGTAGGTCTCATCCCATGCAGACTCCAGTAGGTCTCATCCCATGCAGACTCCAGTAGGTCTCATCCCATGCAGACTCCAGTAGGTCTCATCCCATGCAGACTCCAGTAGGTCTCATCCCATGCAGACTCCAGTAGGTCTCATCCTTGCAGACTCCAGTAGGTCTCCTGCAATATTTACGGTGACTGTGTTGGCAAATTCCATATGATCTTTCAATCTTTTTTCAGTCTTTTGTTTAGTGCTGGTTTCTGGGCACTGATTTGACCATGGAGGCCATTTCAAGGCACAATTTGACAAACTGTTCTGGTTGGCATGGGGACAACAGGTGACCATGTCTCGTGAAGTGTCTGCCATGTCACCAGTGTATCTGGTCTTCAGCCTTTCTTAGGGTGAATCTTAAGCATGTTGTCAGAGGTCAACTTTCAGTTGAGGTCTAGTGTACTGGGGTTCTTTTTATACACACCCGAGAATTATTTGTCACCTACACCAGGTGTAGGATTGGGTGCATCATATGTCGAGGCGACAAGACTTATGTCTTTGCAAAAACTGACTTAATGGGCTTTACCAAGCTGTGAACATCAGAATACTTTTCGACAGTTTTGTTTTGCACTAAAACATTATTCCAAAAGCTGTTGAGATTAAAATGAGCCATTTCTTGTAAAAAAAAAAAATTGTCAGGTACTCTTTATATGTATATAACATAGCAATATATACTATAATACAGTATGAATCCTATTTGATCTCCTATTGCCTCCAATGTGCAGTGTAAGTGTACTGCTTTTGTAGGTGATCCACTGCTGTTTTGCACCTTGCACATCTTACTGTGTAAAGTGCTTTGAGTTGAGAAACACACCACAGGGATGGAGGTTATGCCTGCGTGGGTCAATAGAATAAGTTCACTCACTACAAGATGATCTGTGTGATGTCACATCCCTGGAGATTTCTCATCCACAAGCATTCAACAACACCCCCCCCTCCCCCAACTCTTCATTTCTCTATCTCTCTCTCACTCACTCACACACTCTTTCTTTTACTCTCATGGTGTCTCTTGCTGAGCACATGACAGTAATTGGATCATTGGTACGGGTGTCTGCGCTAAGTAGGCCAATGCCACAACACACCACACACACAGATTAAGCTTCTCTCACATGCACACACACATACACACACACACTTATAATAAATCTGTGTGCTTTCTAAGAAGGCTCCCACTCTGAGTCATGGGACTGATGCAGAACAGTGTCAGACACACACACACACACACACACAGCCACTGTGGACAGTATGGGAGGAGAAAGTATATTAAAGTCTTTTGTATTTTGTTTTGCAGCTGTCTCTGATGAGGGGCAACAGGCACCATTGATGGCTTTCTGGAAGCCTTGCTGTCTAAGCATTTGTTGTGTGTGAGAGAGGGAATATTTGTTATTCACTTCTGTATTTTGATATGCAGAGTGAATCATTGTGGTTCACAAAGGTTTTCCACCAACTGCTCTGTGTGTGTGTGTGTGAGAGAGATTTGAAACAGTCTTTCTGGAGGGCTACATAGAAAACAAACAGAGGAAGCTTAAAGGTCTTCTTTTCCTGCATCTGTAATCCTTGGTGTGTGTGTGTGTGTGTGTGTGTGTGTGTGTGTGTGTGTGTGTGTGTGTGTGTGTGTGTGTGTGTGTGTGTGTGTGTGTGGTTGCAGTTGCGCCCGTCTGTGTAATTGGATGTGTTGGGTGATTTTAATGTTTTTGTGTGTATGTGTGCACGCTGTATGTGTCTGTGAGTGTTCTGAAACACATGCTGAGGTCATACATTACTAGTCCCCCCCCCCCCAGCACACACACATAGATGTACCCATTAAACCACAGAATTATTTTGCTGCTTTCTCTGACTCCAGATGGTCAGATGGTGCTTTGCAGCACATCACAGAGTACACACACACACACAGAATGTTGAGAGCAGTACAGTGTGACGTAACAGAAACAGGGCTTCTCCAACTGCCTATGTGTGTGTGGCTGGGTGTTTGTGTGTGCGTGTGCGTGTTTGCTGCGCTGTGCTCTGCTCTGCTTTTGGGCGCGTATGTAGTGTACAAGGCTCTTAACGTCATCAGACTCTTGAGATTCAGAGGAGGAGGAGATGGAGACTGTTCTGCTTTGCCTGTGTGTGTGTCTATGCAGTAAATGTGAAGAAAAGATTAAAGAAGTGATGTAAGAGTTTGTGGAAGAGAAAAAAGCCTGTGAACATGAAGTGCCGTAGGCAGACTAGTGCAGCCATCAGAGTGAGATCCAGAGGCTTAAGGATTTATATTGTTTTCTGTGCACAGCTATGCCCACTGTACACTCATTCCTGTCTGCCCATTGAACTGAAACACTAGAAACAGATGGGCAGTGAACAGAACCGCTTTGGGGTAGAAATGCACACAGAGTGTCTGAGGGTTTAGGGGATGTATTGGGATTTGTCCAGTAAGAGGAAGGCTACACTGAATAACTGTGTGAGGATTCATAGCGGTTAAGATGACAAATGAGTCGTACGTTTTTTTTTTTTTTCATTATGAGGCCTATTTCAAAGCGAGCCATAATTAACTGAGAGGGAGGTAGTAAGTGTCCTAGCACAGCAAACCTTTGCATAGGCTAAACATCTATCCAGTTTGTGCCAACACCTGCCATCACTGTATTACGTTGCATTATGCAGAGATATGTAAGCTAGCATACATATGTATGGAGATATGTAAGCTAACGTACGTACGTATGGAGATATGTAAGCTAACGCACGTACGTATGGAGATATGTAAGCTAACGTACGTACGTATGGAGATATGTAAGCTAGCGTACGTACGTATGGAGATATGTAAGCTAACGCAGAGGTTTGCTACATTAGGCCCTATGACATGAACCCATCAGATATACTGTAGGTTCATGAACCTCTGGGACTCACGGTGGCTCTGTAAAGTTCAGTGATGTTCATGCCCTCTGTGTACCACCATCATGCTAATTAATCCAACACACGAGGTTTTCCATAAATGCAATATCCATTCACTCTTGACTTGACATTCACCAGAGAGCCATGTTGCCTTAGGCTACATGATTTTGTCCATAAAGAAGTTCTGTAGCTTAAATGTCCACATAGCCTACTAGAACAGTCCAACTCAGTAGCGCACCCCACTTTGACTGCATAAGTCTGATGACAGTGTTGGCAATACATATTTTCAGGGTCAGGTTTGGTTTATTTCAATTCCTTTAATTCATGTGTAGTTAGAAAGTAGTTACTATTGTAGTAAGCTTTAATAAAAAGGCAAACCCAGTGGCCCAGTCTCAGTGTCTCTTACAGACTCACAGACTTACATGCACATTCACATTGTGGTTGCCAGGGTTCAGGGATGGCTTGCTGTCTGTGCGCCCTTTCTGAGCCCTTTTCTAAAGTGGGCGTCGTATGAAGACTTTGCTGAAGGGAATTGCTCACGATTTGTAGCATTGTTGCGTGAAACACTGGAGAAGCATGGAAATACGGCTGGGCGATATGGACCAAAAAATATAGAGATATACATTTGCTATATCTCGATATTCGATATATATGTCTTGATATCTGTACAGGAATCATAACCCCCAAAAAACTACTGCAAAAACAAATATGCCAAATTCCACAAGGTCTTGCAAAGAGGTAGGCAGTTCGTGCAGGAACAAAGTGCTTCTGTGACATTTAAAAAAGAAAAATCCCTGTATACAAAAATAATAATTTAACTGTAAAGTAATGGGAGAAATAATACATCTTGCCTTCTTTTCATTCAAAAATAAAACTCAAGGTAGGCTGTTCATATAGGAACAAAGTGCTTCTGTGATGATTAATATTTTCTCCTGTGATCTTGTGGGAAATAAGTGATTTGAAGGCATGCTCTTTGAATCCTCTTGTCCAAAATGTAATATATAGAGACGCACATGTAAGGCTCACATGTCCTGCTGTTCCACGTCTGTAGTTAGGTCATAGTAAGTCACTAGTGTACAGTGACAGTTCTTGTCTCGCAAAGTAATGCTGACTAGGTAAACTGTATCTTGGATGAAGTGTTTTTCGCATGGGTATGAAGCCACGTTGTTCAACAATGGCAATGGGTGCCATATCCACTGCTATATGAAATGCCACAGACTCTGTGATGCTACACCACTTTGTGCTCTTTCTTTCATAATCTACACTGCGCGTTTAAGACTTGAGAAATGTTTGTAGTGTGTGGAGTTTGTGGAGTGTTGCCAGAGCTAGTGGGTTTAGTTGCCGGGATCCTTCGTGGAGCTTGAACCTTTGGTTGGTACCAATTTTTGACATTCACGCAGTAGACATCTGTCTGCTGTTCGTCCGACACCTTAAAACCAAAGTATCTCCATATAATGGAGCCAGTAACAAGCAAACAAGTAAAGTGGCAAAATCAGAATTAAATATGAGCGTTATCTCTATATACAATATGTCAAAATCCATTTTGTGTTTAACAAATATCTCAATATATTTTAAATGTCGAGATATCACCCACCCCTACATGGAAACGTCAAAAAAGCAGCTGTAAACTACTGCCAGAAAACAGACGTACAATTTGTCAGAGTTGGTGTCCTACTGGGGGCTGTGTGTGTGTGTGTGCGTGTGCGCGTGTGTGTGTAAAACTGCAGTGTTGTTATGGTTATCTGGTTAGCTCCACTCTGCAGTGTTGGGTACTACCTCCTGCCTCTTTCCGGCAGTGTTTCTAGAAGGCTTTGTTTGAGGGAGAGGGAGAAGCTGACGGAGTGTGTATTCATTTGTGCTGTGTGTCGTGTGTCTGTGTGTGTTGGTCATGGTTATGTGTGTATGCCTGTGGGAGCATTTGCAGCTAAATTTGATTGGGAGGGTGGGTGTGCCTGTGTGTGTGTGTGTTTGTGTGTGTGTGTTTGTGCGCATGTGCGTGTGTCTGTCTGTTAACCCAGAGAAACGGGAAAGGGATGACTAACTACTGGGGTTCCCATTTAGCCAGTAAGTCATACACACACTCTCATTTGCTCTCAGAAAACACAAACCCCTCACCACCACCTCTGTGTCGGTGCCTCTGTGATTACGTGTGTGTGTGTGTGTGTGTGTGTGTGAGATGAAGCTAGGGAACCTAGCGGAACAAGCAGAATGTCCTATAGCCTGGTTCCGTTCTTGTGTAACGCTACCAATTGAAACGCTGACCCAGACTAGCTGACTGGCTCCTTAATGGAGGGAGATGTGACACTTGTGTGTGAATGAACCTCCCTCCGTCGCACGCACACACACACACACACACACAGTGGGGAGACAGTGTAATGCATTGGAGTCTCCCCACTAGACTGCTAGAGAACAGCGCCAGCCTGTTCTATTCTTCCTCTCCGTTCCTCCCTTCATTCCCTCATCTCTCTCTCTCTCTGTCTCTCTACCTCTGTCTCTCTCTCTCTCTCTCTCTCTCTCTCTCTCTCTCTCTCTCTCTCTCTCTCTCTCTCTCTCTCTCTCTCTCTCTCTCTCTCTCTCTCTCTCTGTCTCTCTGTCTCTCTCTCTCTCTGAGTGAGTGCGTTTCATGATCTTGTCTTGCTGCTCCCTACTGACTATTTGCTTCTGGAATAAAGGCAATTAGGGAGAGGCTCAAGAGAGAGAGAAAAAAGGATGGAGAGAGAGAGAGAGAGGGAGGGAGAGAGAGAGAGGATGAGGAGAGGAAGGGAAGGATGAATGACGTGTAAGGCCCTGGAGAGAGATGATGGAATCTGGAGCAAGAGCTCACAGTATGGAGCACTGCTGAAAGTGTGTGTAGGGTGTCTGGTAGAGCTTTGGGGTGTGTGAGGGATGGACATAGCAGATGAAGGAGAGGAAGATGGGGGGATGGGTGTGAAGGGATGGGGGGATGAGAGAGGAGGAGGAGAGGAAGGGCTGTAGTGTAGTGATTTTGTTTGCTGTGATTATGCCAGTAAGCAGCTTATGTTCCTACTGGAGTACGACTGTCTGCCTGGAGCACACACACACACTCAGTACACCCACACACCAGACACACACACACACACACACACACACTCAGTGTGCCCACACACCAGACACACACACTCTCTGACTCACACACTCTCAGTATGGCCACACAATAGAGGAACACATGCGTACACACACACACATACTCTCAGCTCCTAGTACACCTATGGACCTGAGGTACATACACACACACACACACACACACACACCCTCTCTCTCTCTCTCTCTCAGCACATCCATACACATGAGGAACACACACACATACACACTCTCACACAGTACGCGCACACTCAAATACTCACTTTCAGCACACACACACACATACTCTCATACTCTGAGCTCTCAGTACACCCACACATCAGATAGACACACACACAGTCATTCTCTCAGTGACACCAACAGACCAGAGGGACTGAAGTGCACACACACACACACTCCTTCTCTCCTTTGCCAGAGGGATGCATGTGCAGACACTCTCTCGCTGTCTCATTTGCTAGATTTTTTTCTCTCTCTCTCGCTGTCTCTCTACATCTTTCTCTTCCTCTCTCATTCTCCCTTTCTCTCCCTGCTTTTCTCTGTCTCTCTCTTCTGTTTCTCTCACTACCTCTTTTTTTCTTCTCTTTATCTCCACTTCTTTTCTGTCACTCTCTCATTAGCTGTTTCCCTTCACTCACACACACTCATGTTTTCTCGTCACTTTGTTGCATGATTAAGCACAGAGCATTACAGTTAAGAGCTTCTTAAGCACTAAACCTTCATGTCCATGAAGCACCAGGACGCGCACACACGCACAAGGTCATGTTTCATGTAGTACCCATACATCTGTGTATGTGTGTGTTTGTGAGTGATGCATGGATGTTTACAGATACAAGCTGATAATGGAGCCTCTGAGTTATGACCTCAGATACACAGATAGGTCCTCCTGTTTAATCGTGTGTGTGTATGTGTACGTGTACGTTAAACCATGTTTACCAGGATGAGTTTTGTTAAGATAAGCTCTCTGAGGAATTGCCATGTATATGTCCTAGAGCGTGCGTGTGTGTGTGTGCGTGTGTGTGTGTGCGTGTGTGTGTGTGTGCGTGCGTGCGTGCGTGCGTGCAGGGCTACTCGTGGAGGATGGGGTGTTAACACGTCCAAGCAGATGTTTTCATATGTTTTTGACTTTATTCAAAATAGATAATTGAAAGCAGTGTTTTCAACACAGCAAGAAAATTTCCCTTGCAAGATTAGGTGGAGAAGCGCACACACACACACACACACACGGCTAGTTGTAGTCTGGACCTTGCTATGGAGTTCATGTAACGAGTGTCCACTGAGACATGTGGCACAGACCTGTGAGAGTGGCTGTTTAGTGCAAGGTGTGTGTGTGTGTGTGTGTGTGTGGTAGTGGGGGGAGGGGGCTCTCTTCTCTTCTCTTATGCCCTTTCTCAGTCTCTGTCTCTTTTGTGGAGTTTCTTGTCTGGCGATTCCTTTGTGCGGGAGAACACTAAAGGGGTGAGAATCGAGAACCGGGTATCAAGTAGAACTGATAGAACTGAGAACTTAAATTGTCTACTGGAGCTACAGGAATCACATGCATCTGACCTCATTAGTTGCTTATATCAGTACCAGCATGTTTTTGAGTTCATGAGTGTAGCATGAGTCTGGGCATCGTTTAGGATGAGAATGGGCAGTGTTTAGGATGAGCCTGGGGAGTGTTTAGGAGGAGTCTGAGTCTGGGCAATGTTTAGGAGGAGTCTGGGGAGTGTTTAGGAGGAGTCTGGGGAGTGTTTAGGATGAGTCTGGGGAGTGTTTAGGATGAGTCTGGGGAGTGTTTAGGATGAGTCTGGGCAGTGTTTAGGAGGAGTCTGGACAGTGTTTAGGATGAAGCTGCACTGTATGTAGGCCTGCAGTGGACCATGTGTATGTGCGTGTGCGGTTTTAGGACACTTCTAATGTGCCGGTGGCTTAGACTAGTAATAGTCTGTCTTACACAGGCACTGGTATACAGACTGCACAGACTGCTCCTTCTGCCCTGGTTACACTGAAAGATTCAACATGTCAAATTGCAGATTCAAGCCGTCGCTAAAGTTTCAACATGTCAAATTGAAGTTTCAAGCTTTAAGAAAGTTTTTACCTCGCAGTTTTTTCTGACGCAGTGTCACTCAGTTGGCCCAGCAGAGATGTCAGGGCAGAGTTTTGGACAAAGGAGATGGAGAGAAATACTCATTATCTCCTTTCAATGAAACAGCAGTGTCTGCTCAACTTCAGGCATAGCAGATGCTTCACAAGGGCATGAAGTCACAAAAATTAATGTACATTTTTGGACAGTTTGCCATTTAGCTAAAAGTGGTAACTTAGTTTGCTAATAAACCGGCTGGTTAGTTTATCTGGACGTTGTTATGGAAACCCGGGTCCCGTTATGAGCAGGTTGCGAGGTGCTGCTTTGGAGTAAAAGTTTCTGTTTTTAGACAAAACGTCTCAGCAAGTTGCTGGTTTTTAGAATTTTGTAGCTTGTTGTGAATCAGGTTTGAACTGGCCTGAACATAGAGCATACATGCCAAGCACTTTACATCTAGTGGAGAGAGAGAGGGAGGGAGGGAGGCATATATGACTGACCTCATTCTATATTAGCAGACGCTGCGTGTGTGTGTCTGCGCACATGTCTGTGCCTGTGGTTGTGTGTGGTGTTTTCATCCATCCATCCATTGTTTTCATTCATCCTCTCTCTCTCTCCCTCCCTCTCCCTCTTTACCTCTCCCATTAGAGTTAATAATGGTATGTGATGTGAGTCTTGTGGTTGAAGGTACTGCTGTGCTGTGGTGTGTTAGATGATGTCCCAGTGTGAGATGTGAGAGTGTGTGAGAATGGTTTACTAAAGGAGTGTTAAAACGGACTCTCTCTCTCTCTCTCTCTCTCTCTCTCTCTCCCCCCCAGATGCGGCCCCTGTGGAAAGAGAAGAGTTGTTTGTGCAGAAGCTGCGTCAGTGCTGTGTGCTCTTTGACTTCGTGACCGACCCGCTCAGTGACCTGAAGTACAAAGAGGTGAAGCGTGCTGGCCTCAACGAGATGGTCGAGTACATCACCCACAACAGAGACGTCGTTACAGAGTCTATCTACCCTGAGGCTGTCATTATGGTGAGGACACACACACACACACACACAGAGGTTTACACGCACATTCTCCCACAACATTGTCCATCTACTGTCAGAAAGAGAGACACAGACACTCATACGCATATTCACACACAACTGTGATGTGGTCACAGAGTCTTATCAACCTGAGGCTGTAATGACGGTGAGAAGACACACACACACACACACACACACACACACACAAATACACACACGCGTTCTCTACCCAGGCCTGTCAAATAGATGAGGAGAGAGAGACACACACACACACACACACACACACACACACACACACACACACACACACACACACACACACACCATCCATCGACCTAAGGTGGACGATCATGGTGTTAGACACACACGCACACACACGCATACACAAAAGTGTTCTCAGGCTTACACTTATAGCACATTCCATTTGCAGTCAGTGCTCAGTTACCGAGTAGTCATCTGAGCTCAAAAGCAGGAAGTGACACCATGCACACCTTCGCGTCTCGGACGTCCGACCTCCAAACACGACTCAGAGGGACCCTGAGTTCACAATTCAACATTTTAACCAAGCTGTCCCTACCTCGTGACAATTTAGCTGTGATGTTGGTTGTAAATGTCGCTAGTGCAATGCTACCTTTGTGACGGAAAACCAGCTTACAGACTTAGCAAGAGGATAAGTTACCATTATGTTGCATTGGCGAGCACAGCTAATTTAAAACGAATACAAAGTAGGCCTGTCTTACCTTTGTTATCCAATACATCCATCAATGCATTAAAACTGCATTAATTTGTGTCAGAAAGCATCGAGAGCAGTTCTCTTCACCAATACTTAAATGCATATTCCATCTTTTGTTTGTTATAATCTACCCCAAAACACAACATTGCACCCTGACGTCAGCCTGTTTAAAACCTACATTTTTAAGATGTATGTAGTCGCTGTAATTAATGCAGAAACCCCATTATAATTCAGCAAAGAGGAAGTTCCCTTAGTGCAAGAGACAGAACGTTCACTCAAACATTCCATAAAGACATCTGTTCTGTCAACAGTTTCCTGGATGCTTCCATCATCAGTCCCAGTTTCAGGGGCTGAGGCAAATGCAACAGCTCCAGCACAGTTTTTGCTGTGCTGTTAGCGGACGTGACGTCGGTCCAACCTCCGACTCTCGGTTGTGGAGACAAATGGAACGAGCTATGGTCACATGGTCATGGTCACACCATGTGTACGTGTTCTTGAGGAAATCTACGCAGATTTTAAGTCCTTAATTTGATTCCGGCTTACCAGTTTCATTAGAAATCAAATTTAATGACTAATCCAACAGACAGTTAAACAGGCAGTTAAACTTTCTATGATGATTTGTAGAAGTTCAGAAATCATCCTCAAGCACCTGCTAGTACACATATTCACACCTGCACACAGACCTACACACTTACACATTCACACACCGACTTACACACAGACACAAAAACTAGTATGAAGTGTGAACACTAAGTGTGTGTGTGTGTGTGTGTGTGTGTGTGTGTGTGTGTTTGTGTTTGTGTTTGTATGTGTGCATGATTTGGGGTTTAAAGAATTCATTTTCCAGTAGGTGTTTCCCCAATCAAAGTTTTATGTTAGAAGCCTTAAAAGCACCTTCATGCTGCACTTAAATCTGCAGTACTTAGTCTCTGTGTTAACTAGGCAACACGCACGCGCACACACACACACACCCTGCCTGACCAAGTAGCTAGATGTGCATAGCCATTTAGGTCACCTCAGAGAAATCCAGTGAACTGCATTAATTGATAATTGATTAATTTAGCTGCCACTTTTAGTGAGCAGATAAAACATCTCACTGGTTGACATTTTGTGTGTGTGTGTGTGTTTGTTTTCTTGTAGGTGTTTTGAGATTGTTGTTTGTTTGATTGTTGAGTTGTTATGGTCTGTATATTTTAAAACTTGTATTTTGGCACTACTGATTTCAAGTGTATCTGTGCCTGTGAGAGTGTTTTTTTCCATGTTTTGTGTATATTTATATGTCTATATCTGCAAGCGTGTGTG
Source organism: Tenualosa thibaudeaui (assembly GCA_027481765.1). Lineage (NCBI taxonomy): Eukaryota > Metazoa > Chordata > Actinopteri > Clupeiformes > Clupeidae > Tenualosa > Tenualosa thibaudeaui. Next base: position 16,076,572 of record JAIFZK010000012.1, on the reverse strand, counting down.
TGTGTGTGTGTGTGTACAGAGCTTGTGTCGTGTTCATGTCTGCAACAGTGTGTTTGTCCATGTGTTCATATCTGTAAGTGTGTGTGTGTGTGTGTGTGTCACACTGCTCAGACACCAGGGAGTAGCCTGGTGGTGACAGCAGGTGCCGACATGTCCTATTGTAATGCCCAATTACCCATCATGCCCCTGGTGCTCAGTCATGCATGTGTGAAGAGGGACCTGCTCCTGTCTGGCTCTGTGCTACGCACTCACATACATGCACACACACGCACACACACACACTCCAACAAGAACAGGTACAGACAGGTGCATATATATGCACACACAGATATATACAAAGGCAGACATACACACACACAAACAAACAAACACACAGACACACACACACGTACACACAAACTAACTACTAGTGCCTTGTTTCAGCTTCAGGTTCAGCTGTTCTGCTGAGTCTTGAGAGATGTCCTCTCTCTCTCTCTCTCACACATACACACACACACACATACATGCTTGCAGATATAGACAAACACATAGACAAACACTTACAGACATGAACATGACACGAGCTCTGTACACACACACACACATGCTCAGAAACGCTTAGCCCATTCTGTATTTGCAAACACCATTTAACTTGTCCAAAAAAGCATACACAGTATTGGCATGCACACACTGAGAGTCACACTGGCATATTTTGTAGCTGTCACACACACTCTTCCATGCACTGAAATGGGGTGTGTATCTGTGATGTTTAGTAGTGTGTCTGAAGGTTCAGCCCCACCTGTCACTCCTGTTCCCAATGAGAGACTCCAGACAGTTTGGTGATATGCAGACGTTAGTGTTACAAACAATGTAGTGTGTGTGGCACACACTGATGATGTCATTACTGTGCTCCAGTTTTCCATGAATCTCTTCCGGACGTTGCCCCCCTCCTCCAACCCCACGGGCGCCGAGTTTGACCCTGAGGAGGACGAGCCTACGTTGGAGGCAGCTTGGCCACACCTACAGGTGTGTTTGTGACTGCTTGTGTGTGTGTGAGCGTGTGAGTGAGTGTGTGAATTTGTGTATGTGTGCGTGTGTGTCAGAGTGTGTGCATTTTTTTGTGAATATGTGTGTGGAGTTGAATTGAAAGTGTGTGTGTGGCCACTTATGCCAGTCCATGTAAATATGCACAAATACATATACAATTTCTTATTGGAAGTCTCTCCAGTTTCTTTCCTGTTATTGTTTACAAATATCTTGTTTACAAATATCTATCACTGTAGAGGTAACAATCCTTGATTTTCATCATGAAGCGTCTTACTGGTGTACTTACTGGTGTTGTGACTGTGTTGGTTCAGTTTTAATCATATGTGTTGTACTGGTGCTCTGTGTGTGTGTCTGTGTGTATCTGTCTGTGCATGTGTGTGTGTGTGTGTGTGTGTGTGTGTGTGTGTGTGTTTCTCCAGCTGGTGTATGAGTTTTTCTTGAGGTTTTTGGAGTCGCCTGATTTCCAGCCCAATGTTGCCAAAAAATACATCGACCAAAAGTTTGTACTGTCTGTAAGTACTCTCACTCACTCACTCACTCACACACCTTCTCTCACTCAATTTGTCTCACACACACACACACACACACATACACTCACTCTCTGTCTCCTTCTCCTCTCACTCAACCCTCTTATTTTCTTTAACCCTCTTTCTTTCTCTTTTTTTCTTCCTCTCTCTAATCCTCACCCATCTCTCCCTCCTCCCTAGTTGTTGGAGTTGTTTGACAGTGAGGACCCTCGAGAGCGAGACTTCCTAAAGACCATCCTCCACCGCATCTATGGGAAGTTCCTGGGCCTGCGCGCCTACATCCGACGCCAGATCAACAACATTTTTTACAGGTGACACACACACACATACAATTCACCAGATTCCTACACTCTTCTGTCCCAGACAGTCCTGTGGTGTGGATGCTGTGGATTCTGGCATTGTTACTTGACTGTTTCAGTGTATTTATAGATGGCTTATAGATGGTGTGGATACAGGCAGTGTGTTTACAAATGGCTTATAGATGGTGTTGATACAGGTAGTGTGTTTATAGATGACTTATAGATGGAGTGGGTATTGGCAGTGTGGCTGTTGTAGGTGGGAAATGGTTTAGTTCATGCTTGTTAATTTAAGTTTCATTCATTTAATGTTTTAATTTCAGGTTTATCTATGAGACGGAGCATCACAATGGCATTGCAGAACTCTTAGAAATATTAGGAAGGTGAGTTATTTTGTGTGTGTGTGTGTGTGTGCATGCGTGTGCGCACTCAAAGCTGACCTGGAAAAAAGTTTTTGTCCCAAGCTATGAAGGACACGAAGGAAAAGTTGAGACTGGGCAAAAGTTATTTTAGGCTTGTGCACACACACACACACACACACACACACACACATATACACACACACACAGTGGTGTCTGTTTGGAGATGGTCCGGGGTCAGTCAGTCCATACCCCTATTGTTCTGGCTGCCAAGTGTCTGCAGGTAGGACAAAGAATGATAATATTTGACACAGTGTAGATCGAATAACAACATGGCTGCCAACGCTAACTGATGGGCAAGGAAACTTTCTTTGGGTTTTATTGTTTTTGAGTTAGCATTAGCGGCCAGTTGGCAAACTCGGTCTGTGTTGTAGCAGCACTCTGCACTCTCAAAGAACAGAGATATGGGCGGACTGACTCCAGATTGTTCCTTTAAGGGAGTGATCATCTCTCTGACGTATTCCTGCTGTCTATTCCTCATCCACTCCCCTCATCTTTCCTCTGTTCATTCTTCTCCTCGACTCCTTTTTGCTATTCTCCCCCCTCTTTCTCCTTCCCCCTGTCCCTCTCTCTCCTTCTCTCTCCCCCTCCCCCCCTTTCTCTCTCTAGTATAATAAATGGCTTTGCCCTGCCTCTGAAGGAGGAGCATAAGATGTTTCTCATCCGGGTGCTGCTGCCACTGCACAAAGTCAAGTCTCTCAGCGTCTACCACCCACAGGTACACATACACACACACACACACACACACATATATATACACACACACACACACGCGATTGACAATAAATTATATTGACTACAAAACTCACTTAAATTAATTACGGCTCCTTTGAGCGCCCAAAATATATAAATTTTTTTCTAGATGCTATACTGCTGGTACTAGTAAGTACACCAATACCCTTGCCCCCCCATCTTTGCCATGTGACCTGCTGCTATAATTATTTGATACAGACTGCTACGTGTTAAACTACTTGTTCCCCTCTCTCCCTTGTACTCTCTCTTTCTCTTTCTTTCTCGTTCTCTCTCTCTGTCTCTCTAGCTGGCGTATTGTGTTGTGCAGTTCTTGGAGAAGGACAGCAGCCTTACTGAGCCGGTCAGTATAGTACACAACACTACTAAATAAATCTACTACTTCTACAAATAAATATGGCTATATATGGTCATACTTGGCTACTGCCACTTGGCCACTCTGTAGTCATAACTCCATAAAGAAGATTTCTCTGTGTTTAGATGTTTAGATCTACGTTGTGTAACCCCAGAACCCTCATATCCCACCAGGTGATCATGGGCCTGCTGAAGTTCTGGCCCAAGACACACAGCCCTAAAGAGGTGATGTTCCTCAATGAGCTGGAGGAGATTCTGGATGTCATCGAGCCCTCGGAGTTCGTCAAGGTCCAGGAGCCGCTCTTCAGACAGCTGGCCAAGTGTGTGTCCAGTCCCCACTTCCAGGTAAAACACCCCCTCTCAGGTGTGTGTGTGTGTCTCCAATCCCCACTTCTTGGTGAACACCTATCTGGTCTGTGTTTGTCTAACTCTGTGTGTGTGTGTGTAGGTCACAGAGAAGGCCCTGTGCTAGTGGAATAATGAGTACATAATCAGTGTCTGTGTGTGTTTGCATAGGTCTATATGTGTATGTCTGATTGTATCTGTGTGTGTGTGTGTGTAGGTGGCTGAGAGGGCCCTGTACTACTGGAATAATGAGTACATAATGAGCCTCATTAGTGACAACGCTGCCAAGATCCTCCCCATCATGTTTCCTGCCCTCTACAAGAACTCCAAGAGCCACTGGAACAAGTACGTCTCA
>JAIFZK010000012.1:16055000-16067500 GCA_027481765.1 Tenualosa thibaudeaui | reverse complement strand
TCTCATTAGTCCAAACCAGTCTCAGCTGCTCACACACACACAACCACACACACACACACACAGACCAACACCTCCTCCCTGCCCAACTGCGCAATCTCATTCCCTAGTTTAACACTACCCTTAAGCTGCTTGCCAGGTTGTATGTACATATGTTGTACTTTTATTAGTTAGAACATTACATAGTATGAAAGTCATATTTTGTACAGATGTTCATGTATGTACAGAACAAAAATAAAGCCAAAAACAAAAGACTTGACAGGCAATGAAGTGTTTTCTTGACTTACACGTGGCTTGCGGGAACACGAGAGGCGTCTGAACAACATAAGGGTTCAAAAGCACACCAACAGTAGAAAGGCTAACCTTCACACTCACCAGAATTTAAGAGATTTCAGAAAGAAAATGCATAATCGGGTCATTGCACACACACACAAAAAACACTTCAACAAATACACCAGTTTACATAAACTGAAAATATTCTTTCATTGATACCCTCTTGGATCACAGATCCATTTAAGTGGACAGATTTAGTCAGACAGGTAGTGCAGACATTCAGCAGAGGAAAACAAGTAAAAGGGAAGAATAATAATCTGCATTTGTGTTCTCAGTCATGTGCCTGTTTTACATTTTAGTGATTTGTTTCAAGAGATCAAGATGATGGGAAGGACTTGTTTCATTTTATGATTTCAGCAGAGCTTCCTCAGTCGTCTTGTGTATAGCTAGTTATCATTCTGCAGGGCTGGTGAGTGGAACACTGCCCTCAGCAGGCTTGTTCCTTTCAGTCAGCCAACTACAATCAGCAGAGCAACTAATCCTTACAAACATGACTCGATTGATCCTTCATTACAAGAAACAGTTAAATTTATTTGACCTTGGTGCTTTGATCTTCACTATCAACATGATATCATTATGACCATAAAACTCCTCTCCCCCTAACCTCTAGCTCCTGGGTAATTGTCTCTTGATGCCAAGCAAATAGTGAGATGAAATGTAAGGGGTGTGTGTGTCCAGCAGTCCTCTCCACTCCTCACTTGCGGTCCAGTCGGAGGGAGGAGGCGCTGTCCCGGGACTCAATGGTCTTCTGCACCATGTCCTTCCACTGGTCGTCTGAGATGTCCCGCGCCCAGGCAGGGATGCCAAGCGTGGGCAGGTTCACTGCTGCCATGGTCCTCTTCACCAGCTCCACATGGTCTAGAAAGGGTTGGCAGGGACACACACACACACACGTTTAGTGATCATCTCAATCTACTGTGGTTCAGTTAATCATGTTGAATAGGCATTAGAGCCATCAGTCAGCATTGTGGGAAGTTCTCTGGAATCTCTTGGTGTGCACGAGCATAGAGCTTATTGCTGAATTAAATGCCAGGCAGGTTCTATAAACTGGAGGAAGGTACAATTGATCATTAACAGTACAAGCATGGCCACTCAGAACATGACCAACACTGGGATTATTTTTGCTGGATGGGGCAATGTCATATTCCTTCATTGACCGGTAAACTCTAGTTGCACACCAGTGTCTCCTCATCTGCTAATGCCAGAGCATGTGACGAAGAAGAAGACGCAAGGTCACTTCAGTGATCAACACCACTGGACTAGAGGCTCCCTGACTGGACTGCACCAGAACACAAACTAAATGTCATGACAGAGTGACTAAACACTGTGTACTCTGTAAGGGGAGGGTCATATCCTGTCCAGGGGGCCTAAATCTTTTACTGGGCCTGAAATGTCTAACCTCTACTTATATGTCAGTGTCTGAGATAAGGGACAGAGGTTCGTTGAACTTGTCTTGCTGGCCATCTTAAAACAATGCTTGCTGGGGGGTAATGAGGCTTTTTCTTAAGGAATAAAGTCCTGACCAGTTAGCCAGCCAACATTCTGGGCATCGTTGTTCCCTTCATAGACAGAAACGCAGACTAATACTCTATATGCGTACTGTTCACTGCTACAATGAGCATTAGAACGCGGAGTGTCTCACCGGCATCCATTGGGATTGAGGCTCGGCTGCTGTGCGCAGCTGCGCCCTCCGGGTCTTCCTCCTCATCACTGTCAGGCGCGGGGGGTTGGGGCAGGAACAGGCCCATCGCCTGAAACAGATCAGGGCAGTGCAGCTGGTTTCAGTTCAGCTTTTCAAGTATGCTTACGACATTTCAGTTGCGGCTATCCTGTCAATCTGCTCACCTGTATTCGGTCTTGGACCTCTTGAATCTGTTCGGCATGTGAGCCCGGTTCCTCTGGTTGCTCGCTGCTAGGCACCGAAAACATTCCATCCGGATCTTGATTGAGGGGTTGATAGTAGTAACCTCCGTTGTCTTCATCATCCTCGTCTGGGCCACCAACTTCATCCTCCTCCATGTCCTCTCCACTCCACTCCTCGGGCACAGCCCCTCCGTCTGTAGGACGGTCCTGTCCCAATTCCTCCTCAGAGTTCGGAAGAATTCTTTCAGGACCCATGACTTCCATCCACGGGCTCTGGGGACGCAGCCGACAGCCCTAACAAAGCAGAGATAGTTGACGGTTAAAACAACGGCGACATGCAAGCGATGAGTTGTAGACACATGCAGAGTAAAGAATTTTACATGTTTGTTATCCATTACTAAAACGACCAACCAGTATGGAAGGCTACAAGACATGCTAGCTAGCGATAAAATAATAATGAATACAATACTGAGCAAATCTCCACTTGAGAGGCCTAGTCGTAGAACAGGTGTATTTACATGCTATTATGGCAAACACTTCAAATACAATCCTTACCTTTTGCGTTTGTTTTCTGTAAGATCTGTCAAAACCTTTTCCGCAACAACAGTTCCTCAGTCAGTGTTTGCTTCCGGTCTACAGCGGAAATTGTTCAGCATTAATTCGTCATCATACATGGCTCCGCCCATTATAGTGTTGATTTCTTTGTCAGTTATTCGTTAACCAAAAATGTACAACTTCCCCGTAACGAATGTTTTCATTTCCATGTATTGTATTAATTGACAAGGCAGGAGGCTAGGCAGGCAATTCAGTCACTCCTTTCCCCATCTTTAAAGGGATAGTGGATGATGTCAATAACTCTAGACCACCATGAGAGGGCGCCAAGTGCTTAAACTTTAGATGTGACGTCAGAGAAGGGGGCGTTCAGGAAAGCAGTACAGCAGTAGTACAGTTTTGGCGCTACTTGGATTTGGAACACATAGTGCTACAGTAATCTGTTTTGTAGTTTGTCGAATCTTCATTTAACCGTAATTCCAAACCAGCCTAAAATCTGAATATGAACATATACTTCTGCGGCAGCATCCGGGGAGGCAGGGATGACATGGCTTTGTATCAGAAGATTGTCAAAAAATGTCAGCAGTACGGTACAGTTCTAACAGAGCACGTGAGCCATGATCACATCACTGAAAAAGGTAAACTTCTTTAGATAAGCCTTTTTTTCTATATTCTACATTCATATTGCAGACAATTCTGGTGCATATTGACTTTGTTGGAAGTTACAATAATGGCAGTGTTGACTTTGGTCATCTTTGGTGGCCAGCTTGTAATCAATCATTTATTTATGTATCAACCTGTCACTGAATTGTGTGCTGCAGACGCCATAGTTGAGGCTTGCAGGAGGATGTATTTGTTTAATGATTTACTCTCCCACACAGGTGAAGACGCCGCAGTTGAGGGAGACAAGGCAATTCATGATAGAGACATGCAATGGCTTGGGATGTCTGATGGTAAGCCAGCTCCCCTAAATTAAGTAGATTTACTAACACCAATAAAGGAGATCTACTTGCTTATGCTAGGTAATAGTGACTATATAGAAAACAACAACAGCATTTCTGAGTACACACACACACACACACACAACACACAACACACACACACCCCTACTCACACCTTCTCACACATACTCAGATGTAGACATCATACATGACTATGCGACTGCAGATGTATGAATCTGAGTGTGTGTGAGCGTGCATACATCTTACATGCGCACACACACACACACACATATATCCACATTCACTCTGATTCTTACATGCACACAGACACACACATATACCCACATTCACTCTCAGATTCTTACACACACACACACACACACACACACATATATCCACATTCACTCTGATTCTTACATGCACACACACACATATACCCACATTCACTCTCAGATTCTTACATGCACACACACACACACACATTTACACACATATATCCACATTCACTCTCAGATTCTTACATGCACACACACACACACATTTACACACATATATCCACATTCACTCTCAGATTCTTACATGCACACACACACACACACACACACATTCACTCTCAGATTCTTACATGCACACACACACAAACACACACACACACACGTATACCATTCACATTCACTCTCAGATTCTTACATGCACACACACGCACACATGTATACCATTCACATTCACTCTCAGATTCTTACATGCATTCTGCACACATGTATCACACACACACACAAACACTTGAATGAGACATATGAGTCTATGACACCCACCCAACATAACAACAGTAGGTAAAACCAAATGTCAACATTACAAAGACGTTTTCAGGAGGTTATATTAATATCCTTTTCCCACTCTCTCCCTTTTCTATATGTTCCTGATACTCTTCTTCTCTCTCCTTTTCTCCATCTCTGTTCTCTCCCCTTCCTAGTTATCATAGCTGAGGTGACCCAGCCCTCTCTAGGCGTGGGTTACGAGCTGGGCAGAGCTCTGGACATGGGCAAGATCATCTTCTGCCTCTTCAGGCCATCCTCTGGCCGAGGTATAACCCCACCTCACACACATGCACACACACACACACACACACACACACAGCAATATTGTCATCCTCAGGCTGGGGTATAACCCCACGACACACACACACACACAGCAATATGGCCATCCTCAGGCTGATGTATCTCCACAACATCTTTCAGCAACATAGCCAATTACTTAGTGCTTTTGGTTGGATAAAAAAAAGATTGAATAGGACGAATATCAAACCAACAGGGCATATAAACTCTTTCAGTTTCATTGTCCTTGGCCCCATTCAGTTAGTGTTAGCTATTCGGTTTATGTTGTATCAAATTTCTCATTCTTTTTCCTACCAACAGGACTATGGGTTGAAAGGCTCCAGATTTTTTCTCCAAGATGACAAGTAAATCACTAGTCTTTCCGCTCTACAAAGTTCTAGAACTATTTGGGATTCCTATGGAGCATAGTTGGCTCTATTGTTTTTCAACTCACACGCAGACTTAATGAATGTTTTTCACCACACACACACACACACATACACACACCTTATGAACTGAGAAAAACAAATCCTATAAAGAAGAGATCAGAAATCATTCTCCTCCTCTCTGTCCATCTCTGCAGTGTTGTCAGCAATGATCCGTGGCGCAGAAAACGGTTCCCTGTTCCACGTCAAGGACTACACTGAGGAGGAGGTCGAGCACGTCCTGGAAGAGTTCTTCAGCAACTTGAACAAGAACTGAATGGAACCTGCACCAGAAAATTTGGTAGAGGGCTTCAGTGTCTGTACAGAGGACTGGTGGTCTGGTAGTGACTTCAAAAGGCCAAGCACAGGGTGGTTATGGATAAGAGAAGAGAACAGCTCTTTTCCCCAGTAGTGGACCTTATTTCTCTGATGTAGTATTTCACCATGGCCACTAGATGGAGTTGATGAGCCCTGAAATAAATTCAAGAGGTGTGTATGGTACCACAACCTCTGGACACACACACACACACACACACACACTTACATCCTGAGTTTCCATACATTTTGACCGTGAGTGATAATGGAGTGAGGTTCTGCAAACTACGATGGTCTCTGACAATAAAAGTTTTCTGTAAGCTGGTGTGTCTGAGTTGACATGTGATGTGTGAGTTTCTTGCACCATTTGTGTTTAACAGATATTCCAAGAAGCTGGTAAAGTGGCAACTTGGTGGTAAACCTGCTAATAGAAGAGCTTGGACTTTTGCAACTACTAACTGCAACACTAAAACAGGCAGCCTCTTCTATTAGCAGGTTTACCACTTCCTTTAGCTGAACTTTCCCAGGTTTATCACTTAATCACCTGCTTGGAGCACGGCCAGACTCCTGCCCGTGTGGAAGAGAACAGTCTGGCCATAGCTGTTTCTTTAAGGGTTTTTACAGGAAGTTAGACAGGACATGGGCATATTCAGCAGACGTCTGGAGAGTTGGGTGCTTTCAACAGCACCACAGCAAAGATGAAAGTTTTTTTGAGTCTCTAACCATACACACAACACAGATGGACAGGAAGCCGCTGCTCTCCAATGCTCCTTTTTTCCTCTGTGTGAGGTGTGTGTGTGGGGGCGTGTTTTCCTCAGTCCTGCTTCAGGGCACTCTTGTCACTCCTGGTTTTCTGTCTCTCCCACACACTCCACCACACCTGAGTGCACTCATCAAATATAAATATACAGTACTTCGCCTCCGTCAATAATTCACTACACAACTCAGTCCTGCCGACTGCCCGCCCCCAGCCAGAGTGGCCCCTCTCTGTCACCTCACAACTCTGCTCCTCAGCCCAGACAGTGTGGCCCATCTCTGTCACTACACAACTACGCTCTTCAGCCCAGACAGAGTGGCCCATCTCTGTCACTACACAACTCACCTCACAACTCTGCTGTTTAGTCGAGCCAGAGTGGTCCCTTTCTGTCACTACACAACTCCTCTAGGCACACCCAGACAGAGTGGGCCCTTTGTCTAAGTCACCAATTGGAAGCAAGCTAAGAAGCTGATGACAACTCATCTTTAGCTGACACCCTTCAGAGAGTTTTCACCTGGGAGTCTAAAAGATGGTTCTGGTGGCGTATATGATTGAAAGATTACTGTGTCTTATTGCTTCACCATGAGTATGTCTGAGTGTCTGTGTGTGGGAGAGGAGCTTGACCTCTCTGACCTCAGTGTGTCTGAGTCACTTTTGGTTCCTGTGTGCCATCAATCCTAAGCTCCCACCACAACCCCAGTGCTGACTCAGGGTGGCCAGAAGGGGGCGATCTGACACCACCGCAGGTTTCATTTTAAACCATGCTGGCACTGGTGTTTTGTCCTCTCTTCACACACACAACCCTCATTACAACTGATACTACCCTCTCCCCTCTCTCCACACACACACACACACACACACTCAGTGCCAGCTGATTGCTTAGGGCTGGAGTGGCATGGCACCATGAAGCTCTCTGGGCCGACCCACCTCAGTGCTGCTGGACAGGACAGGAACCCTGAGACCGCTGGGATAGAAGGAGCGAGGGAGGGAGAAGGGGAAAACAAAAGCGTGAGAGAGAGAAGCAAAGACTGTAGAGAGAGAAAGATGGAGATAGAGAAGCTGTGCACAGAAGAGGGAGACAGGGATAGAGAAGGAGGAAAAGGAGGCTGGAAGAGGGATACTGACAGAAGGAGGGAAAGAGGAGTGGAGAGAGTGATAGAGTCAGGGGACAAAGAGGAGTGGAGAGAGTGATAGAGTCAGGGGGAAAAAGAGAAGTGGAGAGAGGCCAAAGCTGTTTCTCTCAGCATTCACTAAGCCAACTCTCAGCAGGATGTTTGTAATGACTGTTGTGTTTGCGTGCAGGCAGTCTTCTGGAGGAGGGACACAGCAGGGTGAGTGTGTGTCACACACACCCCAGGATCTACACTCTCCTCTCAGCAGACTCACCACCAGCATCATCGTCCTCCTCTTCATCATCATCAGCATCCTTCTCCTCTCTCCTCTCATCAGAGTAATTACCAGCATCCTCCTCCTCTTCATCATTACCATCATCATCATCCCCATCTCTCCTCTCCTCCTCCTCCTCATCTCTCTGTTTAAATGTCAAGAGTCTGTCAGGGCAAACTGATCTGTAGTCACTGACCGTGTAGAAGAGCTCTGGCATACCAGCTGAGGCCACTCATCCCCAGAATTCAATTCAATTCAGTTTTATTTATACAGCACCTTTTACAATATTATTGTCTTGTGGCACTTCACAGAAGGAGCACCCAAGAGCAACCGGGGCAAGGAAAAACTCCCTTATGTTCAGTTAATCTAGGAAGAAACCTTGGGCAGATCCATGACTCAAGGGGCCAACCCAACTGCCAGGGGTCATGCAGAAAAATTACAATCAGTAGTAACCATGACAGACTACAAGTTGCCTATGGTTTTAGCTAAGGTTCATAATAGCTCATAATAGAGTATTATCCCACTTTACATTACATGGTAGTCAGTCCATAGGTGGTTATCAGGAATTATGGCTGGACAATGTAGCAGTGGGCAGACATAGTGTCAAACTCAAAGGAGTGAGATGGGTCATGGGAGTCATAACAGTAAGGGTCCATTTGACAGTGCCATTGTGAGGGGGGGGCAATCACAAAACCTCTATGATGGAGAGTCCCATAGTGTTGGTTGTAGTCCACTCAAGAGGGGAGGGTGAGAGGAGTCTGCCGGAATGAGGCAGGGATGACACTCAGCAGAGATAATTGTGGACAGAGGAAGAAAGTGAATTAGGCCAGGCTCACACATCAGAGAGCAAATGGTGTAATTTGGGCATACATATATGTCTATATATATATATATATATATATATAGAGAGAGAGAGAGAGAGAGAGAGAGAGAGCTGAAAGAGAGAGCGATGGTAAGAGAGAAAAAGAGAGTTGTACGGCATGACACATGAAGCTTTTGTGGTGGCACTAGGCTATAGCAGCATAACCAGAACCAGGTTTGGGTCAAGTTCAGTCCTTAGTCCCACATCCCATCCTCTGTCCTCTCTAAAGAGGCTCTTTTCTAAAGAAATAAACTCTAAAGAGCCATCCAATGATCCCCTCTAGCGAATCCTTCATGAATGTGTTTTCTATTTTTGAGAATTTGGAGATATTAGTAGAAAATTATATTGAAAATAACTATGTCACACACTGGGTTAGGTCTTGTCCTTCAGTAAAGTCAGAGTCTGAATAGTTCACAAAGCTTTAATGCCTAAACTTCAGTATCAAAAATAGGAGTAACACATGACAAAACAAAACATTCATAAAGTACATATCACAAATAAATTACATTCATAATTTAATTTAAATTTATGTGACAACAAAGTCAGTCTACAGTTCAACATTCTATACAGACTTTCAGTATATATTTCTATGTCTACATGTCAGTGCAAGACACTCATTTTGCTGACGGTGCAGTATGGTGTGTTTTGTTCTTGTGTCATTTAGCTCCTGTAAAAAGTGCAACATTAAGGTGTGGTCACAATACTACAGTTTATGGCAAAATATATGTGAGAGATGTTCCACCATTGTAGTAAAAACATGTAAATAACAAACAAACAAACAAACAAATATATAGTCCATATCTATCCATCACATGAAATATGGCAAGTGTCTCACAGCACAGCACAGCTGACCAATCAGAGCAGAGGATTCAGTCTTTCAAAGGATGGCCAGATTGTGTGAGATGATCTCATTCACACAGCTGGTGTTTGTGTACAGCATGTGTGTTTGTGTACAGCATGTGTGTGTGTATATGTGTATGTGTACATGTGTGTGTGTGTGTGTGTGTGTGTGTGTGTGTGTGTGTGTGTGTGTGTGTGTGTGTGTGTGTGTGTGTGTGTGTGTGTAAAGAGAAAGCAAAGTTTTTCTGTCATATGCAGATCTGGAGGTTGTGATAGACAGCCACTGGTCATATTGTACTTATATTGGACATTGCACCTTCTCCTTTGCATGCTCATTTTGTCCCATTTTGTCTGTGTGTGCGTGTGCATGTGTGTGTGTGTTCTCTTTTGTGTGTTAAACACAGCCCTGTGTATGACAGTGTGAGAGGCTGTACATTCCTCCCGTGTGTGTGTTCAATGCAGCCCTCTGTGGTCCGGACCGAGAGAGAGAGGACATTCCATGTGTTGAGTTGACTTGTTGACTCCATGTTTTGCATGGAGAACTTTTACATGTTGGACCTCTGTTTGTGTTTGTGTGATCGAGAGAGGGTGTTATAAGCACCCTGCTTCTGTGTCTACTGAACACACCCCTGTGTGTGTGCGTGTGTGTGTGTGTGTGTGTGTGTGTGTGTGTGTGTGTGTGTGTGTTTGTGTGTGTGTGTGTGTGTGGAAGAAAAGGTGTTACAAACACTCTTCTCTTTCTTGTATTGGACACACGCCAGTATGTGTGTGTAACAGCGATAGGAAAGTACAAACATCTTCTCCCTTTGCTGCTTGAACACAGCTCTGTGTGTGTGTGTGTGTAGCTGGGACATGAGACTGCTCAACCAATCAGAGCCCATTCTGGACGGTTCCAAAGATCAGCCACTCCCCCTTTAGGTCCCCAGAGGTGTGGCTTCTAATGGAATGGGGGAGGGCCATGGACTGGGATGGCCCACTCTGATAGGTCCAGCCACCACTCCACACCATGCCTAATTGGAGGTAGAGAAAGGAAAGGGGTGTGGCTTAGATGACCTCGATGTTGAGTTTCTTCTTCTCTGGGTCGGGAGGGTCGGATGGCAGCGGTGGCGTCGGCTCCAGGAAACTGATCTTACACTCCTGCTCAGGAGGGGCTGGTGAAGACCGCGCCTCCTCCTGCACTCGTCCTCGCGTCGCCCGGCAGCCCCGAAACAACTGGAGCGGGGAAGTTGACGGAGATGAAGATGATGAGGAAGAGGAGGGGGAGGTTGGGGGCGGACGACAGCGGCAGTGTTTCTCCCAGTGCCCACGCAGCACCAGCGCCACCGTCAGGATGACCACGGCCACAGTCACGCCCCCGAGGACCAGCAGCATCACCACCTGCCCCTCCGACAGCCCCGCCGTGGCCCCCCGCTGAGCAAACACCTCCTTCACCGAGATCTTCAGCAGACGCCCGTCACCTCCCCCCTCGTCCCCCTCACCCCTCTCACGGGTATGGTTGCCCCCTCTGCCCCCTCTCCTCGCGCCCTCCCCGCCACCTCGCCCGCCCGCCGCGCCCATGCCAGCGCCGCTTTCTGCCGCGCCCCGTGTGCCCCCGGGTGGCACCTGGCAGGTGGTGCCCGAGTACCCGTGGGCACAGAGACAGAGGAAGGAGTTGGCGCGGTCCAGGCAGCGGCCGCCGTGTTGGCACGGCTGGCTGGCGCAGTCGTCCAGGTTGGTGGAGCAGAAGCGGCCGGTGAATCCTGGCGGGCAGAGGCAGGAGAAGCGATTGACGCCGTCCACGCAGGTGGCACCGTTGGCGCAGGGCTGCAGCTGGCAGTCGTCCACGTCAATCTCGCAGCGCGGCCCCGTGAAGCCCGCCAGGCATCGGCACTTCAGCACCGGGGAGAACCCACCCAGATCCTCACACAGTCCACCGTTCTTACAGGGAGACCTGGAGGACACGCACACACACATACATACACACATACACACACACACACACACACACACACACACACACACACATACACATACACACACACATGCACACACGTCCAGATCACAACCATAAGTATAGGCACACACATTTATGCCCAGACACAGACACTGAAATTAAATTATCCTATTAATGTAATTGTGCTTAAATGTATATCCAAAAATCCACATCTATAGACCATTTTGTGTGTGTCTTCATTATGAAAGTGTGTAAGAGCATCCTCTGTGTGTGTGTGTGTGTGTGTGTGTGTGTCTCCTCATTGTGAGAGTGTGTAAGAGCATCCTCTGTTCTGCAGAGAGATCACGTTGTGCTGTGTGCACTGCTGGAGGGCTGGTTGCCATGGTAAACAGCTATCAGTGCTTTCCACAGGCACATGTGACATCTGCTTAGTGTGTGTGCGTGTGTGTGTGTGTGTGTGTGTGTGTGTGTGTGTGTGTGTGTGTGTGTGAATTAAGACAGGCACATGTGCAACAGTGTGTGTTTTTTCATTGAATTCTAAAATGAGGACATGTAACATCTGCTTAGTGTGAGTGTGTGTGTGTGTAAAGACAGAGACATGTGCAAACAACTAATATGGAAGCCCATTTCTACCAGTAAAAAAATATAATATATTTTAAATTATGAGATAACAAATAAAAATTCTGAGATTTGAAACTCAAAATTATGACACAGAAAGTATGAGTTATAAAGTCAGATTTTTGACATACACAAAATTTTACATACACACATGCTCTGATCGCTTGCTGGCTCGTTTCCAGCTGCTGTTGAATGAATGCTGCCCCCTCAGCCACATCAGTCTGATTCTTCCACCACCAGAGCTAATTCTAATTCTTGCTTAAAAACCTCTCAAGGAGGTGCTTGCTTAATACAACTCCATGCAAAACAACAAGCAAATCAAGCATTTAATTTGACACATTTTCAGTACTCCTCAGTGCATCAGAATTTTGACTTTCAAATCTCATAATTGTTTCTCTGGTGGAAATGAGGTTCCATAGACTAAAGTGTGTGTGTTTGTGTTTTTTTTAAATACTAAGACAGGCACATGTAACATTGCTTAGTGTGTATTTGTAAAGAACTAAGAACTAAGGGCAGTTTTATAGTCCAAAATATGATTCAAAAGACAAAAGAGTCTGAGTTGTGTTGTGTGTGACAGCTCTGAG
>JAIFZK010000012.1:16047500-16050000 GCA_027481765.1 Tenualosa thibaudeaui | reverse complement strand
TTACTGCACGGGCCGGGCCTAAAACAGGGAGCAAGAGTGTGTGTGCGTGTGTGTGTGTGGAGGGTGTGGGGGAGTGTGTTATGCTCACAACCACAATTGTGGATTCCATCATCATAATTTAGTGCCAGGGATGAGTGTGTATATGCATCTATGTGTGTGTGTGTGTGTGTGTGAATGTCTCAGGGGCATAGATGGGATGGCTTCGTATTGTTAGACGTGGGTATAATGTTCACGGAATGGAGCGCAGGAGAAAAATAAACTCATATTTATAGGGCCAATGCGACCTCGAGGGAAGAGCTGTGCAGAGAGATGGAGAGTTCAGCCGTCTGAGCGTGGATGTGTGTGTGTGTGTGTGTGTATGTGTGTGTGTTTGTGTCTGGTTTGGACCCATAAGACTCATCTGTCAGAAGAGAGGGACAAAGAGTGTGTGTGTGTGTGGGGGGGGCAGAGAGCATGAGAGTGTGGGTGAGAGGGACACAGAGAGTGTGTGTGTGGGTTTGTGAGAAGGACAGAGAGTGTATGTGGGGGTGTGTGAGAGAGAAGGACAGAGAGTGTGTGTGTGTGTGTGTGTGTTTGTGTGGGTGTGGGAGTGCCTGTGTGTTTCAAATTCAAGGCACTTATGGTGGCCTACAGGGTGATTGATGACTCTGCTCCCATCTACCTGAATACTCTCGTAAAGGCCTATGTCACCTGACGACCGCTTCGCTCCTCTAAGGAACGTTATCTAGCACGGCCAACACCTTGTGCAGGTCAATCCAGACACTTCTCATGTTTGGTTCCACGCTGGTGGAATGACCTTCCAAGTGCTACCAGATCAACTGATACCCTCTCCACCTTCAAGAAACTCCTGAAGACCCAGCTCTTCCAAAAATATCTCCTTTGAGAATGCACTTAGCATCTTATACTTAATTTCTCTTTTATACTACACTTTATTACACTATTGAAGTTTCAACTTAGTAATAGTGCAGTTAGTGCAATAGTGCAGTTTTTATATTAGCAATATGCACTCTCTGTTAGTTACTTTCATTGTGTTGTAGCTTGAATGTTATCCTCTTTTGTAAGTCGCTTTGGATAAAAGCATCTGCTAAATGCATAAATGTAATGTAAATGTAAATGTAATGTTTGTGTGTGGGGGGGGGGGTGGGGGGGGTGAAAGGGACAGAGAGTGTGTGAGTGGGTGTGTGAGAGAGGGACAGATAGTGTATGTGTATGGTTGTGTGAGACAGAGGAACAGAGAGTGTGTGTGCGAGGGTGTGTGAGAGAGAGGGACAGAGAGTGTGTGTGCGAGGGTGTGTGAGAGAGAGGGACAGAGAGTGTGTGTGTTTGTGTGGGTGTGGGACTGCCTGTGTGTTTGTGTGTGTGTGTGGGCGGGGTGAGAGGGACAGAGAGTGTGTGAGTGGGTGTGTGAGAGAGGGGGACAGAGTGTGTGTGTGTGTGTGGGTGTGTGAGACAGAGGGACAGAGAGTGTGTGTGTGTGGGTGTGTGAGACAGAGGGACAGAGAGTGTGTGTGTGGGTGTATTTAACTTTAATTCACTTTACTTCACTAGGGATCCCAGACAAACGTGAGCAACTTCAATTAAAGGAGAAGTCTGGTGTGAGTCCATCAGTAGTCCTGCTGTTTGACATGCTGGGTGCTGTAGGGCCATAGGGATGAGAACATGGACCAAATAGCAAAATGGTGGCTAACGCTAACTTATGGGCAATGGGAAACACAACTGAAACAGTTACTTGTACCACCATCAGTTAGCATTAGATGCTATTTGTGTGTGTGTGTGTGTGTGTGTATGTGTCTGTAAGTGGATTAAGAGATGTTTGGGTGAGGCAGGTGTGAGTGTATTAGTATTTGCCATTGAAAGGCTGGAAACAATCACTGGAGCTGGCTGTGGCCTTGAATACCTTTCAGGAGCAGACAGGGCCTGTGCTCTTTGTCTGGAAGCGTGTGTGTGTGTGTGTGTGTGCATGTGTGTGTGTGTGTTTATTTGTGGGCTAGCTGAAGAGCATAGCTGCCCCAGGGCCAAGCCGTTCCCAGGCTGTCTTTACTTTGGACAGCAAAGGCCCAATTTCCAGTTAAGCCCCACTGATACATCCACACATCCAAACTCCAAACACACACACACACACACACACAAACACACACACACACACACACACACACACACACACACACACACACACACACACACACACACACACACACACACACACACACACACACACACAGCTAAGCCCTGCCGATGATTTCAATAGAATGGTAGAGCTGCCAACAGACCTGACAGAGAGTAGAGACTAGCCAGGAGAGGAACAGCGAACAACAGGTGCCCCCCACCCCCCACCCCCCACCACACTCACACACACACACACACACACACTTATGAACACATACACACACACGCATGCTTGAAGTGCTCCATTGATAGACGAGTCTCAGAGTCTCAGTTGTTGCGTGACTAGGATAGCCCATTCAGTGACAACCTCCATCAGAGAGAGAGAGAGAGACAG
>JAIFZK010000012.1:16025000-16030000 GCA_027481765.1 Tenualosa thibaudeaui | reverse complement strand
GGCCTGCGACCTACGTGTATGGTGTCAAACCCATCTTTATCATATGCCACTTAAGCATTAGTCTTGTCCTCTGAGGGCCTCCGTACCTTGTCTACATACGTGACTACAAACTGTCGGTTGAAAAAAAGCACTTTTCTTTGGGTTTCCCACCATCACCTGCACAGTCCTAATGTGTCTGTGTTCTGAGTTCTGTGTTCTGTGTTCTGTGTTCTGACCTCCTCACCTCTTCATTTAGTCCTCCTTTCCTGTCAGTACATATGATGCACCTCATCATTGAGTCAGTTGAGCTCAATAGTAACATGCATGTCTAGCGGCCAGTATTGTGTTGTGTAAACGCAATAACTATTTGTAGCATCATTAAAACTATTTTCAAGCAGGCCATACAGCTGTCAATCATTTCAAGCTTTTTAAATCAGACTGCATGAAATGATGTGAAGGCCTGGATCCAGTCCCTGGGCCGTGTGTTGGACACTCCTGACATAGACAGACACAGTCCTTACTCTATAGTACTGACTGTATTACATAGACAGACACAGTCCTTACTCTATAGTACTGATTGTATGAGATAGACAAACTCAGTCCTTACTCTATAGTACTGACCCTATGTATAGACAGACACCGTTCTTATCTATAGTACTGACAGTATGACATAGACAGACTCAGTACTTACTCTATAGTACTGACTGTATGAGATAGACAGACACAGTCCTTATCTATAGTGCTGACTGTATGACATAGACAGACTCAGTCCTTACTCTATAGTACTGACTGTATTACATAGACAGACACAGTCCTTATCTATAGTGCTGACTGTATACATAGACAGACACAGTCCTTACTCTATAGTACTGACTGTAGGACATACACAGACACAGTCCTTACTCTGTAGTACTGACCTTATTTATAGACAGACACAATCCTTATCTATAGTACTGATTGTATGACATAAACAGACACAGTCCTTACTCTATGGACCGCTTCAGCGTTATACGAAACAGCACTTGAATGTTCTATTTTGTTCCCAAACTATTTCCACTACATTAAGATAACAATGGAATGTTTAACAAGAAGCCTTTTGGGAACAGCTATCGAGCTCGAACTTGAAACAGTCTATAGTATTTTCCTCTAGACTTCCTCTGTGCTAACAGTGCTAACCAGATAGCATGATTGTGAAGCGTCAGGAGGAACTGAAACCAGTTAAAGTGGGTTAAATTGAATAAAACAAGACAGACAGACAGACAGACTCTGCTTCTTTTCCTTTTCCTCCCTCACTTTCTTCTCCTCTCTCTCCTTCTACTTCATTCCCCTGCACCCTTGTCTGGGATCATCCGTTATACTCCCGCCTCTCATTCAGAAGCATATGCTCTGAGACACACACACACACACACGCACGCCCAGTCAGTTCTTCTGACAGAATGAATGGGTCTGAGACAGAGTGCATGGCGGAGTCTGTCACCTTTTTTACTAGGACTCTGTGGTATTTATGAACTTACTTTACTGGCCTCCCGTCTTGGCAAAACACACACTCCTCTCAAACTCTCACGCACACTTGACTGAGCCAGCTAGGTTACAAATGGCCAAATGTACTTTCTACTGTAAACTAAGACACACTGTATGGCACAGCAAACACATTCTGAAACACACACTTTCGAACACATCACAACAGCAGGTTTTCACACAAAACATCCTCCAAGAAACCTTTTTCAGGTCTCATTCACTGAATCTCCATGATGGTATCTCTTACCAGAGTAAATCCAGCTAAGTCATTCAACACAAACACACTTCAGTTCAGTCCTCGGAGTGTCTGCACTGTTCCCAGCACTCATAGAGAGATCAGAATGAACTTAAGCAGCTCTTACCTGTGTGTGTGTCTGCCGTTCTGAGTTGAGAGAATAGTCCCAGTGGGTTTTCTTCTGTTTCCACAGCAGACTCTTCTGCCCTATAGCCACACGCCGAACTTCCCCGAGAGACTGACTTGGAGTGTGTTTGTGTGTGTGCACGCGCGTGTGTGCATGTGTCGGTGTGTGTGTGTGCGCGTGTGTGTGCATGTATCTGTGTGTGCGTCTGGAGAGAAAGAGAGAGAGAGAGGGTAGGCTTGTTGGACAGCCTCCCTCGGTGTGTGTGTGTGTGTGTGTGTGTGTGTGTGTGTTTGTGTGTGTGTGTGTGTGTGTGTGTGTGAAGGGTTATTTTGGTGTGTCAGGAACTGCAGACAGAAAGGAGAGAGAGGTTGGTGCTGCTGCTCCCCTTCTCTCACTCCCCTGCTCTCCCTCCTTCAAGATGAATCAGACAAACACACACACACACACACACACACACACACACACTTACACACACACACACACATATGCTCAGACGCGTGTGCCCCACTTCACACCCACTTTGTTGGTCGCAGACCCCTCCTTAAGGATCACCCCCTTGGGATCCCCCCCCTTCCTTCCTTCTTAGAGTCTGGTTTAGCAACAGAACACACACACGCAAATGCACACACACACACACACATACACAAGCACACACACGCACAGGACCCCGTCATTTCCAATTCCCTCACTTAGCAGGGGGAAGAGAGGAAGTCTTTGCTCACTCCTGACACTATGCCACACAGACCTCTTGTCAGACACGTTACACACACACGCACACACACACACACACTCCTCAGATGAAAAGAGGTTGAGTGAAAGTTTTTTGTGTGTCATCAAACACTTTATCAATGGCTTTACAGTGATAGGACACATATTCTGTTAGAATAGATGGAGTACATGGATAGATAGATAGATAGATAGATAGATAGATAGATAGATAGATAGATAGATAGATAGATAGATAGATAGATAGATCTCTATCTCTAGAGCCCTGCCGTCCAACTGCGAGATGATGTAAGCAATTTTACCTTGTTCGGTGGAAAAAGATAGATAGATAGATAGATAGATAGATAGACAGATAGAACCAAATCTGGACATAGAAATAGAAAGATTTACAAAGATGCTGTGATAGGTCGAGGAAATTGAGAGAGAGAGGGTAAAGACAGGGACAGAGAGAGAGAGGGAGGGGGGGAAGACAGGAACACAGAGAGAGAGAAAGGGGGAAGGGGAGAAGAGAGAGGGAAGGACAGAGACACAAATAGAGAGAGAGAGAGAGAGAGAGCACAAGAAAGAGACTGAAAGAGATGAGGGGCCTTTTTATGGTCTGAGGTGCGTGAAGAAAGCCCAAGGCCTGTGTGGTGCTTTAATCCCCCATAGAGCTCACTACACTCACAGACAATCCCCTCTCTAAGCCACACACAACTCTGTTAGCAAGCTGAAACCACACACACTAAAGAACAGAGAGAGAGACAGAGAGAGAGAAAGAGAGAGAGAGAGAGGGACGGGTAAGGATCTGTGCATCTGTGAAATGAGATGTGTGTGTGCGTTCAGTTAGAGACGGGGTGTGGGTGCACTGACAGACGGGGTGTGTGTGTTTGTGCTCAGTGCGAGATCCAGGTGTCATCAAGCCACATCCATCTCCTGAGCACAGCAGGTGAGAGCCATGCTGATCCCACTTCCTCCTGATGCATCCTGGGTAATGCGCTTAAGAACAGGGATGGTAGCAACAGCCAATCGCTATCCAAGACACTGCCTCGCGCATCTAAGAAAACTCATTGTGCTCTTGATGGAGACCAGACAGGTCGAAGCATGCAAAAAAAGAAATCACACTGTGGGAGCTGTAAAACAATGTGCGGATATGCTTTCTCCTCTTTGGACATGGTAACAACAGCCTCCCAAGATAATGGGGAGGTGAAATGTGTGTGTGTGTGTGTGTGTTGGATGGTGTTGGGGTGTGCCTCCTTTACTGAAACCTAACCCCTAAACTCATTGTTTCCCAGAGTAGGTTGGGTGCGGGTGGGGGGGGGTTGTGGGTATGTGCCACCCCCCCCCCCTCCCTCACTGGGGAGATGGTACATTTAGAAGCACTGTACATTGCAGCTGTGAGGCTGCCTTCTCAACTGACTACAAGCAATCTACCAACAATGGCCACTGTGCATATGTGTGTGTGTGTGTGTGTGTTAGCAGTAGGGGGTTACTGTCAGCACCCAAGGCCTTAGTTGTAGAGATTAAATGACGGCTGGGTACGGGATACAGAGATGCCCCTCACCGTAGGGTCTGAGTCTACACACACACACACACACACACACACACACACATGCCCCTCTCTTGAACAGCACCTGGCTTTGAAGAACAGTGTGTTTATGTTAGAATGAAAAAGGCAGGCGAGCAGAACAACAAACATTCCAGAGCTGCAGTAGGGGCCTTGACCCCCACCAGCTGGTCCCACTTGGGTAGGGAGGGAAATAGCATCCCAAAATTACAGAGGGTGTGTGTGTGTGGGAGGGGGCACTCACTATGCCTCTCCATCATAGAAACCAAACAGCCTTTGCCACTGCCGCTGGGTCTTTCCTGAAGGGTTCAGAAGGAAGGAGTCAGAATTAAAAATTGGAATTTGGAATTAGGTTTTAAATTAGATTTTTAATGAAAGAATCAGAATCAGAATTCAAAAGAGTATTAGAATTAAACAGTCAAAATCAGGGATGCTGTCAGCCCACTAACTTTACAGATCAACATCAGATCCAAAGTCTGTCAAGAACTCCAGATTTGCCGAATGTTTGCATTCAGAGGTCTCTGCTTTGTGTAGCTTGGAGTTCTGTGATTAGATTAGGACCTGTGCAACACCGCTGCCAGAGAGGGTTGGAGCAGAGCAAGAGGCTCAAACATTCGTTAAGTTCCGTGTTCTAATTTCTCAAGGGGGAGGGAGGAAAATCCCTTGTAATGCACACCAGAGTTGGACCCTCATATGCTGATACAGATCATTGAAAAGGTTATATTGTGACATTATGTGACACTTCCACTTATGCAGACCTGAACTATTCATGTTTGCTCCCATCGTAACATATTATGTTGCTCTAGCTTGGTCAGTATTCAACGGTCTTTGCCTCTGCTGTCTTTAGGGTTTACCAGAGTCAGTCATTT
>JAIFZK010000012.1:15982500-16020000 GCA_027481765.1 Tenualosa thibaudeaui | reverse complement strand
CCAGCACCCGTCCCATGACACGAGGCCAGGGCTCCTTCAGTGCACTTCAGTCAGCTGTCTTGTCTGCATGTCATCCATTGTCAGTGCATGACAGAAGCCTGTTTGACCTCTTGCATGTGTGAGAATGGTGGAAGACTTTCCTATAGAGGTCTAATGTGTACAAATGTTGAGTTAGATTTCTGTGTACTGTAAGTGTGTTTGTCTGTATGTGTGTGTGTGTGTTGTGTGTTTCTGAGCATGTAAAATGCCCATGTTGATCATGTTACAGTAATTGGCATGCTCTCCTTGGCACACACACACACGCAGAGCAGAATTTCATGAAACCACAGGAGTGTTTTTCGCCTCCGCCTTGTGTGTGTGTGTGTGTGTGTGTGTATGTGTGTGTGTCTGTGTGTGTGTCATTGGTATAACTGCTGTGTGCATGTTTGCCCTCTGCCCAGCTTATGCCCTTTCATTTGGACTTTGATTCACTGAGCTTTGGTTTTTTGCTCCAGATGCCTGAACAACTGGTGATTCCAGTGTGAATCCAAGTGGGGCTGGTGGATGAACACAGTGGCTGGACGCACTAGTTTGCATGTGTGTGTGTGTGTGTAGACAGGAGCAGTAAGGACTGTTTCTCAGCTGACATAGTGTCGTCTAAATGTCATGTGAAGTCAGGCAGTCCAGTATGAGTCGTGTGTGTGTGTGTGTGTGTGTGTGTGTGTGTGTGTGTGTCATGCAGTCCTATATGAGTCAAGTCTCAGTCTCACTCAAATCACTGACTCATTCCCTCTAGACCCCTAACCCCTCAGCCCCCCCGCTTGCGGTTACCATGACGTCTGTTGTCTTGACAGCACCATGTGACTTTAATCGTCCAAGTTGACGCCACTGAGTCGTGCGGTGCCACCTGTCCTGGGCGCGATCTGTTTTCATGCGTCACCCCGATTATTAACTGATATTGCAGATGTGAACCAGCTAGGTGGCAACTAACCCAGACAAGGTGCTGTTTATTTGTTAAGCTTGACACACATACACACACATACACACACACACACACAGACGGACTCACACACAAGCTTGACACACATACACACACATACACACACACACACACAGACGGACTCACACACACTTAGACATACTCATCCTCGCACACAAGGACACACACACACACACACACACAAACACACAGTAGCAGTGTCGTAGGGACAGTAACAATGCTTACATTTTGTAGCGGGAACATTTTGTTGCTGTCTTGTAGTGTAAAGTGCATGCTGGGAGTCACATCGAGTCTCTGATTTCACCTGCCGAGAACTGAGGACTGATACCCACGAGGAAGCTCTGTGTGTGTGTGTGTGTGTGTGTGTGTGTGTGTGTGTGTGTGTGTGTGAGAGAGAGAGGACTGATACTCGCGAGAGAGCAGTGTGGTGACGAGTGTAGATGAGCTCTCCAAATGTGACCATGAGGGACATCGAGGAGCCACTGTAGGAAAAAATATAGCACTCACTCACACACACAAACACACACACATATGCACAAGAAATACAGGCAAACATAAATGCGCGCGCACACACACACACACACACACACACACACACACACACACACACACACGCACACACACACACACACACCACACCTTTGACCAACATTTGAAGAGCAGAATCTGGGAGATGTCTTTGGGTAGTAGGTTTTAAGTACACTCACTGGGTTTTAAGTACACTCAAAATGCATTGCCATATTCTTTAAAGACACTTAATGGCAACTCAAGATACTTTTTGGGACACCTTAGTTGTATTGCTTAAGCGTATGATTAAGCATTCTAAAGTATATGATTAAGCACTCTAAAGTTTACTTTAATGAAACACTTGCTGTCAGTGCATTGAAAAATATTTTGGAAAAAACACAAAGAGCACATAAAATGCACATAAACCCACATGTGCACACACCATAGCAACAATGAAGGAGAAGAGACAGTCAACTGTATTTGATTCTCTCTCTCTGTCTCTCACTCTTTCTCTCTCAAACACACACACACACACACTCCATCATGCAGTGTTCAAAGAAAATTGTGTTGGATTGCTGTAGCCTGACACACACACACACACACCATCATAGAGTGAGTGTTCAAAGAGAACAGTGTTTGATTGCTGTAGCCACACAAACTCTCTCTCTCTCTCTCTCACACACACACACACACACACACACACACACCATGATGGAGTGTTCAAAGAGAACTGTGTTTGATTGCTGTGGCCGCATGCTATTTGAAGGGCAGACGGGTCTAATGTTTCGAGCCTCCTGGCCCCGGCGACAGTCACACCACCCTCTCACTCGTTCATTCTTTCAATCACTCCCTCGCTCCCTCCCTCCTTTGCTCCATCAATCAGTCCCTCAGCCATTCACTACCTCGCTCTCGCTCTGCTGGTTGGGTCTCCTTCCTTCCAAGATTCTGCAGTGCAGGAGCAGCCAATGACTAAGGAGCTGATAGGAGACTTACAGTTTTTCACAAATGCTAAAAATCGACTCTTTGTTCAAAGCCATGAGCCATTTTGACCTTGTCTCAGGAAAGTTCAATTGTGAAAAACTGTGATTCTCTCTCTCTCTCTCTTTCTGCTCATCTTGGCTTTTCACACTGAGTGTCAATCACACATTGGACAGGAAACAATACACACACACACACAGATAAGGTTTTTAATGGAGGTAAAGGTAAAGAAAGGTAAAGAAAGTAAAGAGTTTTGTTGGCATTACAACAGATTAACCAATCAACACTCACAAACAAACAAGTACAAAACAATCTAACTCATACATAGTGTTACAATATCACACACACACACACACACACACACACACACACTCACACACACACACACACACACACACTCTTTCCCCTTTAACACCTAAAGCAGTGTGCGTCACCATCAGTCGGCTGCTGTCTGTAATAAATGGACACCTGATACTGGACATGACCACTGGAGGGGAGAAGAGCTAACATGTCATTCATTCATTCATTCATTCATTCATTCATTCATTCATTCATTCATTCACTCATTCATTCATTTGTTTGTATTGCACCACTATTATTATTATTGTTATTATTATCAGTAGTAGCCTAAGCACTTCCAAAATAACAACCTCTTCATCTGCCAATAACATTCCATGCCATAGTAATCACAGCAACTGCATCTCTACTTGTATTCTAGTTGAAAAATGCTGTTAAGTTCTGAATCCAAACTAGATTTGGTTCATTCCAACATTCCCACAGTGCCACAGTGGAGTGGGCACACAGCCCTGCTGCAGCTCTGGACTGAATCCATTGTGAACTCATGAAGTAGCCATTTGCTCCTAATGGCTTTGGATGAAGAGAGGATAATGACTCGTGGTCACACACACAAACACACACACACACACACACACACACACACACACACACACACAGTTCTGAGGAGATGTGGAGAGAGCTGCCTTTACTCCACTGCCTGGTATAGAAGACACAGAGGAAGTGTGTAAGTAATCACAGTGTGATTTGAATACACTTCTGATAACAGACACACACACGCACACACACACTTCTGATTGCGATTTACAGTCCTCATAGAACAGAGACTTCAGTTCATCAGAAGTAGCCAACTTTCAAGATGATGGCACACATACACACACACACACACACACACACACACACACACACAAATTTCCACTAGCACACACACACATACACACAAACACACATGCACCAATGTGTGACAACAGTGTTTAGCTCCCATAAACACTTTTTTCAGAGTGTGACACCCTCTGGGTTTGAGTGAGCAGAGCAGCAGTTATACCAGTGACACACACACACACGCACACATATTTAGTACAAGATATAAACACACTTTATAGGAGTTATAATTTAATGGTATAGACTCATGCAGATGTCATAATTGTAGTGTCAACTGGTAGAGAGAGAGACAGTGAGAGAGGGAGAAAGAGAGAGTGAGAGACTAATGAAATGATACAGTGAGTGAGAGTGAAAGGCTGTGAGAGGGAGATAGAGAGAGAGGGGGAGAGAGAGCGAATTCAGAAAGAAGAGGTGGTGAAAGATGGCGCTATTTCAAGGGAGGCCACAAACTAGGCAGCCTTTGAAGTCTTGACTTCACCAGATTACATTTATACCAATGCTGTCATCTGCCGACGACTGTATACTGAAACTTAAGCACAGTGGATCTGTCGGTGACCGCCACGCTACACTCACTCACACATGGACTGCCCAGCACTCGATCAAAGCTGACGGAACACGCCGGAAGGAACAAGCATTGCCAGTCATGTTTTTTCTAACCCTAACCTAGCCTCAGTCTGAGCAGCTGCAGATGGAGGGCAGAGAGAACACAGCAGCACATATCAGAGCCAGAGCAGGGCCAGATAAGAACCAGATGAGGGTCAGAACAGAACCAGATCAGGCCAGAACAGAGCCATATCAGAGCCAGATTAGGGCAGGATTAAAATCAGTGGACCAGGCCCAAATCAGCAGATTGAGGGTCAATTACAATAGGACCAGATAGATCAGATCAGTAGACTAGGGTCAGCTGGATGAGTGTAGATCAGGATTAGAGCTAGATCAGGGCAACACACACACACACACACAGACACACACACACACACACACACACACACACAGAATTGTACAGATGGTTGCTCCCCAAAGAAGACTGGCACATCTGTCATAGCTGCTGCTGCTGGAATAGAACACATTCAAGGAGGAGGAGATGTCCCACAATGCATTGCTCTCAAGCAAGGATGGTGTCCCACAATGCAGTGTGTGTGAGTGTGTGATTGTGTGATACTGTGAAGAGTGTGTATGCATATGTGGGTGGAGTACGTCACATGGATGGATAGAGGAGATGGTGTAACTGGTATCATCTGCCTTCCTTAGTAAGTGTAGCAAAGCCAGCACTTCAACTGAAAGGGGAGTGTGTGTGTAAGTGTGTGCGTGTGATAGAGGAGGTTGAGGGGGCTGCATTGTGTGTGTGGCATTGTTCTCACTGTGGTCCTTGTCTGGATTGACCTGTCTGTCATTGTGGTTAGTAAAAATAACCGTGTCATTCTTCAGAACCCAGCTGCCCCTCCTGTCCTGTCCTCTCGCCGTCTGATAGGCCCCTCACCAAACACACACACACACAAACATACACACACTTACTTACACACATTCATAAGCATACACACACACACACTGATTGCCTGCATTAAGTAATACCAATCCCTGCAGAGACTTCTAGTGACATATTCTACTGTGGCCTTCAATCAGCTCCACTCATATGACATCACAGAGGGCCATTGAGCTGATTTTAGAGGGCTTGAAGCTGGTGTGGTGGTGGTGGTGGTGGTAGTGGTAGTGGTGGTGGTGTGTGTGTATGTGTGTGGGTTGGTGAGACCAGTGACACACAGATCCCATACTGTGAGCTGGGAGATGTGGCTATAGTGGGGGAGCTGGATTATAGTTAGATGGAGTTATAGTTATAGTATTATGTTATATAGAATTATAGTATATATTATTATATGGAATTATAGTATATGATGTTATATAGAATTATCAGAAGTTTCTTTGTTGCCATGGGAAATTGCACCTCAACATCAATGTCCTTGACCTGTGGTGTCCTCCAGGGGTGAATCCTTGGACTGTTCAACCTCTATATACATATATCTGTATACGTATACATATACATATACATATATATAGATAAAAAGAAGTAATTCTATTTGGGAAAAAGGTGAAAGACTCAGAATTGCCACTAGTCTTGACGCAAAGGGGATTAAATCAAAAGACACTGTTAAAAATCTTTTCATTGAAAGCAATCTAAACTTTGACAGTTCCATGAAAGCAATCACTAAATCTGCATTTTACCACCTAAAAACATTTCCATAATAAGATGACTCAAAAATAAGAGAACTCAAAAAATGATTTGGAAAGACTAATCCATGCTTTTATTTTCAGTAGTGTTGATTACAGCAATGACCTTTTCACAGGCCTGACAAAAAGACCATCAAATAGTTTCAGCTGATTCAAAATGCTAGTCCAAGTCCAAAAAAACAGAACACATTACGCCAATTCTCAAAGGTCCCTTCATTGGCTCCCAGTAAGCTATAGAATAGACTTTAAAGCACTGCTGCTTGTGTACAAGTCTCTAAATGGGACAGGGTCTAATTACCTCTCTGATATGTTTCAGCAATATAACCCAGTCAGATGTACCCAGATTGCAGGAGATAAATTTGCTGGTAAAACCTGCCGTTAGAACAAAGTGTGGTGAAGCAGCCTTTAGCTACAATGCAGTACAGCTATGGAGCCAACTCCCAGAGGACATCAAAAAGGCTCTTACTGTTGGCAGTTTTAAAACTAGACTAAAGACCAAGCTGTGTTTTTATTTCTTTTAAACTTCAATCATTTATTGCTAATTTTGTACTTCATTATTACTATATTTATAGTATATGTATCAGCTATATCATTTATTACTTAACTTTTGCTTAATTGTGTTACTTTATTTGTAGTATTTGTATAATGTATGTTTTATTTTCAATCACTTACTTTTTTCATTTTATTTTCTGTTACTCACTGTTCTTTGCCTTTATCTCTGTAAAGCACATTGAGCTGCCTTGTCTTGTCTGTAATGAATGTGAATTTGGTCCGACATGGGTTTGAGCCCTGTTTTTTTCTGTGGAAAAGGTGGTTCTACAAGCGGAGAAGGTAGTTCCACAAGTGACGGGTGTCACAGTTTCTCAGGTAAAGTGGGCTCACTGACACAGTAGGTGGTTGTGGTTGCTCTGGAATTAGCACAAAGCTTAGTTATCCCAGGGATTGTTTTGTGTTTAGTTAGTCTAACATTAAAATCCATAATTGCACTACTTACAGTTTCGGATTTGGCCCGACGTGGGTTTGAACTGTTCTTTTCCATGGAAAGGTGGTTCATTAGTGGTCTACAGCTGCTTATTTCTCTAAAAAAAATTTTTTTTTTTTTTTAAATTCATTATTTTGTTTATTTTACCTACCTTTTTCCTCAATTATTTTTTGTCAGTTATTATTCATAGTTTTTTTTCTTTATCTTTGTAAAGCACATTGAACTACCTTAGTGTATGAAATGCGCTAAATGAATAAACTTGTTTGGCCTTGCCTTGCCAGACTGTTTAACTATCAGCCCTCTCTCAGGCTCCTCAAGCTGGACCTGAGCAGAATTCAATCCTTCTGAATTCTGGTCTCTTTATATGGCTACTGGAACAGATTGGTCCGATCTCTACTGGATTGGACCTGCAACAGGTGGATCCTTCTCTGGACTGGTGATGTTAGATTAGGTGGTTCCCCTTCGGATGGACTGGTTTTGCCAGATTAGGTGGATCCCTGAGGCCTCCAGACTGGATGGGACGCCCCTGATGTGACACTTCCCATGAGGTCAAGGCATGTGGAGGTCACCAACCTTTAGCCTCATTCTTGCCTATAGGTCTATATAGGTACAGGATTGCTTTAGAATAATGGGCCATGCCTCACCTGTGCTTGCCACTTGTCTGTGAGTGAAGGGGTTCCCACGGGGATGAACTTCACAAGTCCATGGGTTTATGCAGGGTGGTCTAAACCATAATATAATATAATATAATATAATAAAACACAGCGGTAACACTTCGATTAGGGTACACATATTCACCATTAACTAGCATCTTATTACCATAAACATAGTAACATACTAGCCATTTGTTAGCCATTACTCAGTCACATAGTCACATATTAATACCTTATTCTGACTTTATTCTACCCATAATAGACCATTAACTAAGAATTTGTACTCCTAATTACTTTTTATTCATGGATGGTCTATTCATAGGAACAAAACCCACAACTACAAGTACCTAATAGTGTCCAAATAAGTCCTAATTATGTCTTTTTGAATGTGTTCCTGGAAATAACTGTTCCTAATGTACTACCACTTTATAAGCAAAGGATATTGAGATCATAATTCATATACAACAACTAGCTTACTTAATATGAATAAGCAATAATGAGGAGTTTATATTGGAGAAATTCTAGTTAAAGATCTACTACACTCTACTATACACTCATGTAGAATAATGCATTAATAAGTGACTTGTAATGACTAACAAATGCCTAGTATGTTATTAATCTGCATGTTAATAAGCTGCTAGTTAACAGTGAATAGGGGTACCCTAATCTAAAGTGTTACCAACATAACATAACATAACACAACACAACACAATATTACATGATGTTATATTATGTTATAGACTGTATAGTTGCAAATATATAAAAGAGATTTATTAATCTGAAGCAACATTGAACCATTGAAAAAATAGTATTGCATGGCTCTCATCATGACCACATAATAAAAGGTTAATATGCAAAAAAATGTCACAAACCTGGCCTTCAGCTTTCAGTTCATTTTACAGCTTAATTTCATCAGTACAGCCTGCAAAATCCTGATCCTGTTAAGATCCATTGAAGTCACTCATGAGCAGGCCTGGCTTCAGACATGGCAGACATGGTTAAAAGGAGTGTGTTTTTGTACAGTATGCGTGTCTGTGTCTGTGTGTGTGTGTGTGTGTCTTTGTAAATGTGTTTCATCTGATTGCTTTGAACCTCCGCTTGCAAAAATATTGATCGATAGCGATATCAATCCATTTTCTCAAGCATACAGGATAGCAGTTGAGATCTGTGAATAGATTGTTTGGTGGTCCCTCTAACCCTGACATCAGAGCAATGTTATTTCACATTTAATAGATTTTCATGGACAGAAGAATACTCTACACAGCTGCATTAAGGCAAGCTCACATTAAGCTCTTGTGTCTGCCCTAGATAGAGGCTTAGTGCCCTCAATATCTAAGAACACCACAGGTGAAGATGATCCATCAGATATTCAAGTGAATTAACTTTAATTAATTAACTGTTAAGTTGAATTCATTTTTAGCGACATAAGAAGCATAAAAACTGTTTCTCATGAACTGTGAGTGAAATCTGTGAGTTAGAGCGCTGTCATTCTTTTTCCATCTTATGTCGCTATACCTTTTTGAAGCAAATAATTACCATTTTAAAGCAAATAATCATTTTGATGGAAAAGGGCTGTGGTCTGTAATTAGCCAACAGGTGACCAGTTTCAGCATAAATACCAAGCCCCTGTAGGGGCGGCTGACTGTTGGCACAGCTCCAGGCACTTAGCATTACCATGCACTCTGAGTTATGGGCAGTGCATAGCGTGCATTATTTACATGCTTTTGTAAACAGTTGTTTATTGATTTCAGACTTGTGGCCCTTCAATTTTAGTGACTTTAGGAGATTAGCGTTGGAGTGCACACGTTTACTGTCCAGAGACTTTTAATTTGGTGGGAGCTTTGCTGGATAAACACAAAAGGCAGTTCAGCTGTTGGTGCAGGCGTGGCGCGGCATGGCGTGGGGTAGTGTGGCGTGGTGCGGCGCGGCATAGAGGAGAGAGGGTACTGGTGGGGGGGAGGGGAGAACCACGCTTCTGCCTAGCCTTGAAGCTCAGCTACGGCTCTTTGATGTGATTGATGGTGCTCTCTTTGAGTGGTGTGCGTGTGTGTGTGTGAGTGAATATGCATGCGTGTGTATGCATGTGTGCTTGCGAACTTTGATTGCTATTCATCCACTTTATACATTCAACCTCTGCTAATGATAATAGTCCCAAGTTGAACACTGCTATAGGGCAGTATGTGTGTGTAGGTACTGCTGTAGGGCAGTATGTGTGTGTAGGTACTGCTGTAGGGCAGTATGTGTGTGAAGGTACTGCTATAGGGCCTGTTTCTCTTCACACTCAAAGACCACAAGCAGTAGAACAGAAGAGAAATTATCATTTTCATTTTACCTTTACACATCCAACTGATACATTATCCAAAGGGTTTCTTACTGTATGTGACAGTGGAGAAAAATCCATGTGAGTGTGTGAGTGTGTGACATAACACTCTCAAGAGCTTTCTTGGCCACTGGCACTGGGAAGTTTTATTATAAAGGTATAAAAGCAGTAGATTACATTCAACCTTATTATTATTACACATGTATGAATACAAAGTAACGAAATACATTGAGAGCTTTCATAGGTATGACACACACACACACACACACACACACACACACACACACACACACACACACTTAAGAATTTGTGCCTTTTGTGTCTTACGTTGTGAAGCTTAAGTTGCTAGACTGCATCCAGTCTATTGTCAGAGCACTTAGGGGAGGGCTGTTGCAGACAGTCTACTAAACACACACACACACACACACAAACACACACTTAGGTCAGGTAATTCTCTCTATCTCTTTCTCTTTGTTTTCTGTCTCTGTCTCCCCCTTTCTCTCTCTCTCTCTCTCAGGCACATACCCTCCCCTGGTGGCCAAGTGTGGTACTGTCACCCATTAAGCCCTGAAGTTTTACTGTATTGAACTTTCAGAAGAAGTCATTTTTTTCGTGGATGTTTGACTCATGCCCATGGTGATAAAGACCCTCAGGAGCTTCAGCGTCTGAGAGGGACGCCTTACCTTGTCTACATGCGTGGCCACAAACTGTCGAGAGAGAAAAAATGCATGTGTCTTTGTGTGTCTGACCATCACCATCACAGTGTGTGCTCTGTGTTCTAACTTTCTCACCACTTAACGTAGTCTTTCTTTCCTGCTGGTAAGCAGTTCCATGTTGCACCTCATAGTTGGGTTCAGTAGTGACATGATAATAATGTTTTCGTAAAACTATTCTCAAGCAGGATATATAGCTACATTTGTTTTCAAGCTTTTGGAATGGGGCCTCATGAAACGATGTGAAGGGTCAGATCCAGCCTGCGGGCATGGACTTCTGAGGGCTTACACTGGAGGGTTTACACTGGAGGACACTCACAGAGGATAACATGTTTCCCTGATGTCATGAAGACTCCGTGGCCTGACAGGTGGTTCTGGCCCACAGCCTAATCAGCCATGCCATGCGTGTGTGCGTGTGTGTGTTTAGGACAACAGGAGTAATAGAATGCGATTTATTCTGGTGCATCCGTGCAGAGCCTGCTGGAAAAAATAAGTCAACATGTTTGTGAGCCATATGACTACCTCACCACCCCACAGGGACTGTGTGTGTGTGTGTGTGTATGTGTATGTGCACATGTTTGCATATGTTTGTGTGCACATACAGACACACATACAAATACACACATACAAATATGTTTATTTCAGGATATGTGTGTGTGTGTGTGTGTGTGTGTGTGTGTGTGTGTGTGTGTGTTGTGTGTGTGTGTGCAGGGAGCTGGTCTTGACTACAGCACCATCCTCACGGGTGATGAAGGGGCAAGAGAGGGGTGGGGCGCAAGGTAAGGGTGGGTGGGGGTGCTTTTCCATGGTGCACCACCCCAGGAGCGGAAGTGTGGCAGATTTTCCGACTGTGCCTCAGATGAGTTTTCCAGCTGCAGCTGCCGCCATGGTGACTGTGGTAGTGTCAGCTCCAGTCCAGCCCAGACAAACACCAAACACACACCGGCATGGGCCGACATGGCCACTGCTGGGAACCAAAGAGATGATTTGTTGAGCATCAGCGCAGGGCACAAGCTCTCTCTCCCTCCTTCTCTTTCTCTCTATCTCTTTTTCTCTGTCTTTCTTTCTCTTTCTCTCTCTCCCACAGAGCTTTTTATTTTCCTTTTGAGTCTGTATGGACAATGAAAGCTGCTGAAAATGAAAAGATAATGAGAACATGCAAAACTCTTTTTGCTGTTTTATTATCAAATGATCCTAAAATAGCCAAAATGAAAAAAGTGAAATATTTACATTTGTCTTTTCATTGCATGACTTACTGGTGACAAAAATAAAAATAGATTTCAAATGTCTATTTGTCATTTCATTACAATTGCCATCCTGGTACATTATTGCCAGATCTTAAAATGTAAATCATTTATGTCAACATGAAAAACCTGAAGAAAATTACACATTTTAAGATCTGGCAATAATATACCAGGATGGTAATGAAAAAATAACAAACAGACCTTTTTACATGTATTTGTATTTTTGTCACAAATGACTCCAGATGAAAGACAAATGTAAATATTTCATTTCAGCAGGAGTTCACTGCTGCCCAGAATGAAGCAGCAGTTCACAAGCTCCTCCAGCAGACATACACACATACACACACCCACACACACTCACACACACATACATACAGATACATGCACGCACACTGACACTCATGAGTCTCATGTGTTCATAGGCCTTTCTGTTCTCCAGTAGCCAAACAGTGTGATCTCTCCTGACTGTCATCAAATCTGACCACTAACTTTACTGATGCATGGCTTAATCTTACTTATAAATGTTTCCACATACACTGGAATTACCTGAACTTGTCTGGTGTCCCTTATCAGTGTGTTAACACATAACATACTTTCCTTGCAATGTTGCAAATGTTCTTGTTGTGGGAAAAACAAACCATTTCCTTTGTTTTGACCTGAAATAGGGGTAGTTAGGATGATTCAAAGAGCCCAGCACCCAGATAGGGAGATAAGATGCCTGAGAGACCATTTTACCATTATGTGTGTGTGTGTGTGTGTGTGTGTGTGTGTGTCTGCATGTTGGGCGGGAGGGGTGGGGGGGGGTTGTGCCAAGTTAGTCAACTTAGAGCCAGCTTGGAGAGGAAGAGTAGAGGAAGAGAAGAGAGGAGAGGAGAGAAAAAGAAAAATGGGGAAGAAGAAAGGGGAGAGGAGGAGAGGGGAAGGAATGAGACAAGAGGAGACACACACACACACACACACACACACACAGAGAGGTGGCAGGAGAGAAGCAGACTAGTCATTGCCACACACACACACACACAGAGGAAGAAATAGTTCTCTCTGTGTGACACTGTGTTTCATTTATTTATGTCAGTACTGCTGCTCTCCTCCTGTCTGCCTACAAAGATGCTAATGACACACAGAGCAGCAGCAGGCTAGTCATCACCACAGTGTCTCCACACACACACACACACACACAGACACACACAGACACACACACACACAGACACAAAGAGATGGCAGGAGCGTGGCAGGCTAGTCATCACCACACACACACATACACACACACACACACACACACACAGGCAGTAGCAGCAGCGACTGTCAAGTCATTGGCAGACACAGAAACACACACACACATACACACACACACACACACACACACACAAAGGTGACAGGAGGAGCAGCAGGCGGTAGCACCCCTGACCTCTAGAGTTGCTTCTTCTCAAGTTGAAGTCCTGATGAGTTCCCCCCACGCCATGTGTGTGTGGTGTGTGTGTGGTGTGATGTGTGTGTGTGGTGTGGGGGTGGGGTGGGGGGGTGGCGGGCAGGCTGACAGCTCACTGGAGCATTGCTATGCAACAACACGCAAGAACACTACACACACACTCTCATATGGACACACACACACACACAAGTACACATACTTACAATTCACATGCACTAACATCACCACATACACACAAACACACTCAACCACAACTCCTGATGGGACAATCCTCTATTTACGCACACACAGTCTCTCTTCTGAGAAAAGATCTTCAGACACTAACACACAAGGAATTTGGTCTAATTTGTCCCAATACTAAATACCAATACCAAAACTAAAACACACAGTGAGGTGAAGTACACACTAACTCAGGGCAGTGGGCTGCCTGCTACAGCAACACCTGGGGAGCAGTGAGGGGTTAGGTGTCCTGCTTCAAGGCACTTCCATTTGTCAGGGATTGAATCGGCAACCCTACACAGTGCACCCTGTACAGGATACCCAAATGTACAATATACAGGCTACAAAATGCACCCAATACAGGCTACACAATGCACCATATAGAGGCTACAAAATGTTTCCTATACAGGCTACACAATGCTTCCTATAGAGGCTGCACAATGCACCCTGTACAGGCTACACAATTCACCATATACAGGCCACACAATGCACCCTATGCAGGCTACACAATGCTTCCTATACTGGCTCAACAATGCACCTTAAACAGGCCACACAATGCACCCTATACAGGCTACACAATGCACCATATAGAGGCTACAAAATGCTTCCTAT
This sequence comes from Tenualosa thibaudeaui, assembly GCA_027481765.1. Taxonomy (NCBI): domain Eukaryota; kingdom Metazoa; phylum Chordata; class Actinopteri; order Clupeiformes; family Clupeidae; genus Tenualosa; species Tenualosa thibaudeaui. The sequence goes on along the minus strand of JAIFZK010000012.1, from coordinate 16,005,962 downwards.
ACAGGCTACACAATGCTTCCTATAGAGGCTGCACAATGCACCCTGTACAGGCTACACAATTCACCATATACAGGCCACACAATGCACCCTATGCAGGCTACACAATGCTTCCTATACTGGCTCAACAATGCACCTTAAACAGGCCACACAATGCACCCTATACAGGCTACACAATGCTTCCTATACAGGCCACACAGTGTGTCCTCCCACAGTCTAGATCAAGCCTTTACACACTTGTGTTTAGGATGTCTGGGGACTGCAGCTCTGTCTGAGGTTCTGTAGGGACTCGTGGGCTGGTCACATGGCACTGGTGGTAGAGGTCCTGTTCAGCAACCAGAGGGTTTCCTGTTGGAGCCACGTGCCGCCTGACCACATTGAAGTGTCCTTGAGCACACAGAGCTTGATCTTGAGCAAGATACTAAACCCAGAATTGCTCCCGGTTGGCACCTTGCAGGTGTTGCATGCATTGCATGTGTGTGAATGGGTGAGTATGAGGCACACACTGTAAAGCTTTGAGTGCAGTTCATTTCTCGATCCCAGGCCCTGGACACCGCTGCGTTATAGAGACACATGGGCTGAATCCTAATGCCCCCAACCCCCATAAGACCTAGAGCCCAGGCCCAGGGGGGGGGGGGGGCATTGGGATTTAGTCTTTTCTGAGTGGGGTCTTTTGTAGAGAAGAGCTATTTCAGCCTCTGCAGGAGAGAGGGAGAAGCAGAGAAAGCTGACTGGGATGGAATCACATGAGCAGTAACTGGAGAGTGGGGTTTCAGCGCAGTAGTCACGTCATAAGGAACTCCAGACTGCCACCTGCTGCTCAGCTTAATCTCCACAGGAGACACACACTGGCTTTTAAAAGGGGTCCCTGCATCACATAAGTGATGTCGCACTGAGGAAAGGTGCTGAGATGTACACCTGCGCCCAGCACTCACGGAGGTGTTTCTTTTCCTGGAAGCACTTAGGCCCCTACGCGTTCACATTTGTCAAATAATTTACCTGCTTGTCGTGAAAATAAAATGTAAAGGTTGTAATACATTTTATGACAGTCTTTCTGCAATCAGTCTCCTTTGGTAGTCAAAAGATAGTAGTAGTAGTAACTGGGCATAGTGATGCACATCTTCTTTCTAACGTCACCTCTTTAAATGTCAGTCCGGGCTGTGTCTGGTGCTGCCCACTTCGCACCTGCTGTCTCTCCCGAAAAACTCACGTCAGGACACGCAGTACGTGGGGATTCCTAAGGATTACCCGGCGTGCCCCGCGGGAAAGATGGCGGTCGAGAAGGAGAGAAGGAGATAAACTTTATCTAGGAACAGAAACATCCAAATCACTACCAGAGATAGTCAGAGACAGTGTTTCGTGACCGATTTGTGTTTTCTAGGGTGACCTGACGCCCTTACACACGGTTACTCCGAAACCGAAATCACAAATCAGTGCCTTTCCGCTAGCAAGTGCTAGCCAGGGAGGAAACTGCGGTGTGTGTGTAGTCAAGAGGAAAAATAGAGGATAAAGTTTATTACCACGGACGGAAAGTGGGGTGCTGATTTGGAAGCACGGAAGGCTGTGCCACGATTGTGAGGACAAGAAAGGTAAGATGTGTTTTAATTCCCCTAAACTATTATATACAGTGCATTCTGGAAGTTTTCTGTTAACGTTAGATGAGACGGTATTTTGTCGTGCGACGCGAGTGACATTGGAATAACGTTGACAGGAACCGTAGTGGATGATTATTTTGTAGTGAAGTAGCAGTCTACAGCTGAAGTAGTTAAAAATACTGAAGAGATGAACATTTGTGACGTTGTCTTGAAGCTTCACTGGTGTGCACCGCATTATATTTCAGTTTAAAGCAGCCACGGTGACAGTTATAACCCACGTTTCTCCAGGTAACATTAACGTTACCCTTATATCGTTTAAGGAAAGTGCATCGATAAGCTTCGGGGGCCTGTCAATAAAATCGATTCGCTTACAGTGTATGAAATGAAAAATGCGGCAGGTACCTATCACTCCATAACTAACGTTACGTGCCCAGTATATCGCCCCGGGCTAGGTAGTCAGCTTGTGTTTGGAGTCATGGGGTGCTGACAAGCGTTCATAATCTCTGCAGTTTGGACAAACGCGATAGACACGAAGCTTATAGCCTTCGATGATCACTCAACGTTATTGTTTCTCTCTTGATTTGGGAATACGTGGGTTATTTGTTCTTAATGTAGTCGAACACCCACATTTGCCTTGAGCGAGTCACGATAACGTTATAGCCTACATTTACATCTCCAAGATTATATACAGAGCATTTGAGCTAACATTACCAAATAGATTGGATGGGCGTAGCATTGTTCGTGCTAAACTTTCATGGTCTCTCAAAATACCATTTAATTACTCTGTGTAATAGAGACCCAGTAGACATTGCACAGCCTACACTAAGAATATAGCAATAACGTTACTCTAGGATGAAGTAATGTAAATATGGACCTGTGTTCTCTTGTTATCCAAAGTATCACAGTGCTCCTCTTTAAAATGTATTGATAAAGATATTTAACAGTTGTCCCGAATACTAACGATGGACAAGTCAGATGTCAAAATCACTATAAAGCATTTTGTGTAACCAGATACCGGTAGGTTACTGTGGTTACGACTGCCTATTCAGTATGCTGGCCTGGTTAGAAACAGTAAGGGCACTGCCCATCTGAAATATTGTCAGCGCCTCAGATAGTTATGAACTTGATAACAGTAACCAGAGACGGACTGATAGTACTGTCCTCGCTTACGGGTTGTTTTTTGTGAACAGCTCAGCAGTGCACTATTTGTATAATTTCCCAAATGCAGTTCTTTAATCCACCAACATTAAACCTTCAGCGATCTTTCGCGTGCGGCTTTCTCCAGCGATACGGATTATATATTCAGATGTTGGATTTGGTTTAGGCTGCATTCACGCACTATCAATGAGGTTGATTTGGATTTGAGTAAGTTAGGGTGGCACAAATTGAAGTCCTGCTGCACCAGTCATTCAAACTTTGCCTGTGTTTTTGTGTGTGCCGTTACGTTTCCAGTTTGACCCTTTTTTCCTTTTACAGATAGAGATAATGATATCGGTCGTGATGGCCTTTGCCTCTAGCATAACTATCAATGTATCTGCCTATCTATCCTAGAGCTGGATAGCGAGTACTGTGATGCGTCTATGCACCTTAAATCAAGGTTATAAAAGCAGAGTTGGTTGAGGCGGTTCGTCAAGGAAATTTGATGAAACGCTTACTAAAAGCCAGTGTTTCTGTTCCGTAGTATTCTGTCCGAAGGACCAGAGTCGCCTTTTCGCGCGTCCTTTACCTCGGGCAGATCCGGTTAGTCATACCGGAGACATTTCAGCGCAGTCCTCGCTTAATGAACAATGGATGACTGGATCAGTCCGACAGAGTGTTTCCACATATTATATACAATGAATATTAGAAACTCATCTTTTGAAGTTCTTTTTGGCTTTGGTGTGTGTGTATAAAAGGGAAGAGAGGAGATGTGGTTGGACATACATTCGTCATCCAAGTGGTTGAAATGTCCTCAAAAGTTCGGAGTTTGCCTCACCTGTGATAATGGCTGTGGTGTGTGACTATTCCCAGCAGAAGAGACAATTATGTGTACAAAATACCAAGCTGGAATCTATAGGTGTGTGTGTTTGAGAAGTGTGTGTGTGGACACTGTACAGAACTCTTGTATTTGTATGAGATGTTGGAGTGGACCCTCATGTCTGTGTGAGGGTCCACACTGCTTGTGAGTTTGGTTGGGAATGTGGTGTGGACAGATGTGTGTGTCAGTGACTGTGTGGACAGATAATGTGTGTTTCATTGCTTGTGTGGACAGACCACTTTGTGTGTGTGTATGTGTGTGAATGTGTGCAGTTGTGTGGACAGATCCCTCATGTGTTATCTCTTCTCTGTGTTGCTGTCAAAGATAGGGGGTAATGAAGGCTCCAGTGACCTGTCAACACTTTCTTATATTTTGTGTGAGTGTGTGTGTGTGTTTGTCGTGTGTGTCGTGCATTGGCTTGCCAAACAAAATGAATGTGTCTTTCAAGATAAAATGAGCCAGAGAGTTTGCTCACATAACTGCTTGACTTCACATGACATTTAGACCATCCTAGCTGAGAATTACACTACTCCTCCAGACACACACACACACACACACACACACACTTTGGTTGTTTTGGTATGGTAGCTCAGACCCCCACACTAGACCGATGCCAGTGGGTGCTCTGTTAAAGGTGTTGCTGAAAGCAAACTTCAACTCCAACAGATCAAGAAATCTCTCGCTGTTTGTGCTATTTGTCTTATTAGCCTCACATAGCCAAGACACTAAATGCTTTTGTGGGCAGTTCCATGTAAAATCAAATTTGAGGATTTTCTGTGTTCAGCTGTTCAACTCAAACTAATGAAGTATTAATATGCTTGCTCATGTTCAGTCACATTGGTAATGCTGGAAACGCCTTACTAGAACAACAGTCCCATTTATGCTACAGGGTCATACCACATCCCCCAGCCTCTGCTGTGTGTGTGTGTGTACAAGCGCAGGCGTGACTTAGTGTGAATGTTTGAGTGTGAGTGTCAGTGGGAAAACTCACTGGTTAATGTTGGTAATCACCCCCGTCTGGCTGTACTTAGATTGCATTGGCAGCAGGGTTAATGACAAGGGAGGGGGGTGGACTTGTCTTCTTGGCTCGACTTAGCTCTCGCTAGGCCAGTCTAGGACTCTCTGGCAGAATTCCAATGTCCACTCTATGCCTGAAACCCTTGCATGGTATAGTGTATACACTTTTTTTGATCCTGTCTCTATATTTAACCCAGTTGTGAATTAGTAAAACAAACACACACGTTATAGTTTCAAGCCTGAAGCCCTAACCAGTAGACCACGGCCTTGTGATTGTTTAATTCAAGTGAGTTAAGCCTATGAGGATTTAGTGTTTAGGGCTAGGGAGGACATTGGGATTGAGCCTGTGTCTGCAGGAGCCTTGGCCTGTTCCCCGTTTCTCTCTGAAGAAGCGTTGCAGCACAGAGAGCCTCACAAGGCTTTCCACTGTCTCTGTTCCTCTCTCTCTCTCTCTCTCTCTCTCTCCTCCTCCTCCTCCATCTTTTCCTTCTTGGGCTGCTGAGTTGTTCGGTTGTTGTGTCTGTGCTTGTTTTTTGTTTGTTTGTGTTGTTTTCAGAAATAAAGATAGGGCTTAGACTGGAGACTTGTGAAAGAGACATGCTCCATGGGGAGCAGTCTGAGGGTCTGGTTTAGGCTCTCCACTATAGCCCTGTTCTTCTAGAATGTTCCCCAGAGTCCCCCAGAGTCCCCCAGAGGGCCATTCTTGTGCTAATGTCTCCCCCAGGCGAGGCGAGCTGTCGAGGGTCCGTCTCAACCATGCTTCTGTTCACCACTTACGCAAATCTAATTATCTGACCCGTTGTAATGGTGGTCGTAGTCACACACACCAGACTAGACCTGACCTGACCGGTGTAGTCACACACCAGACTAGACCTGACCGGTTCTAGAGCTGGCCCAAATCCGGGCCGCAGTCACACACACCAGACTATATCTGGTACTAGAGCTGTAGTCACACACACACACACACAATAGACTAGACCTGGTTCTAGAGCTTCAGTCTCATATACACACACACACACACACACACACACACACTCTCACCAGACTAGATCTGGTTCTAGAGTTGGCTGTAATAATGTTAGTTATAGCAACAGAACTGTAAAGGACTGTAAAGATAATCGGTGTTCTTTCCAGCTGCCTGTTGGAGGTTATTATGGGGTGGTCTGAATGGCCGTCCCCTTGGAGATGAAAGGAGCGCTCGCCTTTGGTGAAGCTCAGCAGAGATCAGACGGACTGGAGCAATCAGAGTTCATCTCCATCTCCCTGACATCAGCACCACTAGAGAAGGGGGGGGGGGTGATGTAGGGAGGGCCGAAGAGGATGAGAGGCGGAGGGAAAAGGGGCGGAGGAGAAGGAGGAGGAACAGGGTGAGAGAGATGGAGGGGAAAGAAGAGATATTGGCATACTGACACACACCACAACTTTTCTCTGCATGGCCACCTCTTCTACACACACACACACACACACACACACACACACTCTTTTAGCTTAGGCCAGATGCTAAACTAGTGCTCCTTTGTGTCCCCCCCACCCCTCCATGGGACATCAGGGTAGATCAGGAGTAGATTATGGTTATTAGTCCCGACTAAAAGTCCAGGGGCTTTGAAGAGCTTTGAAGAGGGTCCTAGATGTCACATTCCTGCCTGTCATCAGTCCATGCTGTTCAACTCACCCACCCATTCACCCAGTGCAGCTCACCCACCCATTCACTCAGTGGTTGTCCTTGAAGATGCTAACCTACACAGGGGAAAGAGCTTATTCAGTGTCTTTCTTTCTCTCTCTCTCTCTCTCTCTCTGTCTGTGTGTGTGTGTATGTGTATATGTTTGGTGGGTAATTGACTGTTCTGCAGTGTGTGTGTCCACTATGGAAATTAACATGAATTTGTGTTTTAAGTGTGTGTGTGTGTAGTGTTTTAAATTCAAAGATCAAAGCTGCAGTCTCAGAGACCTCTGTGAGGTAGCAGGTGTTTCCAATGACATCAGCTCTCCCTCAGTTTCAGCTCCTCTCTCAGTGGGTGCATGTTATTTGCCTCTTTGGTCCCCCCCAGCACACACACACACACACACACACATGCACACACACACGTACACACAGACGCAGAGGAAGGTGCCTGAGGCTGGAGGTGACGTAGGCTGTGTGTTGGTGGCTACATAATGCTTCTGTTCCTTTCACCATGCTGAGAATGAATCAGAGCGTCAGAAACTGCCACCTCAGCAATGTTCTGGACCCACACACACACACACACACACACACACACACACACACACACACACACACACACACAGCCAGACACAAACTTGCTCACACACCCTCCTGCCAGGTCTCCTGAGGCAGAATCCAGAGGGCAGCTATTACTACAGAACTTGATTACACACACACACACACACGTACGTATGGGACACAGCACAGTCTATGCGTGCACACACACACACACACATTCAGACACACCACACACTCAACGCACTCCAGTGCATCCCCCCGGATGCTTGCCCTCATGCATGGATGCCTCAATCTGGCCATAAGTGTGTGTGTGTGAGTGTGAGTGTGACTTAGACTGTGCTGTGTCCCATACGAATCTTGGCACAAATGCACTGTTTGCATCTAGGCAAACTATCTGTGGTTGGGGAATTTATGCGGTTAAATCACACTATGCCATTCTGTGTGTGTGTGTGTGTGATTCTATGTGACTGGTGCTAATATCTCTGTACAGGTTTTTGCTCCTGAACAGAAGAATATATTATGTAAATGATGTTAATCGGCATGCTTTGCATCAGATTATGAAATTGATGGCTAGAGTTTTGACATTACTTCACCTTCAACTTTGAACTCCACTCCAGCATCCACTCGCTTTGGCCAGAGCTGCAAAAAGCACGGACTCTAGGCTGGATGCGTGAAGCACCAGCATCAACTCTAACAGGAGATATTAGAACCAGCGCTGAAAACATAACGTCAGAAACTGGCTGACTGGCTGAAGATGGACAGATGGCCATGTTTCTGTGAAGGCAGGGCCAGGAGATAATATTAGGCTGTTTTGATGTGGATGAACAAGGAAATAAAGAGGGAGGAAACTGTTCATGCCTTTTTTTAACAGTGTCGCGTGATTGTTGATATGAATGAATCTATTTATTTATTCGTTTTTCTGAGGTGCCGGAACCCAGTTCCTGAGCGTTCCGGCCCATTTTAACCCCTGGCTCCACCCATGTAATTCTTGTACAAGAGCACAGAAAATCCTGTGATCCCCATTGACTCTCCATTAAAGGGTTGATTTGTTTGTCCAAGTACGTTAGCAACGGTAACCATGGTTAGGGGCCCCTCTGGTTGGTGGCTAGCAGACCAATCAGGAGGCCAACAGTTCAGTCAGTAAGCCTTACATTAGACATGTCTGTGTTTGTAGGCAAGAAGGTGTGTAGTATGTGTGTGTTTGTATGGGTGATTGAGGTTGTGTGTGAGATTAAATAAAACCCACTTGACGTGGCTTGATTTAGATTATATGTGAGTGTGTGGATGTGTGTAGGATGTGGAGGAATTCAGTGAATCAACATCCTGTAAGGACTCCAGCTTCCTTATCTATTCATTTCTCTCTCTCTCTCTCTCTCTCCCTCTCTCTCTCTCCCCTCCTCTTTCTGTATCATGTTCTTGAGAGCTTTAAAGAAACAGACCCTCAGGGTTTTGCTTTCCCTGGGAATTTGGAAGCAACAGAAGGAACAGCTTAGTCTGTTAAGTTAGAGTTTAGAAAGCTTCTTTCCTCTGCCCCCATCCCTACAAGCAGTCTCCAGTGTACACACACACACAGACACTCTTTCACTTCTTTTAGGGTATGTATCAGTGTTTTTGTTTGGCTACTACTACACATTTTACTCCTATCATGAAAACACACACACACACACACACACACACACACACACACACACACACTCACACTAGTTATGAATGATTACATTTAAGTAGGCAAACTGGCATTATTTGCCCAGGAGGCCAAAAGGACTGTTTGTTATCCACTGGACCACTGAGGGTCCTTCACTCCTAAACCATAGCTAAGCATTATAGTCTGCCTCCATTCACACGTGTATGTGTGTGTGTTTGTCTCTTTGTGTGTGTGTGTTTGCTATCTTTATTCAGCATTAATCTCTACCTCCATTCGTGCACATTATAAAATGTGTGTGTGTGTGTGTCTGTCTGTTTGTGCGTGCTTGTGTTTGCTAGCTTTATTTAGCATTATCTTCTCTCCTTCCATTCATACACGTTATAAAATGATCTTGAGTACGTCAAACAGCTGAACACTGAAGCTGAAGAATGCACTAAATTAGCCTACATGCAATTTTCTTTGTACTGAAAGAATTCTATGAAATTGCTGTCATTGTGGTCAGCCGAGATGATGGCCAGAACTAGGTGTGTGTGTGTGTGTGTGTGTGTAGAGTGCAGGTAAAGTGTGTGTGTGTGTGTGTAGAGTGCAGGTAAAGTGTCTGAGTATGTGTGTGTAGAGTGCAGGTAAAGTATGTGTGTGTGTGTGTAGGATGTGTAGTCGTGCAGGTAAAGTGTGTTCTTCATAGATGGTCCTTCTGCCTGTCCATCTGCTGGTCTTCTGAGTATATGCCAGGAGCTGCCTAGCCATTTTGGTGTGTGTGTGTGTGTGTGTGATTGTGTGATTGTGAGAGAGAGAGAGATATTTTGTCTTGGTGTGTTCATATGCCAGTGTGTCCATGTTTGTTCAGTCAAGTGATTCTTTTCTGGTGTGTGTCTGTGCCTGTGTCTGTCTGTTTTGGTGTGTGTGTGTGTGTGTGTGTGTGTGTGTGTGTGTGTGTGTCTGTGTCTGTGTGTATGTATGTGTGTGCTGAGTTCTAAAAGCAAACAGGTCCCGGTGCTGTGGTGCACAGCATCTCCCAGGCCACTGAAGCGGATTGCTGCAAATGCTTGTTTTTTCGTTTACTTGTTTATTGACTCTCCCTCCTCTGAGGTTTCTTGTGTTTATCCACTCATCATTGCACTGTCTCTCCCTTGTGTTTAGTCACTTCTGATCTGGTGTTTTTGTTTTTCAGTTTTCAAATCTCTCCTTCTCCTGCTCCCCTCATCTTCATCCTCCCTCTGTCTTTTCTTCTGTCTTTCTTTTGTATTCTCCACCACTCTTCCTCAGCCCTATATCTTCATGACGACCTGCCCTGGTGGGGGTTTGGGTTTGGGGTCTGGGGGGGAAGGAGTCAGTGAGTGTGAATAGGGAGATCTGTGTGTGTGTTTGTCTGTGTGTGTGAAAAAGAGAGAGAGTCTGAGAGTCAATGAGTGTGAATAAAGAGACCTGTGTGTGTGTGTGTGTCAGAAAGAGAGAGAGAGAGTCAGTGAGTGTGAATGAAGAGACGTGTGTGTGTGTGAGTGAGTGAGTGAGTGATGCCTTTTCCCACCATCCTTTGACTAGTAGCCACAGTCGAAACAAGCATCTCTTTGAGACTGTTACATCACTGGCTGTGGGAACATCTGTTAAATAACTCCAGCCAGAGAGAGAGAGAGAGAGAGAGAGGGGGAAAGAGAAAGGGGGATGAGAGAGGGAAAGAGAGGAGAAAGAGAAGGGGGGATGGAGAGAGGGAAAGAAAGAAATGGAAGAGAAAGGAGAGAATAAGAAGGTTAAGTGTGTGTGTGCGTGTGTGTGTTAATGGGAAAGTTAGGGAAAGGGGGTGTTGAGGGCAGGCGTGTGTAAATAAAACTGAAAACTGAGTGGATGTACAGAATGAACATAATATACCAGAGTGAGTGAGAGATGGGGTAATAGAGAGTCCCTGTGTTTGTGTGTGTGTGTGTGTTTGTGTGTGTTTGTGTGCACGCACATGAGATTGATTGAGTGAAGTCATGTATGTGTGACTGTGTGCTTAAATTTGTGAGAGAGAGAGAGAGAGAGAAACTAACATCCTGAGCAAAAGTAACCTACAGAAGTTCTGGGGCAAAGTCTTTGTAATGCAATTAAATTTTCTTTTTGGATTCAGTGGGGAAATGGCAAATGGACTGCATTTATGTAGTGCTTTTCTACTCCTACGAGCACTCAAAGCGCTTTACAATGTATGCCTCACATTCATCCATTCACACACCAGTGGTAGAGGCTGCCATGCAAGGTGCCAACCTGCCACTGGGAGCAATTTAGGGTTCATTGTCTTAATGGGTTCAGACTTGAACCAGCAACCATCCGGTTACAGAACGGCACCTCTACCACCTGCCTTAGAGGAGAATGTGAAACGGACTTGTGGTGTATTTAAGTAAGTAAGAAGTTTTGTCGAATAGCCCACATCCATTTGCCCACCAGTATTACGAAATACATAGCTTTTAGCTGATCCTCAGGCATAGAATGCCTGCAAGTATTTTACACCATTAGCAAAGCCCAAAGTAGCTCTGCACTTCATTGGCAGAATTCTGAGGGCCCTGACATTTAGAATGAGGCACTAAGAACCTGGTAAGTGTACAGATTGTTTATTAACCTTTTAAGGTTTATTTCTCCAAAGGGCTCAGCTGAGTGAGTTTTTTTCAGGCTGCTTCATGAGTGTTCTACAGTAACATTCTATAGCCATTGTTGAGGCACAGAGGAAATAAATAGCGTAGCCTATGCGCTATAATGGTTCGCTCAAAGATCACTGAATACTGACCAAGATAAAACAACATACGCTACAATGGGAACAAACATGAATAAGTGGGAGTGTAACATAACGTCACAATGTAAACTTTTCAACAATCTTCTGTATCAGCGTATGAGGGCTTGACTCTGGTCTGCATAAAAATCCCCACCCTCCCCCTTGTGAAAATAGACGGAACTTAATGAAATTTTGTGCCTCTCACTCCGTTTCGACCCTCCCTCCCCGTTAGTGTATTTTTCAAAACTGTTTTGTCACTGGTGCTTTCATCAAAAATATGTTAATAAATCAGTAGGCTATACTCATTAGCAAGTGGTATTGTCTAGTCACTAATTAGCAAGTGGTATTGTCTAGTCACTAATTAGCAAGTGGTGTTGTCTAGTCAGTATATGCCCTGATGGCAGTGGCGTATGTATAATAGGTGATAGCTGTAGCTACATGATCACACGCAATCTGATGCGTCATCCCAGTTTCTTAACTGTTTGCCTCTCATATGTGATTGGACCATCAGTGACATGTGACAGTGACAGTTTTTTCTTTAATTTTTTAGAAGCAATTGGGCTACCACAATCAGTTATCAGCTACACATCATTTCACAAAGTGCCTGTTGTCAGCCTGTTGATTGATGCTGGTGGTGAACTTTGTGAAGAATAGCCAAAGTTTGGACAGCAATTTCAGGGGTAGAAGGAAAAGAAAGGAAAACATGCTCCATAAAGTGACAAAGTGTTAAACAGACATTACCGTCTATGCCTGTGTGTGTGTGTGTGTGTGTGTGCGCGTGTGTGCGCGCAGTTAGGCAGGTAAACTCACTGCCCTGCTCCTTTATACTGAATGCATGTCTTCTCTCTCTCCAACTTCTCTCTTTCCCTCTCACCCTACTTAAACTCCCTCCATCTCTCCCTCTTCATTTCTCTCGCTCCCATTTCTCTCTACTTCCCTTTTATCTCCCTCCATCTCTCTCCCTTTCTCCCTCCCTCTATCTCTCTCTCTCTTTCTCTCTTCTCTGTAGAGGTCCTCTGTGCTAATTATGCAGTAAATAAAAGTGAACTCTTCCCAGCTCGTTTGTCTGTTTTGCAGCCTCTCGTTAACATGCCGTCTGCCTATTAAGCTTTGTTCATGGTAAACGTTAGTTTTTAATTTCCTGTGTGTGTGTGTGCACGCTCTCGCATTTGTCAGAGTGTCCTGTGTGTGTGTGTGTGTGCACGCACGTGTGTTTGTCATACAGAATGAGAGAAAGAATGAGTATGGGTGTGAGTGTGTGTTTGTGTGTGAGTATGTGTTTGTTTATGGATATATGTGAGTGTGTGTTGAATGTAGATGCTTTAAAGGCTGCATGTATGTATTGCATGATGAAACTTGAGGCAATTTGCAGAGAAGGAGCAGGAGAAAGACACGCACACACTTACACACACACACACACACACACACACACACACTCTCAATCTTTGTCATTGACCTCTCACATGTTTTCTCTTTCTGGGACATGGATAAAGACAGCACAAATAGTGTGTTATTCCCTCTGTACATTTTTTAAAACCAGAGATTTCTGTTTATCAGGAACAGCTTTCAACATTCCTCACCTTCTCTCAGGTAATTAGCAACGCTTAAAACTGACTAACATCCAAGAAATGAAAGAAACAGCGAACATCAATCCATTGCAAGAGAATGAGAAAATTCAGTGCAACATAGACCACATTTGCAACCTGGCAGCTCACACTACCAGAAAGGGGCACAGAAAATTAAAACTGAGTTTCTTTGTCCTCATTAGTTAGCGTTAGCGGCAATTAGTTAGCTCTAGCTGCCATTAATTAGCGCTAGCTGGCATGAGTTAGCTGCCATTAGTTAGCATTAGCTGCCTTTCGTTAGCGTTAGGTGCCATTAGTTAGTGCTAGCTGCTATTAGTTAGTGCTAGCTGCCATTAGTTAGCGTTAGCTGGCATTTTGCTATTTGGCCCTCGTTAGATCATTTTTTTTTATTGTTCCTCCTAATGAAAGCACTCAGTGAGTTTGAGCAACAGAGAAGTGGGTTGATTTGTACCACACCATCTATGACACACACACACACACACATACATACACACACACACACACACAGATATGAGTTGATTTATGCTGAACCTTTCAACATATGGCATACTAAAAAAAAAATCCTGGTTCTCTGATTCTGTGGTTCTCTGCTTCTGCCACTCACAGCCCTTGATTGTGATGTGTTGATGCACTCCACACCATGCTTTCAGCCACACACACACAAACACACACACACACACACACCACACACCATGCTTTCAGCCACACACACACACACACACACACACACACACACACACACGCACACACCATGCTTTCAGCCACACACACACACACGCACACACACCACACCACACCATGCTTTCAGCCACACACACACACACACACCACACCTTGCTTTCAGCCACACACTGCAAGGGAAGTACACCTCCAGTACAGGAACACATTTCTTTGTACATTTGGCCATCTGTAACATACATACACACACACATACACACACACACACACACACACACTTGGTCAGAGTCTGTGGCCATGCCTTGTTGCTGGCTGTTGCAGCAATGTATTTAGTCCATTATGCAGCAGTAGTGGGTGTGCCCTCTCATCCGTCCTCTACTGTCTCTCTTCTCTATCTTTCCCTGTGTTTTCTCTCCCCCCTCTCCTTTTTTCACTCTCTTTGTCTTTTTCCCCCTCCTTCTGTCTCTCTCTCTATCTCTCACCCCCCCCCCTTCTAATAAAAGGGAAGTTACTGTTTCTCTCTGCGTCTATCTCTCTCCTCCCCCTCCTCCTGTCTCTCTCCCTTCGTCTGTCTCTCCCCCTCACTCTAACTCTCCCTCCATCTGTCTCTTTCTCTTTCTCTCACTCTATCTAGTTGTTTAATGCAGAGTTTCTAGTGTGTTTTGAGGTTATATATTTCTAATAAAAGAGAAATATAGTGCTAAAAAAAGAGCTATTTTCTCTCTGTCTGTCTCTTTCTCTTTCTCTCTCTCTCTCTTTCTCTTCCTTTGTCTGTCTCTCTCTCTCTATTTCTCTCTGCCCTCCCCCATCCCAATTAAACTCAGCCTAATGTTGGTTTATTTGCAGGAAGCTGTGGATACAATGTTGCCAAAGCATTAAGAGCAATAGAACAGCTTAAAAATAATTAGGAATGTAACATTGAGAAAAAAACAAAATGCAAAAAAGGTTTCCTTCTTTCCCCCTTCCTTTCAGTTTTCTGTCTTCTCTGCGCGCACACACACACTCTCTCTCTCACACACACATACATGTGGCTTCTTAGGTTGGTGTGTATGTGTGTGTGTGCGCTTACGTGCAGATTAGGAGTTCTTGTCTGCCACTTAGATAAAAGGGCCCTCAGCAGAAGCTTGAGTGTGTTGGTCTGTGTGAGAGAGCGGGCAGAGATAACAGAGTGTGTGTGTGTGTGTGTGTGTGTGTGTGTGTGTGTGTGTGAAAGAGGCCGTCAGATATGATTGTGAAAGAGGGTGAGGTAGGACAGGAGGAGATATGGCAAAGTGGGGAGATAAGTTGGAAGGGCAGAACAAGACACCTACACACACACACACACACACACACACACACACACACACTTTGTAGTACACTTACACACACACAGACTCTCTATTACACACACACAGACACACAAATATATTCATACTCTAGTGCTCACACATACACTCACCCATTATCATATTCTCTTGTACACACACAGACACACACAGACACACTAACAGTTTCTCTATGCTTTGAACAGAGGGAAATTGAGTGGAGAAGCACACCCAGGCAACAGTTAATATGTTTACATGCACATGTAAGTTGAGCTAATGGCAATAACTAGGGTATCTGAGTAATCTGAGTATACATGCACGGGATGAAAATTGAATTATTGACCCAAGTGCGTGTGACTCCGTGTCAGTAGGTGGGGATATACTTCCGTTTATGTTTCTACCAGCCTAGCAATGCAGGCAAAGAACAAAATAAAGCCCAAACAAAGATGCTAGATGCTAAACCATAAACTTTCAACGCAAGTTAGAAGATTATGGGGGTGTTTTAACGGTGCAACACTCTAGGTACATTAGGTACTTACTTTACCTTTGATTTGATTGTTACCCTCTGTGTTTCCGTCACTTGCGACGGGGGAGTGTCAGTCCGATATTAGGTCGATTACCTGCCTTGTGTGGTATACATGAAAGAGAAATTTGACTTTCAAACGAATCTGAGTGTCTTAGTCAAATTACGAGCTGTCCAGTTCGGTTTAGTTTTAGCAGGACTAAGGTGTATATGCCTTTTAAAAGTTTGATTTTAGCCGGACAAAGGCAATAATTTGATTTTCTCTTTGTACATGTAAACGTACTGACCTATTTAGTCACCCGTCATAAAGCTAAAACTTTTCAGTTAAGGTGTTCACTTTCTCCCTCTCTCTCTCTCACACTCACTTACACACACTGTCACACACACACACACTCACAGACAGGTCTTTGTCACACCTTCAGTTGCACTTCATGTTCATGCTTGCCCCATTCACCCCATAAAGAAGAAAAAGTGTCCCACACAGCCTTGGTCTCGCTCTCTCTCACGCACACATACACACACACAGAGGTTGTCACACACACACAGAGATTGTCCTGTTCAGACAAACCTTTCCCATGGTGTACCATTGCCTTGGCCTAAAAGGCCACCCAGAGGGATAGCCTAAAAATCAGCATTGAGTCGTCAGGGCCACACGCACACACACACACACACACACACACATATACACACACGCACACATACACACACACACACACATTTAGGATCCTCTGCAGTCCCAGTCCATGTCAGAAATTTTTTCAGAAGAGTCCTCAGTAGTAGAGCCCTTCCTCAGAGGTGTCCTTGTCAGTAGTGTCCTTCCTGTCTTCAGAAGTGGTGTATTCAGAAGTGGTGTATTCAGAAGTGGTGTCCTCCTTCAGAAGTGTCTTCAGAGTAGTGTCCTTCATAAGAGTCTTCAGAGTAGTGTCCTCCTTAATCTTCGGTGTCTTCGGTAGAAGTTCACTTGAGTGTGTCTTGCCTTAGTCTTGCAAGTATGATACTGCAGCTTGGCACAGGAGGGCATGAATGACGGCCACCATTGGGTGTGTGAGGTTTTTTTGTGTGTGTGTAAGCTTTGTTTTTGGTGTGTGTATTTGTTATTTTTCCTATGTGGACTTCCTATGTGAGCAGCACTGCGCTTGGACATTGTAAATCTGTGCTTTGGACTGGTTATTTAAGAGGCTTATTTCTAATGTCTCACCCGTGGGGCCGTTTTGTTTCTGTCAGTCCTGTCCTGTCCTGTTCTGTCCTGTCTGTTAGTCCGTCTGTTAGTCTGTCTGCGTTGAAGTCTGGCTGCCTCTGCCAATTGCTGGCTGTCTGCCAACATGACAAGTTGAAGGCTTCTCTAGTCATGCAATGTGAAGACAGATCTGAGACCTTGTGCCCGATTCTTACAATCTGAGGTAGATTTGCAGCTTCTCAGCAGTTTCTTATAATCTGAGGTAGTTTTTATTTAAAAATCTTCAGCTGTTTGTTCTAATGCAAGATGGTTTCTGGCAACTTGAGGTGACCTCTGGCAGTTTGTGGGTATTTGGGCTTCGCTGGCCACCTATGGCCATACCTGGCAACCCTGACTGCCTCTGATTCTC
This sequence comes from Tenualosa thibaudeaui, assembly GCA_027481765.1. Lineage (NCBI taxonomy): Eukaryota > Metazoa > Chordata > Actinopteri > Clupeiformes > Clupeidae > Tenualosa > Tenualosa thibaudeaui. The sequence goes on along the minus strand of JAIFZK010000012.1, from coordinate 15,989,053 downwards.
TGAGCTTCCCAGACCTGGCAACCTTAGGCTGGCTTAGTGAGTGTCAAGTTGTCCCTGGCCTGCTTTGCTGTGTGTGTGTGTGTGTGTGTGTGTGTGTGTATTAACTGCACCTCCCCAGAGTGTTTTCCTGACATTCCGGCGTTCCTGGCAGATTGCTTTCCCTCCCGTTCGGTTGCCGGGATACAGGAAATGCCTGAGTACCTCCTGTATTCATCCAGCCCAGTTTCACTAACACCAACACCAGGGTCAGTCGGCGGATCTTTCTAGAAACTTCAGATACCTCTCAGTGAAAGTGGTAAGGAACTTTGCAACTTCAGACACACTCACACATTTACTGTTACATTCAGGTTATGGACAGCATACTCTTTTTGAAGTGAAACTTGAAGCTGTTTACAGACTTCTTACCGCTTGGAGCAAAACAATTAGCATGGAGGCTAACTTTACTGAGTGATTGTCGCAGTCAGGGTACTAACTCTTGTCTCTCTCTCTCTCTCGTTGGAAGCCCACTGCAGATTGGATGGTGTTTGAGTCATAATTGTCTTCTCTGGCTATTTGTGTGTGTGGTGGCCATTGGATAGCCTGCGTGCCTGTGTATGTCTGTGGTTGTTGGCTGCCGGTAGGTAGTGGTTGTTGTGGAGGAAATTACTTGACCGAGTAACCTGTCCATGTTTCTGACCTTTGATCTTCATCACCCTCATCTTCCTCAGCCTCTCCTAAAGGTCAGGATGGGGCCTGCTGTGAGGAGAAGGTCATGTCATCAGTCATGTGACTTTAGGAAATGTCACAGTTCTACTCCTGCACATCGTCCAGCTTCAGCGCAGCAGCTTCATTCTGGCTCAAACACACCTCCATTACGGCTCAAACACACCTCCATTAAGGCTCAAACACCTTTGGGGGTCATCGAAATGCTAGCTGATGGGGCACAGGGAAACTAAACTAAAACAGAGTTCCACTAACTGCCATCAGTTAGTGTTAGCTGGCATTTTGCTACTTTGTCCACGTTGTACCAAATTCTCCTACCATTCTCATGTTCTACCCCCCCCCCCCCCACCAAGTACAGCCAGAGCTAGCTAGCTAGCATACCCAGTCACAACACTTTGCAATGTCAAACTGCAGGAAGACTGATTCACACCAGAGTTCTCCTTTATGTGTGAATGTCATTGCATCGAAGTGACTACTCAGAATGTTTTTCTCAATAAGGTCGGAAATTGGATTCATTTTATTTCTTTTTCTTCTGTTAATGGTTTCCTTGTTCCACTTTCCTAATTAGAAAGTTGATTGTGTTTCTTAGAAGCATGATAAATGTGTGTTTGATTAGCTGCACAATCAGCTTCAAGGCTGGCCCTTTGTTGGAGGAAACACACACACGCACACACACACTCACTTTTACTTTTTACTTTGTCTCACTCACACACACATTCATGCTTACACACACATACACACTCACATTTAAGTGTCTCTCTATTGCTCACGTGCACGCACACAAACGCACACACATACACAAACGGCGTAACAGGTGTGTTTTTGATCTCACCGCTGAGGCCAGTAGGAGATTCTCATAGTGCCTCCTCCTCCACTCACACACATACACAGACAGACTCTCTCTCTCTCTCTCACTAACACACACACACACACACACACACACACACACACACGGTTCCTCCTGTAGCTCAGCCAGGCCACAGGCTGCAGACTACTCTCCTCTAAAAAGTTTCCAGATGTTTCGGAGCGCATTCGGACGCGCTTGCTATGAAAAGCTTGTCAATACTGTGGGCGGGGATGTTGTCATGTTCATTAAACTAATATAACATATTTAACAGTTGAAGATAATATTTACTGACATGATTGGGATTCATATTTATACTTTAAATAACAGGAGCAGCATCAATGAGTTTCTGTAGAAAACGTAACACAAATCGAGGATAGGAGGGTATTGTCAAGACAAAATTATGAATGCCAATGATAGACTAGCCAATGTTAAATTTCATATTTATCAGGAAATATAGGGCCAATTTTTGGCAATAACAACATTATGTAGTGAGTTGTGTACAAAATGCTTGTTTAATAATTGTAAAAACATGCAGGCCCACATGTTGCATCTTGGATTGTTGAGTGGAGAGAGTGGTCTGGTGGACATGGATGTGTGTCATTTACTCTCGCAGGGTATGTATCAGATTGTGGGTTTGAATCAAGGTGGATGTGTTTTAATGACAACTTGCTTTCTAATTAGAAATTGTTAATATTTAATTTGAAACAGTTCAGTGTGATAATAGGAGAACCTGCTTTTAAAACCTAATTTGCATCTTTCCACTCTGTGAAGTGAAATTAAAATGAGATGATTGATGCTTTAGTAATGCATCAAAGGGTGCCCAGACTGACATTTAAGCCCCCAAAAGATGAAGAAACAGTCACATGAACACACGCGATGGTGTAACAACAGATCCAGTGGACCCTAGAGTCTAGGTGCGCACACACACACACACACACACACACACACACACACACTACTGACTGGAGTCAAGGTTCTCCATAGTAATGAAACTTCCGCAAGTTCTCTATTGTTGATCTTACCAACAGTTATATTTCAAAAACATTAAGATGTTCAGAAGAGGGATTTTTACGAACACAGCTTTGGGGAAGCTTGAACATGTCCAGAAAATTCAGGAAACTTTTATGGCACTCGTGAAATCTGTCTGATGTTACTGAAGAAATCTATCTGATGTTACATTAATGAAGTAGCTTATAAAAATGATGATCTAGCTGTATCTATCCAGCCAATATAAATTTGGTTGTTGTTCTACTTTAACCCTAAACCTATAATAATGAATAGAAAAGCACTTGAGAGCGCAGACCTCCGGCAAGGCAGTGTGTGGTCATTGATGCAATACAAATTTCACAGAGACACACAGACACACAGACAGACACACAGACAGACACACAGACAAACACACAGACAGACACACACACAGACAGACACACAGACAGACACACAGACAGACACACAGACAGACACACAGACAGACACACAGACAGACAGACAGACAGACTCTGGTGTAAACTTAATCTCCTTGGCGGAGGTAATAAAGTTCTGTTTTCACTGTTTTGACTGTTAGTTGGTGTTTCTTGAGTGCGTCTACATGATACGGTGTAGCCAATAGTAGCCAGTGGTCGTGGTGTTTAAAGGCTCCGCCCGCTCTAGGTTACTGCTCCAGGAGTGTGTCCTTGTAAGTGTGCATCCTTGTTAGCGCACTCGATAGGGAGCATAGTCCCAGTGGTAAAGGACAGATGTGGGCGAGTGTGCGCCCTTGTTAGCGCACTTGGTAGGGAGCATAGCCCCAGTGGTGGAGGACAGATGTGGGTGAGTGTGCATCCTTGTTAGCACACTCGGTAGGGAGCATAGCCCCAGTGGTGAGGATAGATGTGGGCGAGTGTGCATCCTTGTTAGTGCACTCGGTAGGAAACATAGCCCCAGTGGTGAGGACAGGGCCGCAGTCAGAGAGCCAGAAGAAAGCCACTGGCGAATGGAGAGACAAGAAGCTGTCTGCTCTCCATCACACTATCTCACTTAGACTGCCTGAGATCTCCTGCTGTGGTGCGACATTCACCCGGGTACACACACACACACACACACACACACACACACAGTATGAGGTTCATGGTGACCAGAAAGGCTCAGTAGCAGATATGTTGCCTGGCAACCTAAGATCTTGTGGCAAATTGGCTGCTTGCTGGAGCCCCAGGTGTTAATGGCCCTGACTGGAATATGGAAGAGAGGTGGAGCTCTAATATGTTCATGCACTTTTGGACTTTTTCACTGAGGTAGTGAAAAGGGGATGTGCTGAAATATTACTAATTGATGTCCATTGTGATATTTCTTGGTGTCCTAGTGATATTTCCTGATAAATAGGCTATACTGTGTCCATGGCCATGTTTCCTCTGTGCTGTTGTCTCAATCCAATCCATGCTAGCCTGGCTATGTTTCTTTCTTTTTTTCTTTCTTTCTCTCTCTCTCTCTCTCTCTGTCTCTGTCTCTCTCTCTCTCTCTCTCTGTCTGGTGCCCACTACTCCTCTGTGTCAGTCTCTGTCTGGTGTTCACCACCCCTCTAAGCCAGTCTGTCTCTGGTGCCTACTACCCAGTGGGTCATAGTCATTCTTTACCCAGAGGAGTAATCACTCTTTCAGTGTTCACATGGCAACCAGCCCAACAAGCAAAGTCAGCCCTCACACTGATGGGTATTATGGGATATCTGCCAGAAACCTCTCTAATGCCTCTGTCCTCTCTTGCCAGGGCAGTGATTCTGAGGCCACACACACACACAGCTTCAAACCCCAGAGTGACATGTTGTAGTGCTCTCCAATCTACTTGAGAGAGTCAGTGCAGGGCCACAAAAACATCTGTGTAGAGCTGTGTGTGTGCGTGTGTGTGTGTGTGTGTGTGTGTGTGTGTGTACACTCCTCCTATGATAAATCACTTTGACTGTATAGGCTCTCTTATAGGCTGCCTGTAGAAGTGCTGTGTCTAAAAGCTGATGTGCACCTGGCAGCCAAGTGAAGCATTCTGTAGACAGAGCATAGCAGATGGAACAGATCTGTGTCTAATTGTACAGTAGTAATGTAGTGTTAGCATAGCACAGCAGATGGAACAGATCTGTGTCTAATTGTACAGTAGTAATGTAGTGTTAGCATAGCACAGCTGATGGAACAGATCTGTGTCTAATTGTACAGTAGTAATGTAGTGTTAGCATAGCATAGCAGATGGAACAGATCTGTGTCTAATTGTACAGTAGTAATGTAGTGTTAGCATAGCACAGCTGATGGAACAGATCTGTGTCTAATTGTACAGTAGTAATGTAGTGTTAGCATAGCACAGCTGATGGAACAGATCTGTGTCTAATTGTACAGTAGTAATGTAGTGTTAGCATAGCATAGCAGATGGAACAGATCTGTGTCTAATTGTACAGTAGTAATGTAGTGTTAGCATAGCACAGCAGATGGAACAGATCTGTGTCTAATTGTACAGTTCTGCGTTTTCCGTCTTGTTTGCATTCATTTTAAAAATATTTGAGCCATAGGTGATCTGTAGCCTACATACTGCTGTCAGTCTGTTTTGTTTGTGTTCTATTTAATTTTTTTATCAGTGCCAATCAGGTCTATTTTGCTACTCAAACAGTGACCCTACTAACTAACTAACTAACTAACTAACTAACTAACCCTACTGAAACAGTGGAGATTGGTGGAAGTTGGAATCTAATCAGCCCACGCAAGAGCTGCCCAATTCTGGAAAAAATATGATCCAAATTTTTCTTGACAAGAATTGAAATCCAGATTCTCTGCACACTTTTTTAAATAAATTGAAATGCCTATTTGAGTTTAGGCCCACAATTATTTTTTCCCTAAAAACTGTAAAATATCAAAATAGCTAATCAACACTGATCTTGCAGAACAACCTAAAGACAGCCGAAGGTGTGTGGGTTTTGTGAGGAAAAAATAGGTGAGAGATAAGTTACATTGCGGCCTTGGACGAGAACGCAGAACGTTCCTAGTACACAGAAGTGCGTTGTCCACAAGTCTTGTCCCTATGATGTCATTATGAGATCTCGTTTCATTCCCTTTTTCTTTCCTTAGATATCTTGAAAACTTGAAAACATGTCTGTCTTTGAAGACACACACAGCTAGACGATGTGTAGGCTTGTAGAATATTCTAGGTTAAGGATAACCTAGAGCCACTGCTTCAAAAGGCATGTAGTTCATTTACATGCGATAAAAGAACTGGTTCAGTTAAGTCAGTTGACTGATTCTCTTCACTGCCACCTGGGTTTTATCATTCATGTTTCATGCAGTTTATTTTTCTCCTTAGCACAGTTTTCTTAAAGCTATCTTGCACTCACTAATCGCTGCACTGCACACACACACACACACACACACACACACACACACACACACACACACACACGCTTGTGGGCGCTTCAGAAACGTTTGTTTGTGCTGCAGCACCTCAGTGGTGATGCAACCATTGTCATTGAGGAATGAGATGGTAAGTAGATGTGAATGGTGGTTGTGTTTTTGCCCTGGCCCCGACCATAGCCTCAGACTCCTGTGGGAAACACTATCAAGTCGACACTTGCTCCTTTTGGATTACTAGAGTTGTTGTTGTTTTTGTTATTGTTGGTGTTGCCCTGTTAAGTACTTATGTACATAAAACATGATTATTTACATAAAACGTGATAATGTTCATAAAGCATAATAATGATGCTTGTTTATTTTTCATTTCTTTGTACAGCACTGTGGTGAGTGAAAACTGAAACTGTGCTAAATAAATGATTTACGATGAGAGCGGTCTATAGCGGTCTATATGTGTGTGCGAGTGTGTGTGTGCCAGTCAGTTTTCAGAGAGCTTGGTGGACCTTTTAACCTCTCTCTCCAGAGAGACTGGAGTCAGTCTAATGAAGATGATTAAGAGACAAGAGATGATTAAGTGAGTTAGAAGAGTGTGTGTGTGTCAGTGTGTCAGTGAAGTGTAGATGTAGATGAGAGCAATAGTGTGTGTGTGTGT
>JAIFZK010000012.1:15960000-15977500 GCA_027481765.1 Tenualosa thibaudeaui | reverse complement strand
CCGCCACCCTAGAGAGAGATATAGGCTGTTTAATCTATGTAGCGCCACCCTAGAGAGATATAGGCCGTTTAATCTAGGTCGCACCACCCTAGAGAGATATAGGCCCTTTAATCTAGGTAGCACCACCCTAGAGAGATATAGGCCCTTAATCTAGGTAGCACCACCCTAAAGAGAGATATAGGCCCTTTAATATAGGTACCACCACCCTAAAGAGAGATATAGGCCCTTTAATCTAGGTAGCACTGCCCTAGATCACACAATGTAGTACTCTTCCCTTGGCTTGATTATGGCTGTATCAGTGAGTTTAAGTACAATGCAAGAACTAAAAGAAAAAGCTCTATATACAATAAAAAGACATTTTTGGAACAGAAACATACCATTTAAGATTTGGTGTAAAATATTTCACTGTATAATCCTGCCTATTGTGCTGTACGAAAGTGAGGTATGGGGTCCACTCAGAGCCACACTACACTAGATGGGACAAGCATCTTATAGCATTCTATAGAAGCCCTGCATGCAGAATTCTGTTGATTGATCTTAAAAATCCAAAACACAACACCAACCAGTGCATGCAGGGCAGCACTAGGCAGGTTCTCATTGTCTGTCTACACACAATAGAGTCTCAAAGTCTGGATGCACCTCCAGACAAGTCCCACAGACACGCTCCCTTTGAATGCAATAAAACCCCAGGATCTGAACCCTGAGAGAGTCCTCTAAATCTAGACTAACTACCCCCCCCCCCCAAAAAGATACTAACAACTCCTCTCAGGCAAACACGGCTTTCAAAGTAAACATCAACAAAATTACCCAAGAATCCAAAGAAACTTTTTTGGAACATTGGAACATTTGGAACAATGAGACAATCCCAAAGCAAATTAAAATCTTATAGAACCAAATAATCTGAGTACAGATTGGAGGAATATCTCTTTTCTGTAAGAGATATAGAGCAGAGAGAGATCCTGACCAAATACAGACCACAGCCTTGCCACAGAGAGCTGGAGAGAGGAGAGATGGAGAGGGAGTGTGTGTAGCAGTATTTTTCCAGAGCCTTGAGTCATGACCCATCTGAGCTCAGCCAGCACAGCTCGTTAAATTATTCACCTAGAGCCCTGCCCTCTCACATGCCTCACCTGCCCCACCTGCCCAGGTGTGTCGAGAAGACACACCCCCTTTCTCTCATGGGGGCGTTTGATTTAAATTGTTTTCCATCCATCATCAGAACGAACGCACCTCCTTCCTAACCCACATACACACACACACACACACACACACCCAAGCTTGTAGCAAGAATATTGCATCACACACAAGCTGGTGTAAAGCCCTTGACAATTTCATGCTTTAGTTGATGTTCTTCTGTAAATACTGTTTTCTCTGTCCCTTTTGTTGTGGAGCGTTTTGCTCTGCGATTGGGACTGAATCATATTTATTTGTTATCTGTGTGTGCGTGTATTCGCTTGAAAGTCAATTTCAGTGCAGCAAGTGTGTGTGTGTGTGTTTGCTTTGTGTCCTCCCCTTGACTGATATTTGCTCTCCTTCAGTGATCCTGCTCTTTATGACTCAGCTGGGGGGGGGGGTGGGGGGGTGGGGGGGGGGGAGTTGAGTCGAGGATGCATAAAATAATGGCCATGAATGTGTATTAGCCACCTCTTTAGTGCTATGGGATCTTATTCTCTCAAAGTACTAACCTCTGTTCACATGCCTCTACCTGTGTATGTTTGTGTGTGTGTGTGTGTGTATGTGTGTGTTTGTGTGTGTCTCAAAGTATTAACCTCTGTTCACCACAAAAGTTTCCCTGTAAAGTTCGGCTTTCTTAGAGCAGTTTTGGGCATCCTCTTTCACATGCCTCTGTGTGTGTGTAAATCCAGAGTTCTCTGGCCAGCTCTCCTGGTGTCTTTTGGCTCCTAGCTTCCCCTAGATCAGGGCTATTCAAAGTGCGGCCTGCGGGCCAGAACCGGCCCTTTAAGCTATTGGACCGGCCCGCGACCCATATATCTGTGCGTAATACCTTTCTTTCAAAATTACCGAATAAACTGTACTTACACCGATTTGCGGCACTTTACTAACGCTATTTACGGCAAACAGAAGTTTGTGAGAAATCATGGCTCTATCTAAGGAAAAGAAATGGTGCAAAACTGACGCGGAAAACAGAAGATTTAATGACGAATGGACGGAAAAATATGCACACATGGCAAATGCACAAGGCATTCCCATGTGCCTTCTGTGTTATGTTTGCTCCGTAACTGCAATAGCACAAATGCTTGTGGCGGTTTATTTTGTTTAGAGCCAGTTGTAGCTAATCTGATGTTGTTGCTGTTTATTTTTTGAGCCACAATGTTGGTACTGTTACCTAATTTTGGACTTAAAGTCCAATTAAAGTTAAATTAATTAAAAGAGAGAAAATATTGTATTTTAATATTGTATTAAATATTGTATTGTATTTTAATTGAATGTTGGTGGTACTGTTACCTCCGTTTTTGCAATAAGAGCCAGTTATATTGTTTTGCACCTAAATGATGGTACTTTTACCTCCTTTTTGCACTTGAAGACAGTTATTTTGTTTTGAACCTGAATGTTGGTACTATTACCTAATTTTTTGCACTACGAACCATTGTACCTGGACGTTGGTATTACTGTTGATTAGCTTTTTGCTGTTGCCTGAAAAGTATTTGCAACAATAAATAAGTGCTATGAGAAATAAGCAATGTTTGACTGTTTTTACATTTGATTTAAAATAGTGACTGGCCCACAGGCTGGACAACCATCCGAAAATCTGGCCCCCAGGAAAAAAAAGTTGAATAGCCCTGCCCTAGATGGTTAGACGTGTGTGTGTGTGTGTGTGTGTGTGTGTGTGCGTGTGCGTGCGTGTGCGCGTGTGTTTCTTTGAGCAGTTCTCAGGTGCTCTTTAGCCCCCCAGCTCTCTTGGGATGCCTCTTTGTGCCAGTTAGTAAAAATGCTGCTCTTGCTAACTAGACTTGAATTGCAGGCCAAAAACTGCCCCCTGTTCTGTGCTGGAACCCCAGTGCTTCATAAGTTCTGAGAAGCACAGCTCTTTTCAGAGAACCAGCTTAATAAATAACCAAGCACAATGAGCCTTCAAGGAATTCACAGAAATGGCTTCAAAAAGTGCAGAATGTGAAAATATGTGGGAGATGAGCCTGTTGAGAGCTTCAGTGGGGATGCCGAAAATAGCAGATGATTATATTTAATCAAGGTTATACAAAAACAATCATGTTGAGCAGAGACCATTTGGTTAAATTAACATTGGTAACATTCGGTGTGTTTCTTGTGTTGTGTGTTGTATGCGTGCTGTGTGTTTGTGGTGTGTGTGCGTGTGTGTTGCAGAATGCCTTGGGAGTGAAGTCTCGTGGATGAAGACACCGTCTGCAGAACAGCTTGGAATTTGGGTAGGATCATTATTTTCATGTAAACAACCAATTAAGCCACAGTCTTGAGTGTGTGTATGTGTGTGTCTGTGCATGTGTATGCATGTGAATGTGTGTTTGTGTCTGTCTGTCTGTCTGTCTGTCTGTCTGTCTGTCTGTCTGTGTGTGTGTGTGTGTGTGTGTGTGTGTGTGTGTGTGTCACCTGTCAATATGCATAGTTGTGAGTTTTGCCATTCTGACGATCATCATGGAATCCTGTGCTTGTCAACAGATGAGATCCGTGGCTTCAGTGAAGTCTCTAATGAATCCCTGTGGCTTTGACAACCACCTTACCTTCTGTCTGGCACCACTAGTGTCCGTTACCCATAAGGCCATGCAGCTCCTTATAGGGGATGAGGAGCTAGCCTAGCCTTGACTTGCCTTGCCAGTCAGCCCATATCTCTGTCCTTCATGGAGGGTGCCTAGAGTCAGTCAGCCCATATCCCTGTTCTTTATGGAGGGTCCCTAGAGTCAGCCATCCCTGTTCTATGAGACTGCCAAGTGCTGTCGGTAGGAATAAGAATGACAGCAGTCTGTGAAACATAGACTGAATTTGCGAACTGGCAGCTAACTCTAACTAATGGGGGTGCAGTTGATCAGCTAGCGCTGGCTGCCATTTCACTACAGGGTCTACTGTCATACTCATGCTTACTGACAGTACTCGACAACATGGAGCAACAAGGCTAAGAGTTGACTTACTCTGGATAATCCCTTTAACCAGTTCCAAGCTAGTAACTGAAATGTATAAGCAGAGATAGCCTAACCCGCTAACGACCCTTTCCCACTGACTGGTACCAGCTGACTGGTACCAGCTGACTGGGCTCTAGTCTACTCTACTTGCTTAGGTTTCGGATGTTGCATTTCCACTGCATAAAAAACACCTTTTTACACTTTAATGTGACTGGTTGTTGTATTGATGCTGAGATAAACTAACCTGGCCTTAGTGAGAGGGTCATTGTGTGGCCTCTCCAGCTGCACTGAAGCACCCACTGGCTTGTTTTGTTGGTTTGTTAGTGGAGACACACTGGCACTGAACCCATCTCCAAGGGGCATTGTGCTGTGTGTGTCTGCGGAAGTACTTTGTTGAAATGGAATGAAGAGGGTCCTTGTGAGGGAGTGGAGACAGATCTCTAGTGTATGTGTGTTTGTCTGTCTGTCTGTCTGTCTCTTCTGATCAAGTGGGGAGTGATCTCTGAGTCCCGACACTCTCTCTCTCTCTCTCTCTCTCCCTCTCCACACACTTGTTTCCTCTGCATTGCCTCGACATGCACTAACTACATTCATTGACTTCGGCGGATGAGAGCCCATCTACTCTCTGCGATGTCTGTGGGGTGGGTGGACCTGTTAGGAATAAAAAATAACACCATCTGTGTGTTTGTGTGTGTGGCCAGTTTTATGAGCATGTTTTATGAGAGATGGCTGATGTTTTTGCTCTTAGCAACACAGCCCTGTTGGCTAATTGGCTGAACTACATTTACTCAAAAAGTGATCTCAGATGGCCGGTTCTGGACAGGTGGTTTGCTGGGAACCAGCATGGCATCCCATCTTACCCAAAGTCCATCCTGGGGGAAAACAAACAAAAACAAACAAACTGTGGACCATGTCGTTGTGAAGATGAGTTGGTCACATTGCATGACATTGCAAAGGCTTCCTATTCATCTTTGGCATCTCCAAACAGCCATCAGCCTAAATTGGCTCAGCAAGGAGGCATCTGATGAATGTTTACCCGCCACATCTCAGGCAGGTATCATTTGTCACTCAGGAGGCTTTATGAGAGAAAACAACTTGGATGACAGCCAGGCACTCGTACATGTGTAGGTAACACAACTAACCACTCCTACATGTGTAGGTGACACAGTAAGACGCTCGCACATGTGTAGGTGACGCAATAAGACGCTCGTACATGTGTAGGTAACACAACTAATCACTCGTACATGTGTAGGTAACACAACTAACCACTCATACATGTGTAGGTGACACAGTAAGACGCTTGTACATGTGTAGGTAATACAACTAACCACTCGTACATGTGTAGGTAACACAAGTAATCACTCGTACATGTGTAGGTAACGCAACTAATCACTCGTACATATGTAGGTAACACAACTAACCGGTAACACAACTAATCACTCGTATATGTGTAGATAACACAACTAATCACTCGTACATGTGTAGGTCGCACAACTAACCACTCATACATGTGTAGGTGACACAGTAAGACGCTCGTACATGTGTAGGTAACACAACAAGGTACTCGTAACACAGCTTGTGTGTGTGTGTGTGTGTGTCTATGTCCATGTTCGTCTCTCCCTGCCTTATGCTAGTGTATACAAACCAGCAAGACACATGTCCTGTACACACAGCATTTCAGTATCTTAAAAAATGGCGTTGGACAGTACCACAGAATTTTGGAATTCAATAGTAAAGTGAAGAGATTGGTATTGAGCAGGTGTTTTTATAGTGATACGGTGTGGAGTTTAGGTATCAAATTGGGTGACATTACTGCTGTACTACTACTACTGCTGCATGTGTGTGTGCACGCATGTGTGTGTGTGTGTGTGTGTGTTTACATGCGTGCAAAGCTCCTACTGTTACTGAGTTGACTGAAGTTCAATATGGTTGATCAGTTCCTGAGTTCACTGCCGTTCAATATGGTTGATCAGTTCCTGAGTTCACTGCAGTTCATTGAGGTTGAAGTTCACTGAAGTCCATCAGTGGCAGTTCTCACCACATGATGCCATTCTCCCCCTCAGCCATCCCTCTTGAGTGTGTGTGTGTGTGTGTGTGTGTGTGTGTGTGTGTGTGTGTGTGTGTGTGTGAGACATGCCCTTAAATGGCAGCTGCTTGACTTTACCTGGGGTGTGTGTCACTTTCTGCGGACGACAGACGAGACAGGTGACTCTAGGGGGATGTCTGAGTCCACCTGAACACGTCACCCGTAACACACAGCCATTAAAATGCCAGCCACAGAGGCACAGCACTGCATGGGCTTGGTTCTGGCACTGAATGTGCCCTGACAACTGTGTGTTTTATGTCTGTGTGTCTGTGTGTGTGTGTCTGTGTCTGTGTCCGTGTCTGTGTGTACGTGCAATTAGTATAGTATGTGTGTGTCTGTGTGCACATATTTGTTTATGTGTTGTGTGTGTGTGTGTGTGTGTGTGTGTGTGTGTGATGATGAAGAAGACTGCTGTCCCCTTCACTTCCCCTCATGTTGCTGCAGTTTACAGCCCTTCAGCTCAGCAGGGAAATACCACGATGCCCTGAGCTGAGCCAAAAACCCAGTCACACACACACACACACACACACACACACACACACACACACAGATACAGCTTCATCCATAGTCTCTCTGCACTCTGATCAGCAGGCTGACACACACACACACACACACACACACACCTGTCACTCACCACAGTAAGAGCTGTGAGCAGTCTTAATGGCTTTGTCTAATTTGCACAATTTCACACAGCCAAAAACATGTGGGGAAATCTCATATCTCCCTCTCCCACACACACTCACTCACTCCCACCCTCACTCTCACTCTCACACTCTCACTCTGTCACTCTCTTTCTCTGCTTCTTCCTCCACTAGATTAATCTCTGTCTCCGTCTCTCCCTGGCTTTAGTGTTGTTTGTTTGTGTGTGTGTGTGTGTGTCCATGTTCGTCTCTCCCTGCCTTAAGTGGTGTGAAGCTCTGGAAATGAGGCAGTCCACACTCTGACTCTCATCTGGGCTTTCATTCACTCCAGGCAAGAAGCATTGGCTTTTAGTAACACACACACACACACACACACACACACACACACACACACACACACAGGTCTTGCTTTTAGTCACACACATGCACAAGGAGGGCTTTGCTTGCAGTGGCACACAACACACATATGCACACATATATGCATGCCCGCACACACACACACACACACACACATCAGCTGAAATGGTCCATACTGCTAATGTCCTATTCAGAGAGGTGTATAAATAGTCTGTAGCTGGGCTGACGTGGGCACTGTTAAATTTAGCCTACAAACATTATTAAACACACACACACACACACACTTAAATTTAGCCACACTGAGTTCTCTTGCTCTCCCTTTCAAAATCATTATTAAATACATTTTCTCTCTCACACACACTTGCATAACACATGCACACACACACACATGCACACACACAGAGTGCGCGCACACACACACACTCACTCTTGAGATGTCCTGATGTCCTGAAAGGGTCTAAGAGGGTGATTGACAGGTTTCTGTAAAATTCATGTCACACACACGTATCTTTTCCCCTGCTCCCTTTATGACATCATTGCTGTCACATTACCCAGCAGTCCTTGTGGTTACAAGTGACATCACTATGCCAAAAAGAGCAGCTTGCCTGCATGACAAGTGTCTGGATGCACACACACACAGACACACACACACACACACACACACACGCACACACAGACAGTGGCCAGAGCTTTGCCAGGAGTGTGAAAAGTTTGTTAAAGTTTAATTAAAGCTTCCATTTTAGCTTCCATCCTAGTCTGCTCATATCAGAGACCTTTGTGCGCATGCACACACGCACACACTCTGCTGCTTCTCTCTCCTCTCTTCCCCGCTCTCCCAGTCCTCCCCTCTGATGTTAAGGCGAGGGTTATGTAGGTCACAGACACACCCACACAAACACACATACACACACACAGAGCAAAGCTTTCAGAGTTCACTGTGAGGTTGCAGACATTCTCTAAACACTACTGATTAATCACACACACACACACACAGAGCAAAGCTTTCAGAATTCACTGGGAGGTTGCAGACATTCTCTAAACACTACTGATTAATCACACACACACACACACACACAGCTCTGTGTTACTGTCAAAGAGTAACAGTGTACACACACATACACACACATAGCAGGAAATGTTCTGTTTTCTTAAAGGTGTACACACATTTGAATGATTGATAGGTGTGTGGCAGCGACTAGCAGGGTTTAAAGGGAAGTTTTAGTTTTGATCTGGGAGACTGGGAAGAGGAAGAGGAGGCAGGAGGGAAGAAGGACTAGTGAGCATATACTCAGATGGATTAACTACTGTGCACTATGCCTTACCACTGAACACACACACACACACACACACACACACACACACACACACACACACACACACACACAGCTGTTCCAAAAGTAGTGCAACTGAATTGTGATTGTAATTCAATTCAAAAAAGAGCAGGTAATGCAGTAAAGTAAAGAAACACACACACATACCCTTTTGCAGTTTCTGCAAAGCATGCAGTACTAAAGGCCCCAGTTCAAGAATTTGATTGACTGGTTTCTGTAAAATTTACAAGGTGCAGAAACTCCTCTGCAATATTTCCTTTCTGGATGGATCCTGAAAAAGAGTTGGCCTGCAGCCATCCCTAGAGATGACTGTGTACACACACTCTCACTCACACACTCTCTCTCTCACACACACACACTCACACACACACACACACACACATACATACACACACGTCTCCTGAATGTTTAACTTGGACTCTGAATCCTTGACCAGTCAGAGCTGACTGCCACTAGCAAAAAGAGCACAGAGAGGCTGTGGGTGTTATTATGTATATTTCTCATTTGTGTGTGTTTGTGTCGTTCTTGTGTGCGTGAAGTTTTCCCATGGTTTCAATAGCCATCCAGAGACAAGTAGAAAGTAATCAGGTTATGATCATAACAAACATGGACCACGATCTGACCCTGATCTGGCTCTGATCTGGCTCTGTTATGGCCCTGATGTGATCCTGTTTGGTGATCCAGTCTTATTAGTGCGATTCACTGGGCTTTTCCACCCAAAAGGGCAATGCTCTGGGTTA
Source organism: Tenualosa thibaudeaui (assembly GCA_027481765.1). Taxonomy (NCBI): domain Eukaryota; kingdom Metazoa; phylum Chordata; class Actinopteri; order Clupeiformes; family Clupeidae; genus Tenualosa; species Tenualosa thibaudeaui. The sequence continues at coordinate 15,968,233 of JAIFZK010000012.1, read as the reverse complement.
GCATGTGCCGTATCCATGACAACCAGTCACCCCATGACGTCAATGAAGGAATGTCCTCTAGTGTTTCTGCCACCCAAACACATTTAAACTGGGCTGTTCTCACGTGTGTGTGTGTGTGTGTGTGTGTGTGTGTGTGTGTGTGTGTGTGTGTGAGAGTGTCTGTGTGTGTGTGTGTGTGTGTGTGTGTGTGTTGTGTGAGTGTGGAGGCTATTTCTGTACCGGACCCGGGACAAGTCATTGATTTTTCAGGTGGCAGGGTCTAGGGACACATGAGAAGCCACAAATTTTCTCTTTGTTTTATGTGTGACCGTCTGTGTGTGTGTGTGAGTGAGTGTGTGACTGTGTTGAAAATGAAGCCCAGGTGCATGTTTTGGGGGTTACAGTACTGAGAGAACACACAGAGGGTGACCCAGGAAGAGAAAAATCAATAGTGGCATCCTGTTGGCCAACTGGAGAATGTAGAAGTGCTTTGCTATTGGTTGTTAAGTGCAGTGGCGATGTAGAGGTGGCTTCCTATTGGCTGTTAAGTGCAGTGGCGATGTAGAGGTGGCTTCCTATTGGCTGTTAAGTGCAGTGATGATGTAGAGGTGGCTTCTTATTGGCTGTCAACTTTAGGTTCTTAGGGCACTTCCAGCACTCACACATATTCTCTCTCTCTCTCTCTCTCTCTTACACACACACACACACACACACAAATTTACACACGACTGCTCATTTTAGAGAACCCTGTAGGTGGAGTGCTTTAACCACCAGTTCAGTCATTGCATTCAACGCGCACACACAAACACACACACACAGAGTCTGTGTCTGAGCAGCCAGACGCACTCCAAGTTTGTGTTAATAAATCTTTGTCATCGCAAAAGACAGGGAATGTTAAAACAACTTTGAATTGTTTTATTGTGAATTTTATTCTTAAATCCCATCCTTGTATAGGCCCACACTGTTGTGTATGTGTGTGTTCATGTGCCATCTGTTCATTTGCTGTCAGGTAGAAATAGGTAGGGCTGAGCATTTAGGAAGTGCTCATCCACCCTGTGTGTGTGCACGCGCCTGTTTTTGAAAGTGTGTATGAGTGGGTATTCAACTAAAACAATGGGCAGTATGTGGGTAGCATGTTTGTTGCTGAGTGAAACGTCTCACTGGTGTGTGTGTGTGTGTGTGTGTGTGCGCGCATTACTGATTTAACCCTCTCTTTGGTGTGTGTGTGTGTGTGTGTGTGCATACACTCCTTCCTGTCCCGCGCTAATTTTAGCACTAGTGGTCGATAGGCCTCATGTTGCCATTGAGTGGGTCGAGTCCACGAGTCCATTGGAAACTCCCAGGCGTGTGATCAATCAACCTGATCAAAGGATAGCAAGCACTTTCCCCCTTCCCCTTCCTCTTCCCCACCCCTACACACACACACACACACACACACACACACACACACACACACACACATATACACATATAGAACTCTGTGTGAGTCCTCTGCATGCCCCCAGAGACACTGGCAGGTGTGTGATCTGTCTATCTGTCTCTTCTCTCCTCCATTTTCCTGCACTGTCTATCACTCCACCTACTTTTTCTCTTTCACATCCTTTTTTTCATAGTAAAGGAAACCTAAAGGTCAAATTCTCTCTTTTTTTCTCGCCCTACTCTTTCTATCCTCCTCTCTTTTTCTTTCACTTCCTCTCGTTTTTGGCCCTCTGACAATCCTGTGACACGGTTCTCATCTGGGCATATTGATTCAAACAGTTTTTTCATTGCCTGGATAGAGGAAGGGACAGAGAAAGAGAGAGAGTGGGGGAGAGGGAGGGACCATGGGTGAATGGGGGGGAGAGAGAGATAAAGAGAATGGGGGAGGGACCATGGGTGAATGGGGGGGAGAGAGAGAGAAAGAGAGAGATAGTGCTTACAGCTCGGCAGGCAGGACTCCGGTGGTGTCAGTGATTCTCTGGTTAGCTGTGTGTGTGTGTGTGTGTGTGTGTGTGTGTGTGTTCGCTGTGGAGTTCTGACGGTGGCTCTCTGTACTCTGCAGGACTAAGAGACGGAGAGGAGCAGAGCGACCCGACCCGACCCGACCCGACCTGATCCCAGTTGCACACACCCACCCGTGAGGAGGTACCAGGATGACAAGCGCGGGTCCCGCCAGGAAGCCGTACCGCAAGGCTCCGCCACAGCACCGCGAGACGCGCCACAGCGTGCCCGTGTTCCGTGACGACCTTGCCGTCTCTGCTGCTGGAGCCCCGGGCACCCCGGGCCTGACGCCACCACCTCCGCCTCCGCTGAACTCCGGGGGCACCCAGCCCTCGGACCACTGCCAGGTAATCTGCCTCCGCAACCACACCATGCCCATACTGCAGCGCACTCGTTTCACAAACCCCTACCCCGTTAAGTGCCCCCCCAGCCCCGATGGCGCCAACATCTTCTCCTCGTCGTGGTCTCTGGCGTCGGAGAGTGAGCTGGACGTGTCCAGCCTGTCGAGTTTAGACGTGACTGTGCTGCCCCCGCCACGCATCTTCAGTCACGGGTCGGTGGGCGTGAGGCTCCCCCCTCGGCCGCGCGTCGCCGGCAACAGCGGCCTAGCCCCCAGCCTGAGCCGCTTCCTGAGCCGCAGCGAGGACCTGCTAGCGTTGTCGCCCGAGGACGAGCCAGCCACGTCGGAGAGCTCGGCACAGTGCGTTCACGGCGGCTCGCCCTCACCTTTGCCCTCACCTGCGCGCAGCCCTGAGCGCTCGCTCGTCTTCAAGGAGACCACTGAGATTTTCGCCCCCTTACCCCCTCGTGGAGGAGGTGGTGGTGGTGCGAAACGCTCTCACCTGCGGGAGCCCCACCTGCACCCTTTGCCCCTTCCACCCAAGGGCATCCTCAAGCAGCCGCCTGCTCACCCCGGCCTGCCACCTGCTGCCGACGGCCTGCGCAAGGCCAAGTCTGTGGAGATGCTGGGCCAGCCTCGGGGGCGTGGTGGAGGTCACAAGCCTAAAAGTACCTCTCTGGATCGGGAGCAGGGCGGGCTGAACCAGGGCAAGAGCTCCCCGCTGAGTCAGCCTTCCTCCACGCCCTCAGCCTCCCCGGCCGACTTCAAGATGCACCTGTTTGAGGAGAAGCTCAAGTTCTCCCACTTCCTGGACGAGATTACCTACCGCGTGCTCAGCCCCGCAAACCTGCACCTGCTGGGTGGGAAGAAGCCCGAACCGCCGCCTCCGGCTCATGCAGGACCGAAGTGCAGTACCGGAGGAGCTGGAAGCAGTGGGCAGAACCCCAAACAAAACCAGAACCAAGGTGGTTCGGGCTCAGAGAAGGAGCGCAAGGGTGAGAAGCGGCCATGGGACGACTGGGTCGCCCAGCACCAGGCCACCCGGCGGGAGAGGGAGAAGGAGAACCAGTACCAAGGCCGGCCCAAAACGCTGCACGGGCCGCTCAAGAAGGAGAGTCCGGATCGCGAGAAGTGGCGACCCGACCCAGACCGAGAGGGAGCCCGGCCCAAATCAGAGGGACCCATCTACGGACGACTGGGAGGAACCAGAGGAGGAGGAGGAGGGGATTCTAGGAGGACCAGTGAATCGGACTGGGAGGAGAAGAGTCGCCGTGGTGCTCATTCCCAGCATCACTTAAAACCACATCATCATCAACATCATCATCATCATCAGCATCAGCACCACACCCCATCTCCCTACCAGCAGTCACCTCAGCAACCACACGCACAGCAGCATCACCTCAGCCAGCATCACTCCGTCCCCCAGCTGCCTTCCAGAGATGCGGCGGACAAGTCGCCCCCCCTCCCCCCCAAACTGGGCTCCTCTGGCTCCTCCCACTCAGATGTGGCCTCTAAGACCAGTGCCACGCCACAGTCCTCTCCTCTCTCATTCTTATCGCAGCTCAAGGTATGTGAGGAGCCAACGCAGCCTTCACCTCTGCGACCCCTGAGCGATCCCTAAACGTCCCCGCCTGCCGTTTTCCTCTCCTATGACAGATATGGGCATTCTTTTCCTCCACGATCCCTTCCTGTGCATTTTCCCTGGGGAGCCATAATGGAGAGAGGCATTGTGTGTGTGTGTGTGTGTGTGTTTCCACTGGACGATCCATCTGTGTCTTTTCCCCACAGAACGATGATCAGGGACCCTTGTTTTTTCCCTCCCGATACCTGTTTTCCCTTGGAAAAAAAACGTTTCTTCTTCTCCCTGAAAACTCGTCCTTAAGAGTGATCGCTGGGACTGCTTTTTTGCCTCCGACTGCAGTTAGAACCCCAGGGGAGGGTTGGGGTGATGGTGGTGGTGGTGCGGGCCATGTAGATAATGGGGTGTCTCTCCTTGAGACCCCCTCTGTGTGCTGGTATACCCTTGGAGGGGCTAGAGAATGAGCCCCCCTCTAGAGATTGCAGTCCCTCTCCTTCAGACCCCCTCTCCTTCAGACCCCCTCTCTGTGTGTCTGCCTGTTTTCCTGGAGCTGCTCAGTCAGGTAGTGTGGCATACGTAGCTGCCTGTCCGCTCTGCTGTGTGGTGCTCGTATAAATAGCAGTGGCATTAATCAGGACTGGGGATGTGGGGTGGAAGGGGGAGGGGGGAGGTGAAGCCGAGATGGCTGCTCTTAGCTGTGACAGGGAGGCAGGGATAAGAGCTGAATCCACTGTATCCAAATCGCCTGCTAGAATAGCTCTCTTCATCCAGAAGGTGAAGCTGAGTTTCCACAGGGATCTGAAGCAGCATAGTGGTAGCTAACAGATAACAATGCTAACAGTTCTCTTCGTCCAGAGGGATTTGCAGCAGCATAGTGGTAGCTGACAGCTCACAGCCCCCTTCATCCAGGGGCTGATCAGTCTCCACAGGGATCTGCAGCAGCATAGTGGTGGCTAACAGCTGACAATGCTAACAGGTACTGAGTGGCTAAAGCTAGCAGGGGTCTCGGCCTGTTAGAGATTGTTTAGGCTCCATGCTGTTGTCATGACACTGTGGTTCTTTAAAGAATGATGTGGTGTAGAAGCCTCTAGAAGTTCTATGGCTGGACATCTCAGGACTTATCCATCTGCACAGTGGTTTCGGTAGTCTATGAGGAAGCAGAGCTATGTTAACATAGGGCTAATGTAAAGGCTAAAGGGGTTGATGCACTGCCACAGACACTCTGGCTAGAGCACTAGAGTGTGTGGGTTAGCAGAGCTTAACTGTGCTAGTAACAGAAAAAGGGCAAAGAGAACTGATTCATCAGTAGTGAAAAAGATAGAAGAGTTAGGCCAGGCTAGTGACAAGCTGTGCAGAGAGGCCCGATTAACGAGTAGTGAAAAAGAGTTAAGCTAGGCTAGTAATAAGCTGTGCAGAGAGGCCTGATTACCAGTCACTCCCTCTCCCACAGAGTCCTTACTTGCAAAGACTGGAGGTGGTGATGGTGCTGGGGGTTAGTATGCAGACCCTCAGAAAGGAGAGCAGGGGAGTGGGGACCAGAGGGCGAGACTGAGAGATAGAGAGGAGACTGCTTAACGGACCAGAGCAGAGGGTCTAATGGGAACCAAAGTGACGTTGGAGAGCAGAGGGTCTAATGGGAACAGAAGTGAAGTTGGAGAGCAGAGGGTCTAAGAAGAACCAAAGTGAAGTTGGAGAGCAGAGGGTCTAATGGGAACAGAATTGAAGTCTCTACCCTTTCCTCAACTTACCTGCTAGCATCAGATTAACTCCCTTTCTGTCGCTCACCAGAGAGGGGAAAAGAACACAGAACAGAAGAGAGGATAGAGGGGTAGAGAACAGGAGAAAGAGAGGGATAGAGAGAGAAGAGAAGAGAGGGGAGAGAAGAGTGTAGGGTGTATAGTATCGAGCTACAGGCAGGCAGTGTCAGGGTGTCACCCAGACACCATAGTAGGATGACAGTGCACCAGTGAAGCCCTCATTTGTTGGAGTGTTTATGTATTTGTGTGTGTGTATAAATCCATAATCACTGCTTCCTAGCACCAGAGAATGACTCTGCCAGAATGATACCTACAGTGCTTACTCAAAATGAGACAGACAAACAGGAAATCCAGTGATGGTGGCCAGCAGGATTAAGGGTACAGTTGGTGTGTGATTGAAGGCAATGGATAGCAGTAGCCTCCAATGCTGAGTGTTTCTCTGCACTGTGGGCTTATGGATTTATACACGCACACAGCTTCCACCAGTGCAGTCAGGCACAGTGTGATGGCGGCGACAGATGTGTCACATTGATTTGATGGCAGCACGAGGCGTATTCATATTGACTAGGCCCACTAAGAGCACATCATGCAGGAGCGGCAGGCCTGTCACTCACTACCCTTAACCCCTCCCCTCCTCAAGCAGACTCAGTCAAATCTGTCGATGGGCCATGTATGCTTGTATGCTTTTTCTAATACTCACGCTCACTGCTGTCACCCCCCCCCCTCCTCTTTTCACAGCATGATGATGTTATTCTGGTTAAGGAGAATCAAGCATGAGTTTGAAATGTTACACATTGATCTACAAAGTGTCTGAAATGATTGCCTTTCTAAATGACTGTTATATGGTGTGATGGTATTCTGGGCTATTATTCCCTTTAGGTAGTCATGGGGAGTGTAAAGTGTGATAGTCCCTGAGAGTGTAGAATGTGATAGTCATGGAGAGTGTAGAATGTGATGGTCATGGGGAGTGTAAAGTGTGATAGTCCCTGAGAGTGTAGAATGTGATAGTCATGGAGAGTGTAGAATGTGATGGTCATGGGGAGTGTAAAGTGTGATAGTCCCTGAGAGTGTAGAATGTGATAGTCATGGGGAGTGTAGAATGTGATGGTCATGGAGAGTGTAGAATGTGATGGTCCCTGAGAGTGTAGAATGTGATAGTCATGGAGAGTGTAGAATGTGATGGTCATGGGGAGTGTAGAATGTGATGGTCATGGAGAGTGTAGAATGTGATAGTCCCTGAGAGTGTAGAATGTGATGGTCATGGGGAGTGTAGAATGTGATGGTCATGGGGAGTGTAGAATGTGATGGTCATGGAGAGTGTAGAATGTGATAGTCCCTGAGAGTGTAGAATGTGATAGTCATGGAGAGTGTAGAATGTGATGGTCATGGGGAGTGTGAAGTGGTGCAGAGATGGAAGTGTTTATAGATGAGTGTGTGTGTATGGCCAGTCACTGTTGGCTTGAGCTGTGTGACACACACACACACACACACACACACGGGCCAACTCAAATGAAAGACAAGAATTTTGTGGCACTTACTCTGTCAGAGTGAGTTTTCGGCTGGCATTTGTGTGTATGTGTGTGCGCACGCGTGTGGGTGTATGTGTGTGTGAGCAAAATATGATTACTGTCAGTGCAGCTAACCTCTGAAGTGGACCTCAGTGTCTGAAAATAAACTGACTATTGTGAACTAACTCAGTCTCTCTCTCTCTCTCTCTCTCTCTCTCTCTCTCTCTCTCTCTCTCTCTCTCTCTCTCTCTCTCTCTCTCTCTCTCTCTCTCTCTCTCTCTCTCTCTCTCTCTCTGTCTCTGTCTCTGTCTCACTCTGCATTTTGCAGGAGTCCTTATCAGACTCTGACAGGATCAAGTAAGTTCATCTTTTTTATGTGTGTGCTGTTTTCTCTCTGTACTGAATGTGGTTGAGGACTATGCTGTGTGTGATGTGCTGTGTGTGCTGTGTGTGCTGTGTGTGCTGTGTGTGTGTGTGTGTGTGTGTGTGTGTGTGTGTATCTTATGTCCGAGTGTGTCATGTGGTTGTGGAGTGTGTGCGTGTGTGTGCACGCTTGCAAATTTTATGTCTGAGTGTATTTTGGTAGTCTGCTCTTTCTGTGTGTGTGTGTGTGTGTCTGCGTGCGTGCGTGCGTGCGTGCATATGATATTTAGTGGTACACTGTGTTCTGTGTGTGTGTGCGCGTGTGCGTGCATATGATATTTAGTGGTACACTGTGTTGTCTTTGTGTGTGATATGTATTTGTTCTCTCTGTGTGTGATGTGGATTTATATTTAGTGTGTATGAATTTTATGGCTGAGGGTCTCATGTGGTTGTGGATTATGCTGTGTGTGTGTGTGCATTTTGTATGAGTGTGTAATTTTGGTAGTATGCCCTCTCTCTGTGTGTGATGTGATGTGTGTTGTGTGTGTGTATCATATTTAGTGGTAGCTTATGCTCTTTGTGTGTGTGTGTGTGTGTGTGCTGTGATGTGTCCTGAACTCAAAGCCAGATTACAGTGGACCTGTAAATGTCCCCTTTAGTGGACCTGTAAATGTCCCCTTCAGTGGACTTGTAAATGTCCCCTTTGGCAGATCTGTAAATGTCCCCT
>JAIFZK010000012.1:15860000-15950000 GCA_027481765.1 Tenualosa thibaudeaui | reverse complement strand
TGCCAATAACTGTTGATACCAGAGCCTGTTTAGCGACCTCCATGTCGTTGTCGTTTCTGAGACAGGTGCCTGCCGGCCAAGAAAAAAGTGTTTCCAATCACATTATTTGGGTGTCTTAGCTCAAATATGAAGAGTCTGCTTTGGTTCAGTTTCAGTCGCTTTATCTGGGTGTCTTAGCTCAAATATGAATATTCTGTTTTGGTTTGATTTCAGCCAGACAAAGGTGTGTACATGCATTTTAAAAGTTAGATTTTAGCCGGATTAAGAGAATAATTAGATTTTCTCTTAGTGCATGTAAACGTACTGCCTGATTAAAGACGAATAAGCCAAAAAAATAAACTAAAAAACTGTATATAAGCATAGTCATTGTAATCACATTGTGCAGCCTCAGTTACAAAAAAAAAGAACTTCTGAAAAAAAAACAGAATGAATGAGCTCAGTGCCTGTTCTTTGATGTGGAGTATAGTCCAACAGTAGCATCTGTTCTTTGATGTGGAGTATAGTCCGACGGTAGCATCTGTTCTTTGATGTGGAGTATAGTCCAACAGTAGCATCTGTTCTTTGATGTGGAGTATAGTCCAACAGTAGCATCTGTTCTTTGTTTCTTCTGGCCCTGTTCTTTTCTCTGTGTGTTCAGTTCTGTGTTCTGAAACATGCATTCTAGTTTTTTGTTCTGTGTTCATAAACATACATTGTAGTTCTTGGTTCTTAGTTCCATGTTCTAGCTCTCCTCCTCCTCCTCCCCCTGTCTTCTGCTGGCTGTGTGGTGTGTAGTGGGGCAACTCCATTAGGCTCTCCAGCCCAGAGCAGGGAGGACTGGACAGGCAGGGTAGAGGGTGGGGGACACCTGGATTTATGCTGCTGTTTTTCTTGTCATTTCATAGTTCCCAGTGGTTTCACCAAGGTGGCTAAGCAGCCTCACAAGTGTGTGTGTCTGCAACTCACACATCCCCACACAGTCACACACATATACACACACAGACAGACACACACACACAGACTCACACATCCCCACACAGTCACACACATATACACACACAGACAGACACACACACACAGACTCACACATCCCTACACAGTCACACACATATACACACACAGACAGACACACACACACTCATACATCCCTACAGTCACACACATATACACACACAGACACACACACACTCATACATCCCTACACAGTCACGCACATACACACACAGACAGACAGACATACACACACACACACACACACACATCCCCACACAGTCACACACATACACACACAGTCACATGTGTGCGCACACACACACACACTCTTAATTAAGTTCACTGCTGTTTCTCTCTGTCTCTCCCTCCCTCTCCCTCCATGTTTCTCTGTCTCACACTCTGTCACACACTTATTAGCTGAGTTTATGAATGAAATGGAGAAGAAATGGTTCAACCTCGATGGCTCTGTTTTTTCAGGTTTAGTTTGATTTGACTGTGAGGGTGTTTCACACTCTTGAGATGAAGGCTTCTAGCCACCTACTCCTGAGCCAACACTCTTCCTGCTCTCTCCTCCTCTTCCTCTCCACAGAGAAATGGGCCTGATACCTGATACTCCTGATTCCCTCTCTCTCTCTCTCTCTCTCTCTCCCCCTCTCTCCCTCTCTCCCTCCCCTCTCTTCTCTGTGACTTGATTGTCTCTCCCAATTATCCTGCCTCCATCAAAGACTGGTCTTTTCCCACTTCTAATCACTTTCATTCCCATTCCTCCCAGATTCCTCCACACACACTCCTTACAGATAATAGTCTAATTAGATTACACTTGCTTAATCATTAGACGCACTCCACTGGAGTCTAATGACATCCCTGTATGTCTCTGTGTGTGTGTGTGTGTGTGTGTGTGTGTTCTCAGGCAGCCTTTCAGACTCTCCTAGTTGGTGTAATTATGATTGACACATTTGTGTGTGACGTCAGGCTGATTCACTCCTTCACCTACATGTGGGGAGGCATTCATGTTTGTGTGTGTGTGTGTGTGTGTATGTGTGTGTGTGTGTGTGTGTGTCTCCCTTTCTTAGCTGCTGCCATTAAATCAGTCATTTATCCACTGTTCACTTTTTGAAGCTCCTGCAGTGTCTGCATGCTATTAGGCTTGTCTGTGTGTGTGTGCTTGCATATGTGTGTACGTGCGTCATCAGCAGATTGTAATTACTACTTTGGTATTTTTTGTACTTTGCACAATTGTTGATATAGAAAAGTGTGTGTGTGTGTGTGTGTGTGTGTGTGGTGGCCCTAGAGCTCCATATCACACACGTCAGTGTGAGTCGCTCTGTCTTTGCCCAAGCCAATTTCATCAAATTTAATTGTTGCAGAGTGAAAGTAAGAGAGAAAGTGCCTGATACACTTTTATCCGGCTAAGTTCTATCGATCAGGAGGGAGGGGGAGAGAGAGTGAGAGAGATGGAGAGATAATGGGTGTGGAAGAGATGCTAGCAAGAAGTTAGACAGACAGACAAACAGACAGACAGACAAAGAATGAGTTTGCAAGAAGCAGTGAGTGAAAGACTGTCTGTCTGTGTCTCTGTGTGGGAGAGAGAGGAAGGAGGAAGAAAGGAAGGAAGGAAGAGGAGGAGGATGGACTTCTTTAAGGAGAGGCAGTTAAGAAGTGAGCTGGAGAGAGAGTGTGTGAGAGTGTGTGTGAGAGTGAGTTGAGGCCATGGAACCTGAGGAAGGGATGAATGTGTCTGTGGCCTGATGCAGATACTGTGCAAACAGGTTCAGATTGAGATGGAAATGAAGAACCTCCTAGATTAGAAATCTCTTCTTATGGGTCTGATACAGTTCCCCCCCCCCAGCCAGGTTTGCACTGGGCACACAAGAGGCTGGAGCTGGTGGTTAGTAGTCAGTAGTAGTAAGGAGACACGGATCTCAGGCACATGAAAAGGGGGTTATTGGTAACTTGCTGTAGTGTTTGTGTGTCTGCTGTATATAGACTGTATAAAACCGTCAGTTGTGTGTCTGTAAATCTGTGTGTGTGTGTGTGTGTATGTGTGTGTGTGTGTGATATGAAGTGTGAAAATAGGACATGCTCCTGTGGTGCCCAGGGCCATGTGGCATGTGTAATGTTGCTCTGGCTGATCAATGGGGTGCTGCTGTGCCCTCTGGCGCAGTGTGTGTGTGTGTGTATGTGTACTCGTGTGCATGTAAGCGTGGTTGGACACACACATCCACACGCATTGCCTCTGTATGGGGTCGCCACCAGTGCCACTGATCCCGTGATGCCCAGGATGAGGCTGTCAGGGGTGGCAGGTGCTGTGTGCTGCTGCCCACTGCACTGATGCCAGTCTGATGGACACTGCTCTTCCCAATCAGCTGCAGTGATGCCAGTCTGATGGACACTGCTCTTCCCAATCAGCTGCAGTGATGCCAGTCTGATGGACACTGCTCTTCCCAATCAGCTGCAGTGATGCCAGTCTAATGGACACGGCTCTTCCCAATCAGCTGCAGTGATGCCAGTCTGATGGACACTGCTCTTCCCAATCAGCTGCAGTGATGCCAGTCTGATGGACACTGCTCTTCCCAATCAGCTGCAGTGATGCCAGTCTAATGGACACGGCTCTTCCCAATCAGCTGCAGTGATGCCAGTCTGATGGACACTGCTCTTCCCAATCAGCTGCAGTGATGCCAGTCTGATGGACACTGCTCTTCCCAATCAGCTTTGACGGGGGGTAGTATGGCAGATACTAAGGCAGACAGTGAGTTGGTCCACTGGAAGAGTGTGTGTGTGACTGTGTAAGAGAGAGAGAAAGAGAGAATATGTTTGTGTTTGTGTGTATCCTAAACAGAGATGATGACACACACACACTTATGCAGAGGAGTCTCTATTTTACTGTCTTCCATCGAACCATGCCAGCTACCAGGCATCAGAATAATAGAGATGCTTTAAAACTTGGCATGCAGGCACATGCACACACACACACAGAGTACAAGATCAAAATAATCTCTTTGAGGTACAGACACACAAACATCAAATAGAGGTAGTCAGATACACAGATACATTCACACACAGTCGTGCACACACACACACACACACACACACACACACACACACACACACACACACACACACACTTTTTCATGCATATACTCCCACTGCTAAGTCCAGTCTGTGTCACTGACCTCCCGGATCCCAGTGTCCCCCTAAATCTTAATACAAGCCCTGGACCCTCACACACTCAGCTGGTATCAATCAGCCAATCACAAAGGATATTCATGACACTTTAGTCTTCAAGGGTTCAGGGAGGGCTTGGGAGGGGCATTGTCATTCAGGGAATGACTCGGATGTACACAAATACACACGCTCTCACGCTCACACACACACGCACTCACACACACATACAGACAAACACTCTGCTGCAGAAAGAGGGCGTAAAGAAGGCTCTAGAGAAGTACTAGAAAGTGTGCCTAAAGAATTGTGGTTCTAGCAAGGTTCTAGAAAGAGAGTGCAAGGAAGGTTCTAGAAAGTGTGCATAAAGAAGGTTCTAGAGACGGTGAGGGAGGGATTGTGCTGAGGCTGGTCCTCAGGTCCTCAGTCTGCTGTGTCTCTAAGGCTTCCTGGCCACAGAAGTGCTGATCAGGCAATCAGGAAGAAATATTCTGCTCTGTGCGTGTGTGTGTGTGTGTGTTTGTACGCCCGTGCGTGCGTATGTGTGTGTGTGTGCGTGTGTCCGTGTGTGCATGTGTGTGTTTGTACGCCCGTGCGTGCATGTGTCCGTGTGTGTGTGTGTGTGTGTGCATGTGTCTGTGTGTGTCTGTATCCGTGTGTGTGTCTGTATCCGTGTGTGTGTGTGTGTGTGTGTGTGTGTGTGTGTGTGTGTGTGTGTGTGTGTGTGTGCGTATGTGTGTGTGTGTGTGTGTCCATCTGTGTGTGTGCCTCTAAATATTCTGCTCATTGATGAATGGGATTGTTCCCTCTATTGATCCATGGCCCTTTGGCTCTCGGCTGCCTGTGATGCTGCCGCTGCTGGTTCAGGTTTCAGCATGAAGCCAGTGGGTTCATTTATAGCCAGCCCCCCCCCCCACACACACACACACACACATTCTACTCTCACACACATTGTGTGCTTCAGCTCCTAGTGGCCGTGAGTGTGTTATTCTAGCTGAAATTATCACTCTAACAGGCCCTAGATCAGTTTCATCTGTTACTCGCGCAAATAATGTCAAATGGTCCATATGCATCTATCATGTTTTTTCAGCCCCTCAGTTTTCAGATGAGTTATTTGGTGTGTGTGTGTGTGTGTGTGTGCATTTGCATCTGCGTGTTTGTGTTTGTGTGTGTGTGTGTGTGTGTGTTTGTGCGCGCGCATGTGTGTGTACACTGCGGGATTGCAGCTGTATAACTGGAAAATAGTGTACTGCCTGACTGCTTCATTGACCTTGGAAGCCCTTGTGTGTGTGTGTGTGTGTGTGTGTGTGTGTGTGTGTGTGTGTGTGTGTGTGTGTGTGTGTGTGTGTGTGTGTGTGTGTGTGTGTGTGTGTGGCCGGAGGCGGCAGCTCAGTGTTACATAGGAGGCGTTTGGAGTTTCCATTCCATCTCTCTAGTTCCAGTCATCAGACACCTGAGCCAGGACTTACTAATGATGGAGACCCACTCAGTTACCTGACCAGCAGAGCAGAGCTGTGTTGGGCCCAGGAGACTTAGAGGAGCTGTGTGTGTGTGCGTGTGTGTGTGTGTGTGTGTGTGTGTGTGTGTGTGTGTGTGTGTGTGTGTGTCTGTGTTTGTTGGGCTTAGGAAACTCAGAGAAACACTGTGTTGGGGTGGGGGGCTTGCTGTGTGTGTGTGTTTTGGGCTCAGGAGACTCAGAGAAACACTGTGTTAGGGAGGCATGCTCTGTGTGTGTGTGTGCCACAAGCTTTGTATGTGTGTGTGTGTGTGCGCATTTTGAGCCCAGGGGACTTACAGTAGCACTCTGTTAATGATAAGAGATTCACAGTAGGCGAGTGTCTTCATGCCTGTGCACTCTCTCCGTCTCTCACACACACACACACACACACACACACACACACACACACACTCAGACAAGAACACTCCAGCGAGGTGCATCTTGTGTGTCAGTGATAATGTTACATGTTGGTGAACTCTCTGTAAAGAAACCGTTTTCTAAGAAGGATTGGATGGAACTCTGGGACATTTGAAATGCGTCCAAATAATCTAATCTCTCTCTCTCTCTGTCTCTCTCCCCCTGTCCCTCTCCTTCCCTTCCTGTGTGTGTGTGTTTTCACAGACTCCAGAACAGTTACACAGCCTCTCAAAGGGCCAACCAGGAGCTGGAGGAGAAGCTACATGCTTTGGTAACCTTTCACATCTATGCTTTTACTCCTCTCTCTCTCTCTCTCTCTCTCTCTTTCTTTCCCTCCCTCTCTCTTTCTCTCCTCCCTTTTCCTATCTTTCTCTCTCTCACTTTTTCTTTCTCTCTCTCTTTCTGTGTTTTTTGTGTGTGTGTGTGCATGTGCGCTTGTATGTGTGTGTACTTGGTCAGTACTATTTCATGTTACTCACGTCTTGTACGCATGTGTGTTTGCGTGGTTGTGTTTGTGTGTGTGTGTGTGTGTGTGTGGTTACAAATAGGCTCTAAAGTAGCCCTATCCACAGTCTTGTGAGAGAGGCATTTGGCTGTCTGTGCCAGGCAAGACAGGTTATGGTCAACTGTTGGGCCATGTGTGTGTGTGACTTAGTGTCTGTGTCATATGAAAGTCATGATCATATTAAAACGGCATATAGGTTTGTGTGTGTTACAGTAGGTGCCTGTGTGTTTGTGTGTGTGTGTGAGCACACATGCCTCTTTGTTACCTGGTACTGCCAGCAGTAGGTGCAGATTTATTTCCTCTCTGCCAAGGATCTGACTGGCCTAAAGTGGCTAAATTCAATCAGCACAAATGGATTTATCACTGAGCATCAGGATGCATCTAAGAATCCATTTTATGTGTGCACGCGTGAGTCTGTGTGCGTGCGTGTGTATGTGTATACAGTATGTGCTCATTTTCCCCTGCAAATCCAATCACATCAGATCGAAGCGGGTTTGCCTTTGCCTAACCCACCCCCATTCCCAGCACCCTGTGCCCAAATTGATTTCCCATGAAGCTTTGCAACCAACAAAGTGGTGAGGCAGGTTCCTGCTGCTTACCTCCCTCTGGTTTCATACATTGTAGACACACACACACACACACACACACACACACACACACACACACATTCAAATTTATTCTCCTTCTCACTGATCCCACCTTTCCTTCCTTACACATGCGCGCACCCCCCACCCCCCACCCCCCGCCCACACACACACACACACACACACACACACATATATGTTAACATCCAATTCAAACATATTGCATCCTTCCACTTTTGGTGGAATTGTACAAAAATAGTAGGTTACAGGTAGAAGTGCACATCTGTTGCAGAGGTGTCTGTTGCTGCTATAAAATATGAATAGTCTAGAGTTTTAGAATTTTGTAATTCTAACCAAAAAGTCAAGTTGTGCCCGCACTCCTCAGGATAATTAGTAACCTAAAGTTGAAGGCACATTCATCTGCATGCATTGTATAAGGTAATGCAGTCATTCAGCAGTGATCCTGTTACACCACACACAATTTCACTAGCCAAGTTGTCTCACTGCATAAACATTTAGGGCAGGCTATTCACTTAACTTGTCCTATCAGTCTACAACAATATTTCTGGCTAGGGCTGTGCTCAACGTTGAGCCCTATCCCACTTTAAGGGTGGAAATCAGCAGTTGGGGGCTTCTCCTGCAGGTTAGCGTTAGCTGTTGGTGAAGATGAGGCAGGTTAGCAATAGCTGTTGATAGGACTACAGGTTAGCGCTAGCTGTTGATGAGGACTGCAGTTTAGCGCAAGCTGTTGATGAGGACTGCAGTTTAGCGCAAGCTGTTGATGAGGACTACAGGTTAGCGCTAGCTGTTGATGAAGATGAGACAGGTTAGCGCTAGCTGTTGATGAAGATGAGGAAGGCTACCAGCGATAGATGTTGAAGATGAGGCAGGCTAGCAGCGATAGGTGTTGATGAAGACTGCAGGTTAGCAGTGTATCCATTGATGAAGACTACAGGTTAATGCTAGCTGTTGATGATGATGGTGGGGTTAGCAGTACTCCTTGATGAAGACTGCAGGTTAGTGCTAGCTGGTGGTAAAAATGAGGAAGATCATAACTAGCTTGTGTTGCAGTAACCCCTTGCAGAAGCTCATTAGCACTCCCTGATGGTCTGGGCATTCCTGTCTCCCCTGCTGATTATTATGGGTAACAGCAGGCAGCCCAGGTGAGGGAGGTGCTCCAATCTGCTTTGTCGGGCGGAAGGATTAGCCAACCGGAGCAGTTAGGTCATTACCAAACCAATGGCAAGTTTCTCTCACCCTGCCACAAGTGTTAATCTGTCCACCTATCACCCTACTCAACCTTAAATGGTGCTGTGCAAGGGTGAATGGGACATACACCTGCAGACCTGGAGCAAAGGAGTCTACACACACACATATAGACACACAGTATTTGAAAGCCTCTCTCCTGTCTTGATCTTTGCCGATGCTGTGTTTTCTTCCCTCAAGGCTTACGTTCACACATTGTCTCATTGATGATCATACTGTTTGTTTGTCCCTGTAACTCTGTCTGTCTCTGTAACACTCTCTGTCTGTCTGTCTGTCTGTCTGGTGGTTTGTCTAACTCAAGTGCAGTGGTTCTGAAACTTTGGAAGGGTGAGGATTTTCGCTCCCCACCTGCCCCCCAGTGTAATGTCTAGTTAGTGTAACGTCTTGCGCTCACGCCCCACAGCTTGAGAAACACTGCTCTAGTGTCTAATTTACTGTGTGTGTGTGTGTGTGTGTGTGTGTGTGTGTGTGTGTGTGTGTGTGTGTGTGTGTGTGTGTGTATGTGTGTGTGAATAGTATGTATGTTTGTATGTGTGTGTATGGCTGTATGTATGTATTTGTATGTGTATGTAACAGTCACTCTCCCTGTATTCTCATTTTTCTCTCCATCTCTCTCTCTCTGATCCCCCTCTTTTTCATGCTGCCCTGTGATCTGGGTCGTTCCTTCACCTTCATTCAGGCCGCCATCAGTCAGACTTGGGTCTATGCAGTTGCGTTTTTCACTCATATTTTCTCTCCGTCTCGTTCGCTTTCTGTCTTTTTATCATTTCCCTCCATCTGTGCCCATTCAAGTCCATGCATTCACACCCTCCATCCCTCCCTCTCTCCCTCCGTCTCCACACATCCCTCTGTCAATTTCTTCAGCTAGCTAGCTAGCTTCCTGCTTCCATCCTGCTTTCGTCTGGGTTTGTGCTATCTAACGGCATTATCCTATGCTGTGGTGTCTTCTGGTGGGCTTGGCTTGGCTTGGCTTGGCTAATCTGCTCTTCAAATGCTATTGTGGGGTGTGCTATGCTATGTTATATCGTTCTAGGCTAAACTGTGCTAATACCTAGTACCTAGTACCTAGCAGTGCCATGCTATGCTTTGCTGCACTTACTTTACGTTGCTAATCTGTATGTCATGCTAGGCTGTGCTTAACTGACCTTTGATGGTCTGTCCTGTGCTATGCTGTTTAAGGTGGTGGGATGCTATGCCATGCTGTGCTATGTGGTTGTGGATTGGCCTACGCAGGCAGGGGGTTAGACTAAAAGGTTGTTCTGTGTTATGCTGCTTTGGCATATCGGTGTGGACATTGCTGGCTTTTGATTGGATATTCTGAACTGTGCTGGGTTTTCATTGGCTACTGGGTAGGCCCACTGTGCTAGCATGAAAATTTCCTGTTGATGAAGATGATGGTGGTGATGAAGATGTTGGTGTGGGGGGTATGAGGGGTTGGGGAGAAACAGAGCTTTGATTCTGGGAGCGTGGAATAGACATGGATGTGTTCCAGCTATGAACGGCTGCCTGTCACAAACAAAGCATCATAATGTGAAGGGCCATGTCAGGTCGCCAAAAAACTGCCTTTTGTCCTGCTGAGGGCTAAACAAGCACTTTGATTGGCTGGTCCAGTCTGGGTGATTGTGCAGCTCAGCTCAGATGCTGCTGTTGATTGGTCCTCATCGGTGATCTGGCTCTGTGTGTGTGTGTGTGTGTGTGTGTGTGTGTGTGTGTGTGTGTGTGATTGCTGATGAGGTCAGCCAATTAGCACAGCCCTGGTAGGACATATAATCAACAAACAAGCACAAATAACAAACAACAACGTTTGTGCCAAACAAAAAGTGCATCAGCAGCAGGACTGTTGCCCCTGTTACCATGGCAGGGAGACCCCATCCGAACACTGCCAGAGTATCAGCTCTGGACCTCCTGGGTGTGTGTGTGTGTGGGGGGCTGGTTTTGTTAATGACAAGGTGTATATTTTGATCTCCATATGAGCAAAACTCTTCTGCTCATTATCTCTCTCCCTTTCCCTCTTTTTCTCTCTCTCTCTCTCTTTCTCTGTCTCTGTCTTATTCTTTTTGAGCCCTCCTACTCCCTGGTCAGTAATTTACCTGCTGTTGGGAGGTTGAGGTGTCCTCTTATGGCCATTGCAGATAATAAGTGTGTATGAACATGTTGTCAGTTAGTCAGATAATAAGTGTGTGTGAACATGCTGTCAGTTAGTCAGATAATAAGTCTGTATGAACATGTTGTCAGTTAGTCAGATAATAAGTGTGTGTGAACATGTCAGTTAGTCAGATAATAAGTGTGTGTGAACATGTTGTCAGTTAGTCAGATAATAAGTGTGTGTGAACATGTCGGTTAGTCAGTGTACAGCGGTGGCTCGAGAGCAGTTTGCCTTGTGAAGGGGAATGACATTGTTATGCAGTCACAACCACAGTGGCATTCTAGTGTTCTAATGGCTGAATATGAATTGAGTTGCCATTGATTTCCCCCTTGTGCAGCAGGGAGAGGGAGAGAGAGGGATAGGGGGGTGGAGAGAAAAAAAGAAGATATGAGAGAGAGAGAAAGAGTGATGAGAGAGATGTTGGGTATTTGTGCTGTTTCTCTGCGTTTGGTCTGATTTGAGTAATGGCATTTGGAAGCAACACAAATGACAAATGGAGAGATGAGAGAATCAGAGAGTGATCGAGGCAGAGATGGATAGAGACAATCGGAGATGGATAGCAAGTTTGAAAGAATAAAGGAGAAAAAGAGATGGGCAGATAGAGTGAGAGATGGAGGGATGCAAAGAGAGCTAGTGTAAAAAGATAGAAGCTGTGAGTGTGAGTTGATGATGATGGGAGCTGTGTGTGAGGTCTAGTTGTGGCATTGGTGAGATGTTAGTGTGGATCATGTGATCCTCATGTATCCTGGGGTGAGTTCAGTGGCGTACATCTTTACATCTTTTCTGTGCTTTACACCGGTTTTCTGAATGAACAAGGTGTTTGGCCACAACATCGTGCAGCAAGCTTTTCAAGAGGCTTCTGAGGTAGTTTTCATTCATTTGCTTGGTGTGTCAGAGAAGTCATCCTGTCAGCATTGACGTGTATTCAAAGCCTGCTGCATTAAAAGACAGTGACACAGTATCTGTCTCAGAGAGTGAAAAGTTGAAAAGAAAGTAAACCCCATATTTATGCATTTAGTCAGGCTTGGGTACAAACCCAAAACTAATGGCAAGCACTTTGACCCTCTAGCTGTGCCTGCACGAGCAACAGAGCGCTCAGTGCACCTCTGATTCTGCCAGTAGAACCTGTAGTTTGTCTATGGCTGTTTCTGTACAGGGAAACTGCTGCATAACAGGCCAGCCAGGCCAGTCTTTTCTTCTTTCTCCTTACTCCTGCTTTTCTCTTCCCTCTCTCCCTCTGTGATTGGCTCTCTGATTCCATCTCTCCCTCTGTAATTTGCTCTCTGCCTCCCTCTCCCTCTGTGATTGGCCCTCTGGTTCCATCTGTTTCTCTGTGATTGGCTCTCCGGGTCCCTTATCCTCTGTGATTGCCTTTCTGGTTCCCTTTCTCTCTGTGGTTGGCTCTCTGGTTCCCTTTACCTCTGTGATTGGCTGTCTAGTTCCCTTTCTCTCTGGGATTGGCTGTCTGGTTCCCTCTCCCTCTGTGATTGGCTGTCTGGTTCCCTCTCTCTCTGTCTGGTTCTGGGGAGGAATGATCAAGAAAAATAACCACTTTGACTGATTGACTGACTGACACTTTTATATAATCATACAAAACCACACACACACACACACACACACACACACACACAAACACACAAACACACAAACACAAACGAAAACCCCACACAGCCCCTCTCATATCACATATGACATGCACATTTACTTTTAAACAGACTATGGGGCACGCACACATTCATACACACACACACACACACACACACACACACACACACACACGGAGAGCAGATGAGTGTTAATGCGTGTTGTTTTCATCTTCAGCTGCGTAAGGTGGAGCGAGACAAGAAGACAATGGATCAGGAAATTGTGGAGCTGACCAATAAGCTCCTTGATGCCAAGAACACCATCGACAAGCTGGAGGAACTCAATGTGCGTGCTGTGTGTGTGTGTGTGTGTGTGTGTGTGTGTGTGTGTGTGTGTGTGTGTGTGTCTGAGTGTGTATGCGCTTGTGTGTGTGTTTGAATATTTGAGAGTGTGTATCCATATGGATTTGTGTGTGTGTTGAGTGTTTGCTTAAAGCTGTAAGTAGCTACATATTTGTGGGTGCTGGCAGGCTTCTTGCTTAATGCTTTGAGGGAGGTTAGAAAAATGTATTTACTGATTGGCTTTCAGTCAAATAGAAATCCCCAGCATTCTCTCTCAAATTGGCTGAGCCCATGGTAAGCTCTCAAGCTGAGCTCTGAGTGTGTGTGTGTGTATGTGTGTAAAGGCTATGTATTAGAACCAACCTATTTTCTTCATTCATTTTCTTTTCACACACACACACACACACACACACACACACACACACACACACACACACACACACACACACACACATACATACAACACTGTTGGCACTTATTCCTGATGTATAGCCTGCATGCACACACACATTGAACACACATACACACACACTTGGGAGATCTACGCAATATTGTATAAGCACATTTCCTTCAAACTATTTAGTTAATGGTTGTACACTGGAAGATAAACTTGCCTGTTAATATGCTCCACACACACACACACTTTTATCAGAGACACACACATGTTTTTATCACTTAGACATACACACACACATTCTGTGCATTTGTTCCAGCACTCTAGGCAACTGGCAATGTAGAGTAATATGTGTGACTCTCTCTCTCACATACGCAGACACACACACACACACACAACCCAGGCTTCCTGTCACGCCAGGGTCAGCCAGATAGCTCTGGATTTCATGCCCCAGACTTAACACACGCTGAGTAGACTAGTAGGGAGACTGTGTGTGTGTGTGTGTGTGTGTGTGTGTATTTTCAGACCACTGAATTATTGAAAGCTATGACAGTGGGATAGGAGTCTATTGCAATTCTAAAGTAGTATGCATTTGTATCATTTGTGTGTGTGTGTGTGTGTGTGTGTGTGTGTGTTTTCCCAACCAACATATCAGTGTCATCTTATTTACCTGCCCTTCACTTTTGTCTGACTTGACTTTTTTTATTGTGTTTCTCTTCTGTATTCTGCTCGCTCTAAACCTTCTATGTGCATCTTTCTACCTTTCCTCCTCTCTCCCTCCCTCTCTCCCTCCCTCTCTCCCTCTCTCTCTCTCTCTCTCTCTCTCTCTCTCTCTCTCCCTCCCTCTCCCCCTCTCTCCCTCCCTCTCTCCCTCCCTCTCTCTCTCTCTCTCTCTCACTCTCTCTCTCTCTCTCTCTCTCTCTCCCTCCCTCTCTCTCTCTCTCTCTCTCTCTCTCTCTCTCTCTCTCTCTCTCTCTCTCTCTCTCTCTCTCTCTCTCTCTCTCTCTCTCTCTCTCCCTCCCTCTCTCCCTCTCTCTCTCTCTCTCTCTCTCTCTCTCTCTCTCTCTCTCTCTCTGTCTGTCTCTGTGTTCCCATGTTCAGGAACGCTATCGGCAGGACTGTAATTTGGCAGTGCAGCTGTTAAAGTGCAACAAGTCTCATTTCCGAAACCATAAGTTTGCCGACGTAAGTAGTCCCCTGTTGTTGCTATTCTTATAAACACATACACACACACGCACACACTCCTGCTTTCTGTTTCCATCTCAGGGAGTTTCTGTGTTTTGCGCTCTGCAGTGACGCGTGTGGATGCAGGAGGGAAAGAAAGAGAGAGAGAAGGAGGGAGGGAGAGAGACCCCATTTGTGTTAAAGGGACCTCCTACCTTCCCCCTTCACACACACACACGCACACGCACACACACACACACACACGCACACGCAGATGGTGAATTGGTTATTTTTAGGAGGACTGTAATCCATCCGTGCTGTAGAACTTCTTTTCCAACTCTGAGAGATCATGAAGACAACATCCAGGTCCAGCAGTCAACTCATCACATAGAGGAGAGGTGTGTGCGTGTGCATGTGTGTGCGTGTGCGCGTGAGTGTGTGTAAGAGAGACGTGTGTGTGTGTGTGAGGTGTAAAAGAGACATCAGCATCCAGGATCCAGCAGTGGCCTCCTCACATAGAGGAGAGGGGAGGAGGGACTTAAGAGATGTTCATACAGTCATGCCTGTTTTTGTGTGTCTGTGTCTGTGCACGTGTGTGTGTCTGTGTGAGTGAGAGAGACAAACCAGCCCTGTCTTAAATACACACACAGAAAAACACAATGACAGCCCTGTGTGTGTGTGTGTGTGTGTGTGTGTGTGTGTGTGTGTGTGTGAGTGTGAGAGTGCAATCGAGGCTGGGCCTACCTCAGGAGTGTAAGTAAGAGACACCGCTGTTCATGCAGTGTCAATTTCCCAGACGCTCCTGCTCGGTGGTATGAGGCCCAGAAGCGCACTGCGACACACACACACACACACACACACACACACACACACATGCAGGCACAGATACACATGCAGGCACAGATACACACACACACACACACACACACACACACATGCAGACACAGATACACACACACATATGCAGACACAGACAAAAGTCACACAAAAGGCTTGAATGATAATGAGTTATTTTTAGGCGTCCTCGTTAGGACGTGTGTGTGTGTGTGTGTGTGTGTGTGAGAGAGAGAGAGAGGACGCCAGGGATAAAGATAGAATAAAGTGTAGAGGTTTTGTGCATGTGTGAAAGAGAGAGGGTGAGTGTGTGTGGAATGCTTTTTGTATGGCTTTGTGTGTGTGTTGTCTCTGACACCGTGAGTGTGTAGGAGTTAGTCTGTGTGTGTGTGCGTGTGCATTTGTGAGGGAGTTTGATGTTTTCTCCTGAGTCCCTTGCTGTGAAGCCAGAGAGAGGACAAACATGATCCCTGCTGATGGAGGCCAGTCACATTCAGAGGAGCAGACAGATAACCATGGTTACTGAGATGTGTGTGTGTGTGTGTGTGTGTGAACTGATGTGTGAGTACACTGACGAGGTACGCTCCACATTTGTGTCCTTCAGTAGATGAGCATGAGTCTGAATGGCCCAGCAGCAATGCCAGTCAAAGGCCAAGTAAAAACACACTGAGTGCATTGCACACCATGTTAATCAGTGGCGACTGGTGGTCACAAAAATAGGAGAGGGCAGGGATTGTTGAGAGAGAGAGAATTACAAAACCAGAAAGGTGTCTTGGTGCTTGCTCTTAGGGGGACTGTGTTAAATAAAATGAAATAGTTTTTTGAGGACACATATTGGCATCTGAAATACCATACAGTGTAATGAGTATAGTTTCTTTGTGGTAATGTCCGTTGTCTTTTGTGCTTTACACTTCAATACTGTGAAAGTGGCAGAAATGATTTGGACACCAGAACACCACCTATTACAAGGCGCTTTAGCATTGTGCTGTGCCACTTGCAACCGGGCACCCTCGTCCACAAGTTGATCAACGGGCACGCTACCTAGCAATTTTACGCGAGCCAGCATAGACGATTAGTCTAGCAGTCTAGCAGACTAGCAGTTATCCATGGGTATCTTTGGTACCATATGGTGTTAAACGAACTGACCTTACCATTCGGTTTTTCAATGTCAATTTTTGGAACTGGTCTCCCCTCTGTTTTGATTTTCACCTTCTCATCATCCTCCAGTGTGTGAAATGGGGTGTTTAACATCATGAATACAACGTCTTGTTTTTCCATCCTTTTTTAATTGACAAAACAAAGCAAAACTCTACAAAGGCTCAAACTCTCCGTCGTCCGCACCATCATGAATGACAGGTCTGTTGACAATGACAGTAGTACAAGACCTTGCGTGTCCCGTCAACCCACCCTTTCATTTTGATTGGGCCCATTAACGAATGTGGCTCCAGTGATTGGCTGATTGATGACAGACGAGCATTTTGGATGTTCCTCCCTTTTTGCCATTCACTCCATGTTAAAAGAGCCCGCGAATCGCCTGGTTAGTGTTTATAATGGATGTCAATGAGGGAGTAAGGGAGGACGATATTTTGGTGACTTTTTTTTTCTGTTTTCGAAGGGATAAAATAGAATTATTTCAGCTGTTTTGATATGTTTTTGCATGTTAAAAATTTATGGGAGGATCTTCCTCCCTTTCCTCAATGGAGGAGTCGCCTCTGGTGTTAATTAACGTTATTCACCCTGGGAAGGTCCTGGAAGGTTGCTGCACATGTCCTTGCAGAGAGCCTATGGAGAGTTTGAAGTCGAAGGGACATCATATATATTGATTACATTAAGAACTGCAAATGTACAAGATTATAGTCATATAGGCTCATTTCCATCTTTCAGGAACTGTTCTCCAGAACCTTAAATGTAGGAGTGCAGATTGGGTACTTGTGTTTGCTTATCGGTTTTCATCTGGAACTGACTTTTGGTTCCCATCTCCACTTCTAGCCTGCCACAATTGGCTCTCACCCACCTCTGATGTCTGTGTGTAGAGGTTTGGGTGTACAGTGGGCATTCTCAGCTGGCCCTGATCTTGTTCTGATCTTGCCCTGAGCTGGTTCTGAGTGGACACTGAGCTGGTGTTCATCTCATATTTGCCTGTTATGAAATGATTGACTCTGTCGCCACTCTAAATCAACTTGATCAGATCATAAATTGATCAGGAATGATCTGATCCAAACCTCTGGGATTTTTTGGAAGCCAGTGAGTGAGAGATGAGAGAGCGAGCGTGTCTGGTGTTAGGTAGTGGTTCACTTCTTCACCAAGCAGTCCTCCATAGCAGGAAAAAGTGAGAGAGAAATAGAGAGATAAAGAGAGAGAGGAGAGAGAAAAGGCAAGTGAGCGAGTGAGAGAGAGAGAGAGAAAAAGAAGCAAGTGAGAAAGAAAGTGAGAAAAAGCAAGTGAGAGAGAGAAAAGCGAGTGAGAGAGAGAGAAAGAGATAGAAAAAGCAAGAGAAAGAGAAAGAGGGAAAAAAAGGAAGTGAGTGAGTGAGAGAGAGAAAGCTGATCCAAAAAGCTGTGGGAACTGAAGTGCACTTAGGCACCGACCCTCACAGGGGTGCTACAGGTAGAGAGGGGCTTTGAGTGTGTGTTTGTCTGTTGAAGTGTTTGTCTGTGTGTGTGTGTGTGTGTATGTGTGGGGGGGGGGACTATGAGTGCTTCATTGGGCCATGAGGAGCTGTAAAGTTGCAGATTATCCTCTTAGTGTTGCCTGATACACACACATAACACACACGCACACATGTAATACACAAACACACACACGCGAAACACACAAACACAGTGTCACACACACAGTTGAGGAGAGAAACTCTGTGTGGTTTAATAAATATGTGTTTATTCAGCGCTACTGTGTGGTTTAGTTTTCCTCACTCAGAAAAGGTGGGAAAAAGCTTCTAGAGTTTGGTACAGTGAGGCGAGGCTTCTAAAGATGGCTGCACATCTACAGACAGAAACCGGGTCAGGATCATTCTGGAGATCTCAGATCAACAGACAGAAACCAGGTCAGGATCCTAGTGGAGCTCTCAGATGGACAGACAGAACTGGGTCAGGATCCTAGTGGAGCTCTCAGTTGAGCCTAATGTTTGGGGAAAGTGTGGAGTGCTGACAGAAAACACTGATAGACTGTTAAGCCTAGATTTGTTATTTCCTACGTGTGTGTGTGTGTGTTTGTGTGTGTGTGTCGGAGAGCAGGCAGTGAAGGCTGTATTTCTCAGTGGACTATTTAGCTGATGTTGTTCAGCATCTGCTCTGTAGTCCAGCTGATTTGAGCAGGCTGTTGGGTTGGGCCAGAGCTGGAGAAACACATTAAATACTGTTTAGGACTGAGCTTTAGATATCACTACACGTGAATGAATACAGCCCGTGAGGACAGCCTGTGTGTGTGTCGTGTCTGTGTGTGTGGGCATGCACATGTGCAAATGTGATTGAGTGTATGTGAATTTGTCTGTGTCTCTGTGTGTGTCTGTATGTGTCTGTGTGAGTGTAGTTGAGTGTATGTGACTGTGTGTGTGTGAGTGTATGGGACTGTATGTGTTTGCTTGTGTGTGTGTGTGTGTGTGTGTGTAGCCAGCCTCCAACTGACGTGCAGCTGACGTGCAGCAGAGGTGATCACTAAATCTCCTGCACATGACTTCAGTATCAATCCTATCTCCCCTTTCTGCCCCACCCGTGCCACACACGCACACACACACACACACACACACACACACACACACACACACACACACACAGGAAGTGGAAGGCCCCCCTGGCATTGCCCCCGGGATCTCCAGGCCAAAGGCCAGACCAATAACTAACCTCCCTTGACCATTTTCCACCAATCAATGGCCAGTCAATCAGTCAGCAAACATCTATGGTTCCCAAAGCCCCAGACACCTGCCATTTTTTTTCTTTACTCTCTCTTTCTCTCTTTGTTTGCTTTCTCTCTCGCCTCCCCTCGAGCAGTAGTCTCGCTTTGAGGTGAGCTTTCTCTTTTCTAACCCCTTCCCACCCAACCCCTCTCTACCTGAGTCTGGTTCCACAGGTATCTGGACCTTACCCAGAGAGAACTGCCCTCTTCTCTCTTCTGCTCTCCTCTCCTCTGCTCTTCTTCCTTCCTCTCCTCCTCTCTTTCGCTCATGTTTCCTCTCCTTTCAGAGTGTTTCCCCTCCTTGGCCACCCTCTTGTTTTTCCTTTTTGTGTGCTAGTTGGGTAACGCTCAGAGTTCAAGTTCCCTTCAGTCACCTCAGGCACTGACAGTCAATAGCAGAACAATAAGAACTTCACTCGCACTGAAACCAGTGTAAACCTAACTGTGTGACTGAGTCATGTGAAACCCTCATAGTGTAGATGACATTATCTGACTTAGATGAATTATCTGAACTATTTGTGAGTCTTATTTTACATCCATTGTCTCTTGATTGTTCAGTTTGTAATTAATGATTAGTAAACATCAATTACTATTTCTTTCTGTAGTTAATGCTTTATTAATGTTAATGACCATGTGTGATAAATGTTTCTTAAGGGAATTTGAAGCGTTACTGCAGTTAGGTATCTGACCCTGAGACTTTCAAAATCATGGCGGCCAGAAGTGTGCTCCTGCCTCTACACACACCTTCTGATGTGCATGCAAACTCTGTCATAGTGTGTGTGTTTAGTGGCTGTCCAGTCTGTCCTGA
This sequence comes from Tenualosa thibaudeaui, assembly GCA_027481765.1. NCBI lineage: Eukaryota > Metazoa > Chordata > Actinopteri > Clupeiformes > Clupeidae > Tenualosa > Tenualosa thibaudeaui. The sequence goes on along the minus strand of JAIFZK010000012.1, from coordinate 15,930,437 downwards.
TGGAAATGTCAATGTCTTTAATGTGAGGCAATGCTATCAACATCCAGTTCATGGTCAATGGATTTTATAAACCTCAGTCGAGTTGAGAGTCTTTAGAGTTTAGAGTTTCCTTTAACATGAACTTATATAGTTTCTAACAAGTAATGATAGTTTGTCTAGTTTAGTTTGAGACTTTGTTTATTCTTAAGCTTCTGGACACCAAACAGGTGCTTAATCTAGACACCACCTGACACACACACACACGCACGTGTGCGCACACACACACACACCAGTGTATGCATGCTGTGGAATTGTGCATGTGTGCCAAAAAGTTGCGTGTCTAGAAGAGTTGAAAGAGAGAGAGCGTGTGTGTGTTTGTGTGTGTGTGCATGCACTGTGTGCTGTGTACGTGTCTTGAATTTGAGGGACTGTGTGTGTTTGTGTGTACTGCAGCATGTAGATGTGTAGAATACAAGCTGATGGTGTGAGTGTGTAGGAATGAGACTGGAGTCATGCAGGTCTAAGTGAGGAACTTAAACATCCCATAGGGGAGGGGGGGGGGTGTCCTCACCTCTCCTGAATGACTGGATGCCCAAGGCTGGCCTGCCGCCTGACTCAACACTTACTAAGTGCACAATTCCAGTGTAGCCGCTTTCGCTTTGGACAGGCAAGGGATTGAGTGTGTTTTAATTTATCATAATATAAGAACACATTCAAACACACACTATAGAGTGACTCCTGCTCTATAAAGGGAAAAGCTTACAGATGACTGAGGGGCCTTGAATGAGTGAAGGAACAGAGACGACATGCAACAAAAACAACAGTCAGATACAGTTACCAAGACAACCATACAACACACTTTGACAGAGGGAACCTTGTGGATGCAGCCCCAAGTCTTGACTAGACACTGTGGTAGTGCAGCTCAGTGAGGAAGCAGGAAGGAGCCCCAAGTCTTGACTAGACACTGTGGTAGAGCAGCAAGCAGTCCAATGAGTCCTGTGTCCATTCTCCTGTGTCTTTGGCTGCACTTACACCCCTCACACTGTTCCTTATGTGTGTGTGTGTGTGTGTGTGTGTGTGTGTGTCGTTGTGTGTGTTTTGGCTGGTAAAATCTGTGTGTGTGTGTGTCTCCCTCTCTGCTGTGTTGCAGTTGCCTTACGAGCTCCAGGAGATGGTAAATAAGCACATGAAGAGCTCTCTGCCGGACCAGAGCCAGGGGCAGGGTGCAGGGCAGCCAAATCCAGGGGCGCAGGGCCAGGACCCCGACACGCTCAGCCTGACGCCAGCCGACGTGGTGCCCACCTCCGTCATCGCCCGCGTCCTGGAGAAGCCCGAGCCTCTTGTGCTCAACTCCGCACAGTCCAGCAGTGGTGCCGGACGGCCCGTTGCCGAGGACGTCTTTGTGCATGTGGACATGACCGGACCAGGCAGCGACCGGGCCAGCGGGGGCGGATACGAGAACGGAGGGCCGGGGCACGCAGGAGGGCGCCCCCATCTGGCCGGTGGGGGAAGCGAGGCTCAGCAGCAGTTGAACGGCTCGTGCCGACGACAGAGCAGTCTGGACGGCCCGGGGGCACCGACATCAGCGGAGGACACCGCGGGAACGGCGGCGTTCGAGAAGCTGAACCCTTACCCTGCACCTTTACCCCCGCCCCACGCGCTCTACCCGGGCCGCAAGGTGATCGAGTTCTCGTCGGACGACAAGGTGAAGATTCCGAAGAACAGCCCGCTGCCCAACTGCACGTACGCCACAAGGCAGGCCATCTCCCTCAGCCTGGTGCAGAGCGAGGAGGAAGCGGCGGCGTCAGCAGCCAGCGGCGAACGCCAGCGGCCGTCTCCCAGCAGCCCTGCCGGCTCCGAGGGCGGTTGGCGTTCGGGGGCCTCCTCGTCTTCCGGAGGGGGCGGTAGCACCATCCACCAGTCCCAGCGCCACCATCACCACCACCACCACCACCAACGGGGACAGCGCCAGGCCCCAGGCACCCCTCCGAACATAGACCCCGGCGACCACGACCCTCCGTCCAGCCAGTCCAGCCCCTTCAGTAGCCCTCCCCAGCCTCCCAGCGCCTTCGCCAGCTCGGGAAGCTCCGAGGAGGACCTGCTGACCAACTGGCAACGCATGTTTGTGGAGAAGATGGCGCCCACATCCGAGGGCACGCTGGTTAACCGCACCTCCTTTAGCAGCGACACAGTCAAGGAGCTCCAGCGAAGCAGCAGCACTAGCGGGGGCGGAGGGGGAGGAGGTGGTGGGACTGGGGGACGGTACCACCAACAGGCCCATCACCACGCCCAGACGCTCAGCCCTTGCGGCCCAGGGAGAGGGAGCTCTCGCGGGGCCTACTCGGACGGTGAGGAGGGCTCCTCCACACGGAGCTGGACGGCCAGTCGCGAGTCCAGCCTGGACACGGACACGGGCAGTCTGGCGGACCTCCGTACCAGGAGGGGGCAGTACGGAGCAGACTTCTCTCAGGAGGAGAGCGAGCGGCTGCTCATGGGCCTTGACCCGTTGGACGGAGACGACGGTGCCAGCGGCGACACGGCCATCACCCTGGAGACCAGCCCGACGATGGGGATGACGGCATCAGGCGCCGAGCGACAAGACTTCCTGGATGAGGATGATGATGAGGCAGCCTCGCTGGCGAGCTCGGCAGAAGAGCGGGACATCCTGCCGCAGGACTTTCCCGTGATCTCTCCCCGTGTGCTCGCCGGCCTGGAGGACTACCCCGAGAACCCGCCCACACCCCCCCACCCCCAGGCAGTCCTCGCCGTTGCCCCCCCCGGTCCCATGCGCCCGCTGAAAAGCCCCAAGAGGATGGGTGTCCACCACCTGCACCGCAAGGACAGCCTGACCAGGGCACAGGAGCATGGAAACCTCCTAGACTAGCGCCAGAGGAGCCTTAGGAGCCTGACTGCCACTGACATCGGCTGCAGGAGGTTACTAGGAGCTGCGTTAAGCCCTGCGGCCCTTGCCTAGATGCTCTCTCTCTCACTCACTCTCTTTCTCTCATTCACTCTCTCGCTCTTTCTCTCTCCTTTTCCTGGGCTCTTTGAACGACTCCTGGTTTAATCACAATCACAGGTGGGTGCAGACGTCAGACTCTGAGGTGCTGGTGTCTACCTGCCTGTCTAGACGTCTCGCTGTCTGCTCTGGTTCTGTGGAATCAGGACTCAAACCAAGAGAGAGATCACCTGTGAGAGATTGCCTGTGGGAGATCACATTGTTGGAAGCTGAAAGACTGTGGGACTGATTGAGGGGGCTCTTGCTTCAAGCAATGGGGCAGTTTGCTTTGAGTCTCTGGGTTACTTTTACTGCACATGATGGGCCCTGCCCTGTCATCTCTCCTGGAGCCTGTGTGTGTGTGTGTTTGTGCGTGTGTGTGTGAGAGATCAGACTCTGTCCAGGATCCGGCCCCAGGATATAGCCATACTGGTGCAGCAACTGTGCTGAGCCCATCTGAGACACTGTGGGTTTAAACACCTGGAATATGAATGACTTTATGTTCAATCAGTCTGTCCTGCCGATGAACTCAAAGCCGTTTGGATTACAGTCTGTGTGTGTGTTCTTCTTTCTCTTTCTCTCTCTTGCAGTCTCGGTTTGTGGACACGACGGTACTCAAACACTCTTGACGCGGAACGACCTCGCGCCACACCTGTATGTGTGTGTGGGGGGGGGGCAGGGTTGAGATGAGATGTGTTCTGGTTCCCCACAGTGCCTCTCGCCCTCTTGCTGTGTGAGCAGGGCATCTCTCCCTCCATGCTCCCTTTAACCGCCAGTGTGTGAGTGTGTAGCCCTCTGGCATTGACCCCCCTTTATAAACACACACACACACAGCAGGACAGGAGACTTTTCCAGCCTTCGCTGCAGGATCCTCTTCTCTGCCACCAGGTTCTAATGATGCTAATGTGTGTTGAGCTCCTCTCTCTCATTGGCCACTCCCACTGTCCGCATGTGACGGCACCGTCTATTACACTGCACCTGGCCCTTGGGCACACCCCCTTCATCACAGCAAATGCTGATATTAGGAGTTCTGCTGAAATCACCCAGTGATGATCTGTTTTATCTTATTTTAAATCTCCCAGTGATAATCTACTTTGATTTATTTTAAGTTGTAGAATGTGATTGATTGGTTGGGTCATTGATTGATTGATTGGTTGATTGATTGATTGTAAGAGAATCTGAGAGCGTGTGTGGCACATTACACCAAGCTAACCTCAGACCCCATGGGTACACACACCAGTGGACCGGTCACTGGTCCTCCATCTCCACTGTACAGCTGGGTTAACCATGCCTGCAGTATGCCCATCTCTGCAGAGCCCCATTGTCTCCTGTGTGTGCTGCTCCAGTCTCTGATGCCTTCAGTTTAAAGCATCCAGCCTCCACTTGCCGGACTTCTCTCCTACTCTCCCCTCAGGACGCTGGGCACACCTGCACACCACAAACGCTGGTGTAGACGCCACACTACACACACTCCTAACGCTGGTGTAGACGCCACACTACACTCACATCTTACTACACACTCCTAACAATCAATTTCTCAATTCGCACTGGCAGTTCACAGCAGACAGGAATGTACTCATTCACACACACATTCACTCACTCATTCACTCTCTCACCCACTGACTTACTCGCTCACTCACCTTCATGTGTTCATGTGGTAAACGAAAACACAAACTTTCAGGGAAATGAGCTAACTTGCGGTCTAGCCCTGAGTTAGATAAGAGGGTGCCTAGTGTACTTCTCTCTGTGCTCACAATGCCCAGTGCACCATTAGCCTAGAGTAGCCTTAGCATAACTCACTAGAAAAGGATGAGCCATTAGCCTAGTGTAGCCTTAACATAACTCACTAGAAAAGGATGGGCCATGATCCTAGCTTAGCCTTAGTAAGTAGTTAGCCTAGCATAGCCTTAGCATAATTCACTGTTAAAGGATGGGCCATTAGCCTAGCGTATCCTTATTAAGTAATTAGTTTAGTATAGCCTTAGCTTAATTAACTGGAAAAGGATGAGACAATCAAAAGGTTGGTGTTTTCCTTCAAAGTGACTACATGAACTATACTGAAACAGCCCCTGCGCCCAAGTGATTGTTTGAATAAGCATCGTATGATAGAGCTGTAGAGCCTTCTAGAATCTTTGGTGCTCCACTAGGCTACCAGAAACCCACAGCAAGCCCAGAGACTGAGGAAGAGACCGGAAAGATCAGAGGGAAGAAGCAGAATGTTAAAACTGTGCCACCAATCACAATCACTGTGCTTTTGTGTTGTTCAGATGTCTCTCTGCGTGTGTGTGTTTGTGAGAGAGAGACAGGCTAGTCTTCAGTGATTTGAGGCTTATTTCATTAGATTTGATTTGAAAATGATGAATGCTCACAAAACAGAAGCAAACAGAGCGTCCAGCTGTGGATTAGGTCTGACGTAAACCTTTTTTGCCGCACCCAATCATGTCCCCCGCAGTCAGGGCTACTAGAGTGCTCATCCCACATCAAAAGACCCCACACTTCACTTCCCTGCACTGTTTCTCCGTCTCGAGAGGGATACCGAATGTGCTAGACCTGGAATGCTTTTTTTTAAATCTTGATTTGTAGTTTTGTTTTGTTTATAAAGTTTTGTGTTTTTTAATCAGCCTAAGCCCAGTGGTAAGAAGTGTGTGTGTGTGTTTGTGTGTGTGTGTGTGTTCTGTATGTGTGACTTGGGTTTGATCTATGAAATGTGTTTCTATGGTCGTTCTGATTTAATGACACGTGGAATATGTCAGAGATTATTCCTCTTCATATTTGACAGAAGCACGATTGTGAGGACAAACTGGTTATCTTTATGCATTATGCTTTTTAAATAACTGTGTTTTGTTTGTGATTTTATTCTGTTGGATTTTATTTTGTTGTTAATTTTGAAGTTCTTTTGAAATTTAAATTTTTTTTCTGTCTGATCAAAAGGAGAGAAGCTCAGAGATCCACATGCTATGTCTAGCTCAGAGTCAGGCTAAATCCTAATGCCCAAGATGCACCCTTTCCACCCTAGACCCTCAAAAAAACAAAACCAACCATCTAGAAGCAGCCAGAGCTAGTCTGGAAGCTGATTCATGCCAGTTAAGTCTTTGAGGATGCAATGCCTCGGATTTAGGCCTTATGGGTGTATGGCTTAGGGTTTGGGGGGCATTTGGATTCAGCCTGAAGTCTCTTGGTCCCTTTCTCAAGGACAGATGTCTGTAGTCTTTCACACACTACTCTCCACTGTCCCCTCACTCTGGCAGTCCCCCCTACTTTGGCCGTTAAGCACACCCATTAGGCCTGGCCTGGCCTTCCAAACATCCACACTAACACACAATATACATCTATCAGAGACAGCAGAGACCCAGTGCTTCAGTTGAATCACCACAGTACATATCAGCTGCAGCTCCCGCCAGCTAGTCCCTCGACAAATCCGCACCTAAATGGAACTTAGCCATTCAGTCCAAATGGTCTGGAAGAAGTGCAGCCAATCCTGTCGTAGTTAGTTCACGTTCCACGGTGGAACTGGGTGGCAGTTCTGAAAGGCTGAGTGTGTATCCACGCTGTCCCAGTTGTTCTGTTGCACTCCACACACTCTGGCTTCTGTAAATAATTCAGTGACATTTTCTCTGGTTGCGTGACGTTTGGCTCAGAAATGTTCCATTACACTTCCTCCATCTCTTCTCCCCTCTTTCCCCCTCTTCTCTGAACTCTCTCCATCTTTCCGCCTTCTCTATTGATCTTTCTCTTCCGACATAAATGCACTTTTATTAGTCTATAATTAATAGTGGATTAAATGATTCATATTTTATTACACTAAAATGGGACACAGAGGGGAGGGGGGGTGGCTGCATTTGAATGTAGATCCGTACAATTCTAAATATTTTATGACCTCATCAAAAGTGATGTCGACAAGGTTTTGTGCAGGGTGGGGTGGACGGAAAGAGAAGAAAGAAAAAAAGGCTTGAGAGGATGTTGCACTGTGAGGTGTGTCCGGCGTATAAATAGCCCTGCACATCTGCTCGTCTGAAACATTAATGGAGCCCTCTGACAGACATAAGGGAGCAGACCACCGGCCATGACACCCACATTGGGGCACGGGGGTGTCAGCCAGCCTAGTGAAATATTTCATGTGTTCCCTGTGCCAAAAAGCCATGAAAAGCTCCTTTGATGGACATATTTTGGATGAGTTTCTTTTTTAGGAAGAAGTTGGAATAGAGTCCCACATTTAGTGTCATAAGCAGAAACCTTTAGCATTGGTGATGGATCCCTCATCCTTTGCACACAAAGGCTTTAAGGAGGCGTCTTATGGCTGACTCGTATGGTATGGTAGGTTTAGACCCTGATGTCTGTCTCCAGTCCTGTACCCACGTCCTCTCCCATGTACTGTATGTTCAATCATTTCAGTCATTTAATCATTTCAATCAACCAGAACGCCACCCTGAGACTGAATGAGCAGCAAGCGTCCACACAAGTTTAATGATCATCCACACATGTTTAATTTGTCACACATTCAACACGTGCAATTTGTCATCTGATCCATCTGCTGGTCTTGCATCTCTCAATCAGTCTTGTCCCCATTCACCCATAATCCCCCTCTCCACGCCCTGCTCTTTCCTTCATTACAGCATGTCTGTTTTTCATGGAGTCAGTTGAGTCATGTGTCAAGGCTGGCGTAAACTCTTGAGTGTAGCGGCCCCTCTGCAGCCGAGCTCAGTCTCTGACGCTGGAGTGGATCTGTGGGAGCAGTGATAAATGGCACAGGAGTTCTTGAGCTTGGAGTTCCTGCAATGGGGTTTAAACACCACTCTGACTCCTCCTACTACAGTGGTGTGGCATCAACAGTATTGGCTTAGCAGCCCCAAAGGTTCTGTGTTAGATTCAGTCACCTCTATGGACTGGATACATTGAGTCATTTCAGAAACATTGGAGCTGACATTGAGTCACCTCTATGGATGGTTACATCGTCTGTGCTTCTCTGAGCGAATGTCACTGCGGACTTTACCTCCGCCCCAACCTATCCCATCATGCATCTGAAGCCTGGTCTGTCTGTTCCGCTGTTCCTCTTGTCCCCATGTTCTACTGCAGAACACACACCTGTTCCCATGTTCTACTGCAGGACGTACTCCTCTTGCCCCATTGTTCTACTAAAAAACACAACTGTCCCCATGTTCTACTACAGAACACAGACCTGTCCCCATGTTCTGCTGCAGGACACACTCACCTGTCCCCATGTTCTTCTGCAAAACCTGTTTGCAGTCACAGTCTTACTGCTGTTCCATGTGTGATTGTTTTTTTTTCTGTCAAGAAATAAACAAACAAAAAAAACTTTAAATCTAAAAACCTAAAAAAAGACTGTTATACCTGGACTAATTTTATTTTCTCAATTTGTAAACTGATGTATATTTTAAAAAAACAAATAAACTATTTTAAACTTTAAATGCTGTCATCCATTTGATCTTTGAGGCTGATTTGACAATAGTATACTCTTTAGGAATTATTTATTTTATTCCATATGACACTTTTGATACATATTTATCCCAATCTTTTCATGTTGTTTTACATTGGTGAATAAAAGAATATCTGGTATTGCCACTGTCCATTCGAATGCCATGTCCAATGCTTTTCTTAAGCCTGGGTCAAAACCTGGAACAGCCTGGTAATATCTTCTATTTCAAGTAAATTCAGTTCAGTCCTGTGTGCAGCTCATCTCCATTCATCTTCCACTCTGAGCACTTTGGTTCACTGAAAGCCCATTGTTGAATGTCTGGTAAGACTGACCCCTGGTGGCAGGGCTGTGTATAACCACACTGTTGGTGGTGCCAATGGAGTGTTGTGATTCACCAGGCTCTCTGGGGCGGGGGCCAGAAATAGCCCTGTTCTGTGAGGCCCAAATGGCAGAGTGACCACTGAACTCCTGCCATTGCTGCTCAGAACAGCGGGATCCTAAACTGGGCTCCCAGTAGAGCCAGTGTAATCATCACAGTAAACAGAAAGACATGAGAAAAAAAAAAAAAAAAACTAGTTGTGAACATTTCTCTCCAACATGCTCTGACCAGCTAGTGTGCTTTCTGTGTCAATCCTCTTCAACATGCTCTGACCAGCTAGTGTGCTCTTGGCATCTTTCTGGATATTGACACTTCTATTCTTCTTAGCTTCTCTTTTTAAAGATCTACCATTTGGTGGTTATTGACAATCCAGGCAATGTTAGACCGTTTCTAATTAAAATGAAAATTACACAGGGTTTACATTACAGTGTGATGACGTCTTATGCAAAGAGACTATACAAGTATGAGTACGGGATACGAGTTCACCCCACATTGGGTCTGCTCTGTCAGATTAATTCAATTAGGGCTATTCTCTAGGCCATATCAGATCATAGCTGTACTTCGATTATTGGCTGACTAGATGCTTATTTTTAAGGCATTAATGTTTCTAAGGGCATAATTTGCTAAGAGTGAAGCATTGGCCTTAGTGCTGAACTAGATGCCAACAGTGTCAGAAGTCAACAGTGAACCTTGATAGGATGTGTGAAGAAACAGTCAGTCTAATGTGCAGCTGCATGAAGAGTCTGTTAAGTGCCCAACTACTTGAGTTTGATGATATTTTAATCACTTTTGAGTCTATTTGCGCACTTGTCCTCATCAAGAGGATGAGGGTGGTTAGCAAAGGAAAAAGATCTCAGATTCATTCCACGTCAGGGAAGTTAGTGAAGGAAAGAGCGAGGCTTCTGTTTCCTGTGTCCTGGTCACTTAGCAACTTAGCAACTGATCTGGGTGGTTTCATTAATTATGGATGCCACCCTCCTCCGGACTCTTTCTGGCAGCGCTACAGGAAATGGAGAGCTCGCTGGCGCGGGGTTTGCTGGTCCATAATTGGTGAGAAGTCTTCCTCTGCCATCTTTCCGCAGATGGCCTGCAGCTTGCTTGCTCACTCGCCCGCCTGCCGGCTGTCACGCAGAATATTCTGGTAAACGCACAACAGGCCACAAAACCTGTCAGTCCCAGTGAAAATGCTGGTAATGTCTGATTTAACACACTGTCCTTAGATGTAAAAACACTTAAAAATGAAAACCTGCATCACAAGTTTGAAAGAGAAATCTGGTGAGAATCAATGCCCAGCCCTGTTGTTTGAGGTCACCAAGTGCTATCTGGAAAAAGAACAAGAATATTTGATACAACACAAACCAAACAGCAAATTGAATGGGGCACAGAAACTGATTTCCAGTTTCATTTTCCTATGCCCCATTCAATTAACATTAGCTGCTGGTTCATTAGAATTAGTCTTAGTTGTATCAAATTTTCTTTTTTTTTTTTTTCTACAGGCAGCACTTAATGACCACGACCAACATGGCTATTGTCTCTATGGAGGCCTAGTCTTGACCTGAACCAAGTAGCACAAGAAGTTACTAGAAGATCAAAATGCTGCCCAGGAAAACAGCCCACACATGTTCAGCATTTTTTTTCCAAATTTAGCAAACTAAATCCTGGTCCCTTTTCCACACAACCTCAGACAAAATGAGCAATCATACTGTCTGATATTGTACTTCACTGGATGATTTGTAGGCCTGCTGTATTGTTTATGCCAAGGCCATTTTAGGGTGTGGGGGTTGCATGATTTAATTTTAGGGCCCCTAAACTATACCTATGAGTAGTTCTCTCTTTCTGCACCTATCTCTCAAACCCACACTAAAGTGGTTTCCTCTCTCCTCCCTCTCAAACCCACAACCCTGTGCACAGCTCTCTTACTCCTTCAGTCATCCTTTTCTCTATCCTTCTCTTTCAAACCCACGCCAAGGCTTACAGCTTTCCCCCCTTTCTCTCCCTTCTTCATCTGTCTCTCTCATCCTCTTTTAAACCCATCTCCATCTTTCTCTTTCAAACCCACGCCAAGGCTCACAGCCCCCTTCCCCTCTGTCCTCTCCTCATCTGTCTATCTCTCCCTCTTTCAAACCCATCTCTCTCTCATTCACAGCTCCCTCTCTGGATCTGTTTCAGCTCATTTTCTAAATCTGAAGAAGATAAATCTGTTTTTAAAGAGATTACTGAACGCCCCCGTGTGTGCAGTCAGCGATGCCGTCCAAAAGCCTAGAAAAGCACTAGGCCCCATTACAAGTGAGTGCTGCTTGCATGCTGTAGGTGCAAACATAAGGACTTAAACGGATTTCTCTGGTTGTCCAATCTCCCGTGACGAGCCGATGTGTTCGTGCCCAGATCAGGAGCACCAGCGGCAGCCGTGAGCCACAAGATAGCGAGTGGCAGAGCAGGAAAACATGATGCCTCTCCTCCCTCACTGTGCATGCATGTGTCTGTGTATGTGTGTGTGTGTGTCCTCCCTCACTGTGCATGCATGTGTCTGTGTATGTGTGTGTGTGTGTATCCTCCCTCACTGTGCATGCATGTGTCTGTGTATGTGTGTGTGTGTGTATCCTCCCTCACTGTGCATGCATGTGTCTGTGTATGTGTGTGTGTGTGTGTATCCTCCCTCACTGTGCATGCATGTGTCTGTATATGTGTGTGTGTGTCCTCCCTCACTGTGCATGCATGTGTCTGTATATGTGTGTGTGTGTGTACATCCTCCCTCACTGTGGTTCCTCTCCAGCGTGTGTGTGTGTGTCCTCCCTCACTGTGCATGCATGTGTCTGTGTGTGTGTGTGCATCCTCCCTCACTGCGGTTTCTCTCCGTGTGTGTGTGTGTCCTCCCTCACTGTGCATGCATGTGTCCGTGTATGTGTGTGTGCATCCTCCCTCACTGCGGTTTCTCTCCGTGTGTGTGTGTGTGCGCGCGCGTCTCCTCCTTTACTGCATGAGCATGTCTCCTCCCCTCACAGTGCGTGTATGTTTGTGTGTGTGCGCATCTCCTTCACTGCACAAGCATGTGTGTATCTGTGTGTGTGTTCTTCACTGGATCCTCTCCACCGTGTGTGTGTGTGTGCCTCCTCCCTGATAGCGGTTTGTCTTGGCCTCAGCCAGCTGCTCCACAGTGTGTGTATTCAGTGTATTCACAGGTGTTTGGAGAGAGCTAGGATGTGTGTCTGTATCTGTGTGTGTGTTAGAAAGAGAGAGATGGCATGAGCATACACATGAGTGTATATGTGTGTGTGAGAGAGACACAATGTGAGCATCTACATGAGTGTGTGAGTGAGAGCGAGAATGCTAGCGTGCCTACATAAAGTACTGGCCTGGTTTCAGCATGGAGGGCCCTGTGGTGGGCGAGAGGGAGAGAGGTGGGAAAGAGAGAGAGAGTGAGAAGTGGGCGAGAGAGAGAAAGAGAGGAGGCAGAGTTGGAGCTGTGCACCAGGGGAAGCTGGAGAGTCAGACACTCTCTTTGATTTCACATGAACATGTTTAAGCAAAGGAAATCGCAGAGCAGCTGGAGAGGAGCGCAACAGCGGAGATCTGCAGCTCCCTCTGGTGGTGAATAAGAGGACTGCAAGCAGCCATGCTGGCTGGTGCACAGACAGTGACTAGATCCCAATATCAGCCCTAAGCCCTGACCCCTGACAGACAGAACTGGCCTAAATCCACCCTATGATCGGTTGCATTGATTCATGCCTGTTAAGTTCATGATCAGTTGATCAATGCCAGTTAAGTTCATGATCAGTTGTTTAATGCCAGCTAAGTTCATGATTGGTTAAATCATCAGTTAGGCCTTAGAGGGCTCAGGGAGGGCACTGAGACTTAGCCAGTGTGTGTGTTTGTGTGCATGAAGGGGTCTTTTCTGCAGCCATACATAAGAACAGCCTTACTGGAGCCACTCACTTCCTGCCTTTTGTTCAAGAAATAAAAAAAAACCCAACATGTTTTAGAAAGATGTAAACAGATTTATTTATTTAAAGACCTACCAGGCCACCATTACAATCCTATGATGCCAGTCTATCATAACACACCATCACTGCTTGCATGTTTAAATACTTTATATTATAAATAAACTGCCATATATGGAAAATAAATTATTCACTTTCCAGTGTAATATTAAGTCACTTGGTGTCTGAAGGTTACAGTGCCTGTGTTGCCACGGAGACAGGGAGCCTCTGTGGGCGGGGCACCAGCGCTACAGGTCATGCAGTGGACAGGTGAGGTCATTCAGCAGCCGAGCAGTGCAAACAAAGTGCTACTGTGACGACAACCCCCAAGCGGGGGGTGGGGGGTGGGGTCACATCTCTGTCAGCCAATAGGCTGTCCCCTAGGCCTGGGCAGGGGGTGGGGTCACATCTCTGTCTCAGCCAAAAGGCTGTCCCCTAGGCCCGAGGTGAGCAGGACCACGTGGCGGCCGGTGGAGTCTAAAGAGGGTGGGAGGGGCCAGAGACAGCAGGGGCACATCTGTGATTGACAGGCCAGACAACACACACACACACACACACACACACAGACACACACACACACTTGTCCACTGCAAAACATCAAAACCAGAGAGAGGAGGAAGAGGATGGGGGAAAGTGGAGTGTCGCTCTTAGCTCAGCAAACACTTCTTATTCACAGCCCAAACAACAGTATTGCAACTTCACATTTCCAAAGTGCTTCTTTTCAAAGTTTAAAGACTAAAAACTGTCTATAGAACTTGATTAAAATACCTCTAAGGTTCTTTTGAATAAGATAAAAGAACTTTTAGAGATGGCCAATATTTGTATTATCCTTCACGTTATTATATTCTGCCATCAGTCGGGCGTTCTATTCTTGGGCCGCTGACGTGGCAGGTCTCTCTAAAAAAACATCTGTTGCTAAGCTATCGCTAAGACAACAACTCAACTTTACGGGGCACAAGACAAGACCAGATCCAAGGCCTCTAGGCCTCTAGCTGTCTGCTACAAGCCAAGCCATCACACACAAAGAGACGGGCCAAATCCAAATAGCCCTCCTTGAACCCTGAACCCTCAGACTTAAAGGAGAAATCCGGTTTGAATCAATCCTTAGCCCTGTTGTTTGAGGTCACCTAGTGCTGTCTGTAGGAGAAAGATAAGGAAAATTTCATTCAACAGAGGCAGAAAAGCACACTGGCAACTAACATTACCTGAATTGGGCGTAGGAAAATGACACTGAAAGTGAGTTTCTGTGCCCCATTAAGTTAGTGTTAGCTGCTGGTTTACCATCTGGTTTATGCTGCATCAAATTGTCTCATTCTTTTCACTGCTGACAGCACCTGTTGACCTCATGCCACAGGGCTATAGATTGATTCACACAGGATTTCTTCTTCAAGTGTTTAAGAGTTCAGGGCCTAGGGTCAGGGAGGACATTGGGATTCGGGGGGGGCTTTCAGCACTACAAGAGAGGAGCCTCTGAAGGGGACGACAGTCAGTCCAGGAGAGATCAGAGAGAGAGAGAACAAGGAGGGGATATGGAGGTGAGGAGAAAAGATGGAAGGACAAAAAGAAAAAAAGAAACTAACAGACAAAGCATGAAAGTGGGATACAGGAGAGAGGAAAAGTAAAGTAAGAGGAGAGAGAGTGGCAGAAAAAAGAGAATGAGAGGGAGGAAGGATGAGGTATGGACAGAGTGAACGAGAGGGTAAGGAAAAAACAAAAGTGAGTGGGGGAAGGAGAGCGAGAAGAGAAGAAGAAAGGAGTGTGTGGTGAAGGGAGGGCAGAGAGGAGGAGGGGGGGAGCAGAGCAAGTCTCTGGAAGTGAGTGGAAGTGAGTCAGGGTTAGGTGCTAGTTGGCCACTCTAGCCCTTACTGCTGTGGGGCACCCAGGCGATCTTCTCCAGGGGTGCCAGGGGGCCATCGGCCCGCGCCTCCGCCTCCTTGTCCTCCTCTTCCTCCCCCTCGCCCTCCGACAGCAGGTCTGAGATCTGCTGCTGGAGCTCCGGGCTGATGGCGTTCTCTGCTAGTACCAGCACACGCAGCGACGTCGGGTAGTTCTCCACCATGTCCAGGAAGATCTACCAGAGACACACACACACACACACACACACACAGAACCAGGCTGAGGAATGGAGCACCTATAGGCTGGGTTCCACTATTCATCATCAATCAAACTTGTTAGGAGGGGAAAAACACATTGCGCCCTCATGGACTGGCAAGAACATTAACCGCAGATACACACACACTATTTATATTAATCAGCATCAGGCACTCCCAATGGAATGTAAAGAATATTAACAGGTCTACAACAGCTTTGTAACCATGTTATAAATTATGTTATACACATCTGACCACTGATTACAATAGACAGTGTCATACGCTTAAGTAGGACATCCTCTTCTGCAGCTCTGGTCCTGTGTGTGCTTGAGCTCTTGTCTCCTCCCTACTCTGAGCACACACACACACACACACACACACTGCTAAGGCTAGGGCTCAGGAATCTTCTCACCTGAAAGAGCCAGAAGTACTTGGCATGACAGCGACAATATGAGCAGCAGTGCATCAGACTGAGCCTAAACCCCTGAACCCTCAGAGAGGTGGGTCTTTGAGTGAATCAGCCAATCATGCTGCAGATTGATCTTTCAATCCAGACACATCAACAGTATAATTTGCCATGGCGGGCTAGATGAATAACCACTTGTACCTACCTGAAGTGCTATGATGAGTCCAGGAGTTAGACTTAGCTCACTGAATGGTGTTAGTTTCCGATGAATCATGCTAACAGTATTCAAGTAAAATAGCCTAAATTTAGGCTCAGCATGGGATGACTTTTTCTGTCATTAGGAAGAACTGTGGGGATAAGATGTAGCAGGGTTATATTCTATCTGTCCATACTGTGTGTGTGTAAATAAAACACAGTATCATAATGCTTATTGATTCTATACAGTTCTGCAGAGCTCCCCCTGCTGGCTACCCTACGCAACTCTTCTGTCTGAGACCGAGTTTGAGTTCATGTCTGAATCATCCATGTCATGTAATATCCATGAGTAAATGTCTGGTTAATTACTGGAGGTTAAGTCTGAAGTAGGCAACTTAGTTAGCTAGCTGCTAACTGTTAAATGCTTAAACAAATGGTAGCTCTGCTGGGTAAAACATGGCTAAATTAGCCACAGAGCAGCCAGTCAATACGGAGCAGGCCGGCACCACAGCTCGTCTTACTGTAGGTGAATGTGGGAAACGGATGATCTTAGCATCTCTCTAGTCGGGGGAAAGATTCCAGTCCTCGTCTTTGGGCCGATATGCCTGTCATCATCACGCCACTCCAGAAAACACTGAGCATGTGTGTGTTTGACACACGGCTTTGAAATTCAAGGATAGTTGGTATGTGTGTGTGTGGGAGAGAGAGAAAAGTGTGTGTGTGCTATGCACAAATTAAGCACACACTCTAAATAAGCTTCAAGTCTGTGGTTTGGCCCACAGAAGATGCCAAGAAGAAAGTGAGGCAAGGACAGAGAGAGAGAGAGAGGCGGCGGCAGTCTGTCTCTAAAGATGGAGCACGCTTTGATCACACAGGGCATGAGTGTGCAATGTGGCCCACGGTCTACCCCACACACACACACACACAGACACACACATTTTCCCATACACACCAAACATGAAAGCCTTTCTCCAGAGAAGCGGATCAACCCTATAATGAGACTGTTCAGAGAAGCTTGCCCATTTGACAGCCATGAAATGTGTGCATGCGTTTATGTGTGTGTGAGTGGTGGGAAGGGGATTAGGAGATCACGGGCGCAAGAGCTCCACCTAGTGGAGCAGTGTTACTAACTGTATGTGTGTGAGAGAGAGATCAAAGCACGCTCACTAACGACGGGAGCTTTTGCCTGGGGTCATGCAGGCAGGTGTTCCAGATTCTCAGGGGGCGCGAGAGGGAGCTTCAGAACTATTGTATAACAGCCGTGGGAGGCGGAGCTATTTCTGTCGGCTGGGTGGGAGCAGCACTGCCACGCTTCCCCTGATCCTCGGGCTCCACACGCATAATCAGACTCTGACTCGCAGAGTGTCTGTGTCTGTCTACATCTGATAAAACCCTCCCTCACTCTACATGACCATGGCAGATGAACCGGAGAGACCGGAAAGAGAGAGAGATAGAGTCAACGGAGTGCAGAGAGGATGGTTAATACACCTGCTATCATCAGCATCCAGCTGGTTAAATGTGAAATGGATTTTTCACACACACACACACACAAATATCTGCAAAGAGGACTTTTACAGGTGCATGCATATTAAGATAATTCTCTTTAACAGGACTAGTGATATCATGGTAAGCCAAGTAAATATCACTCTGATTACCCACCTGATATCACACACTGAGGACATCATATAAACGCCCCCAACTTATCCGTGACCACGCTTCCCAAACGTTTAACCCCCCCCCCCCCCCGGGCAAGACTAAAATGTCCTCATACATACAACATTACAACATATAGGGCTATACATCCCGGATATACCCAGGATCACCAGTTAATCCAACAGAACGTCCCACTTCACTAGAGGTTATTATTATAATGTTGGATTGTACAAATCACAGAATTCACAGAGTGTAGCACTCTGACAAGCACTGATGTAGGTGTTCTACACTGGTTAGTGCTTCACTTACCTGAGTTGACTCGCCATTTAATGTTTCACCCACCTGTGGGGATTGGCTGGTTAGTGCTTCACTCACCTTTGCTGATTGGCTGGTTAATGCTTCACTCACCCGTGCTGATTGGTTGGTTAATGCCTCACTCACCTTTGCCAAATAGCTGGTTAGTGCCTCACTCACCAGTGCTGATAGGTTGGTTCATGCTCCACTCACCTGTGCTGATTGGTTGGTTAGTCCGGTTCCCTCCAAATCCAGAACCTCCAGGGTTCTACTGGACGCCACGGCAACTGCAAGCATGCCTGCAATCTGGTCACCTGGAGACCAAAACGCAATCGGTCAGAGAGACAGCTGAGAGCATTGTGGGTGTGTGTAAGTGAGTAAGAGAGTGTATGTCTGACTGTGTGGGCGTAAGTGTATTTCTGATTGTGTTTGCTTGTGTGTGTGTGTGTGTGTGTGGGGGGGGGGGGCTGGACAGCAAACAGAAAGAGCCAAGGCTCACACATCTGACTGGATGGAGCCTATATAACTGTATAACTGAAACAGATTTAGCCCTCCTGGACCATCCATCTTCCTCTGTGCTCAAACTGCAAGGCTCCCTAAAGCTCCTGAGAGCCATCTCAGTGCCCACTGGAGCTTTAGACCTAAGGAACGGAAGTGAACTGAATTCTCTGAGGCTGCCCTTTGACCTCTGTATCTGGCTCATTTTTTGATGGATCTCAGTGCTGACCTCTGAGAGGAGAGAAATCGATGCGAGTCACTCAGCACTTGAAACTGCAGCACCCGCAGGTCTGCTTCAGATTTCCTCTGTTCCACAGGGGTCAGCAGAAAGAATGGACCACGCCACGGGCACAGGACGTGGGGGCAAGGGCATGTGGGACCACCCAAGTGGGTGGGTGGACTGCGACCAATCAATCCATCAGAGTTTTATAGAGAGAGACTTCAGTAGCAGGGTGGCAATGGACAGCAGCAGCAGCAGATTAACACAAATAAATAAATAAAAAAAATATAAAACCAACCAATGAGAAAATCATTAGTGAAAGGTGACTAAACTGCTTTTACCCACAGTCACACTCCAACCATTACCTTTATGAACACACACACACACACACACACACTTAGGACTTGTTGGGTGAATGTTACACACTCTCTCTATCTCGGTCAGCTTTTCTCTGTCTTTCTCTTTCCCTCTCTTTTTCTCTAAGCTTTCCTTCGCCATCTGACTCATATCAGCTTTTTGCTTTTCCATCTTCCCTCTCTCTCTCTCTTCCTCTCTTTTTCTCTGTCAGCTTTTCCCTTTATCTTTCTCTCTCTTTTTTCTTCTCGTCTCTCTCCCTCCCTCCTGACCTTGTCTCTGCTCCTCTGCTGGAGTCTGGCTAACATGTCTCTGGAGAGCGCTGTCTGCTGCTTGCTGAGCACAGGCGTCTGAGGCGGCATGACTGTGGACGGCCGTCAGCGCTGTGCAGCCATCCGAGTGAGCGGCATCCGCTCACACACCCACATTACATGGGCACCATAGCACGGACAACACAGCATGCATACCACAGTACAGTCACATAAACATGGGCACCACAGCATGGGCATTATAGTGTGGGCACCAGAACACAACATGGGGTCACCTCAGCTGTGGGGTCGGGGGCACTCTAGACCTGACACCACCTCAGCTGTGGGGTCGGGGGCACTCTAGACCTGACACCACCTCAGCTGTGGGGTCGGGGGCACTCTAGACCTGACACCACCTCAGCTGTGGGGTCGGGGGCACTCTAGACCTGACAACACCTCAGCTGTGGGGTCGGGGGCACTCTAGACATAAAACGAAGGGGGACACTTACCAGGATACAAAACTAACAAGAGATCTTGCCAGAAGCATTTCAGAAGCAAACTTGAGTAATGGTTGGCACAGGCAACACCAGCACACATAGTGTGTTTCTGTCTGTTCAGGCAACACCAGCACAAAGAGTGTGTTTCTATCTGTCCAGGACAGAACATTCTGGAGCAGATCCATCAGTTATACAGCCATACAGTAATACAGTAGTACCACTACGCTCCACTATGCTGCTAAACACCATATTCTACCTCCACTTCTCTGTGAGTCTATATACAAACAATCCATGCTCTGTTACAAGTCTACTTATGCCCCGTCTTAGTGTCTGACACACTTTATGTATATTTATTTTTATACACTAAATGTAGCCTAGGTGCACTAAATGTAGCCTGTCTCAAATGTCTTGTATCTTAATGTGGCACCACTTGACTCCATGGTGAAATGTTTTGTCTCACTATATACAGTGTGTCTGTCTGCCTGTCTGTAACACAGTGCTACTAATCCTGTCTGTCTGCCTGTCTGTGTGCCTGCCTATCATTAAGTATTGAGTACATAAAGTATTGATACTCCTGTCTGTGTGTGTCTATCAGTAATATAGAGATGACACTCTTGTGTGTCTGTCCATCAGTAATATAGAGATGACACTCTTGTCTTCCTGCCTGTGTAAACCAGCCCTACTGAGCCACAGGGTCCTCTGTATATTGCTGTTCGTCTCACAGAGGGAAGCTGACACCATCTGCTCTTACAACACGTACCTGGTCACACAAGATGACTTCTACCAGGCCATGGGTCACAGGTCATGCTGACACACAAACACACACGCACGCACGCAGTGACTGAGGCTGGCCTAGAGTTTCACATCTGATTCTCCCTCTGCATTATAAATTAGATGAGCATGTGAGTGTGTTTGGTGTCCTAAAGACATCACCCTGTTATGTTCCCTTACAGAGTCAGTTTCAAACAGTTCTCTGACACCCCACCCCAAGTGCCCTTCTCTATGTCACCCTCTGATGGTGTGGCTGTGACGCACCGAGTGGGTTGTAGTCCAGGTTGAGGACTCGGAGCTGGGAGCTGTGGGCGACAGCCACAGCCAGACGGGCCCAGCCTTTGGTGGTGATGGCTGGGTTGGCACTCAGGGTCAGCTCACGCAAACCTGCAGGGTTACACAGAAAACATTTACTTTCACAATATGGGTACATTGATAACTGATACCTCCCATCCAGACTGAAAACAAACTGCTCTTTGTATTCTCCATCTACTGTTTATCAACAGCAGAAGCTGGTCTTAGTAGAAGCCTGATATACAGCTGAAAAAGAATCAACATCTTAAAGGCTTTGGATATGATACCAGATTTGGCTCCGTCCGGTGGTAGCATGCCACAGATCAAGCGAACCGCTTCATCTCCCAGCATGCAGTCGCCAAGGTCCAAGGACACCAGGGACGGGTGAGTAGACAGTGCTGTGTTCAGAGCCACTAGACCTGCATCCAGGAGGGGGCTACCATGCAGACTGCGAGTCAGAAACACACACAGACACACACAGGAACACACATGAACACACAAAGACATTTCTTTCAAAATCTTTTCCCAGCGTTCTGTCCCACTTCTGCTTAAATTGATCATTCTGGTTACACGGTTCCATTTTACTGAGCTAATAATTAAATAATAGATAGCGCGCAGGATATCGGTCTAGACATGAAAATGAGCCCGTATCCCAGAGGGGCAATCATCCATCTCTCTAGGGAGCTGGCGACAACGTGGTTGTTAGCTCTCCTCTGATGTTCAGAGGTAGACTATGTCAATACAACGGGACGAGAGATCATTTAAAGTAGCCTGCTCCTACGCGCTCTGTCTTTTTTTTCTCATACCCGAAACACCCTCCTACATCATAAGGCTAAATGCCAAGTCAGAATTGCGGCATTTTCAAATCCTTGTAAACATGACGGTGGCTTCGTCTGACAGCAGCTTTCTGCTTGCAAACATTCATGTAGTATTATGTCTGGACGAATCGAATATTCATTAAACACAATAAAACAAATTTTAAAGTAATGTTACTCACAACAGTGTTTGAATTGATCTATTGGTCCTGAGGGCATCAGCCAACTGCTTCGTCCGAGTGATGCTGGACACCACACCGAGGTTGAGGTTGAGCTGCGCCAGGGAATGTGACTCGGCCACTCCGCGACACACCCGCCCGAAGTCCCGGTCTGAAAACTGGCAACCTCTCACAGATAACAGTCGCACCGTGTTTTCCTTCAGGCTATCGCAGATATCTTTCACCTCTGCTCCAGAAAGAGTCTCTCCCGTTATTTGTATTGAGCCTGGTAGCATGCTTGCAATAGTCCAAGCGGGGCCGACTGATAGCTAGGTTAACGTGATAGATGAGCCAACGTTAATTGAATATGTATGAACGGAATCATCATCAAAATATATGCGAAATATTGCTGATTTTCTAAAGTCGCTATTCAAACGCTATGCCACCAGGTAAGTGTGGGACAAAAGCAACGAACTGACATTGGCTAACCAATCCTCCAATACATTAGCGGACCAACATTACATCAGGTCAGTTCCAGTGATGGGAAACTTGAGTTACAAGTCAACGTGAAGAAAATGCTTCAATACTATAACGTCGACACACGAGCTAATAAAGAAAGCAAGCCCCTGGTTAATGAGATAGCTTCGCGTCTCTGTTAACTAAGATTAAAACGTCACATTCCCGTTTGCAGTTTATGCTACAACTCTCAGCTACATTTTCAAAGTTGCGTCAGTAAAACACTGCTCTCCTGGATCGCCAGATTCCCTGACACAAGCAGTAAATTCTGAACGATTCGCGAAGACAGCGAGCTAACTAGCCATGAATTAGCCAGAGAAAGATTACAATGGCAGATTACATTCAGGCCAATCCCAAGACCCACTACACACACCCAAGAATTAACTTAGCTGGGCAAATACTTCATCCTCTGTCCTTTAAAAATCCGCTCTTCTCCGTAATGGGTACAGCAGGCGGTCACTGTGCTTGACATGCTTGGGCTCTCGGGGCAGGCTTTGCGGCATTGAGGCAAAGATGATCGTTTGTTTTCCTCAGTTGCAGGTGTCGGTTACTATGGACACCCTCCTCCCAATGTCACCCCGACATTATTTTATCCGGTTTAATAATATTGAACATTACACTTTCTCCTGTTTGCACATCGATGTCCGTCGATAGCTTCACAAAATGATCACGTTTCAGCACACGTGTAATAACGCCAGCCGACTCACTGGCAAGATGAAATTTATTGTGGTGGTGCGTCTTTCCCGTGTTAGAAGGAGGAAGATGCACTGAGCCAAGAGCTATGGATGTAACAAGTGAACATCCATACTCATCGTTATGGCTGTGTGTTGTGTACGGATCCCGTATGATTAGTCAGGTCTAGCAATATTAAGGCGTGAGACGTTTCGGAGAGGAGGGTCTTTTTTGCGCAAATTACTGCAATTTGTAGTCTTCTTCAAAGGCTAATTTCAGTGATGAAGGTAAAGAAGTGGCAAAGAAATGCTGCACAGAATACTTGCTGTAAGCCAATCTCAAATACCTACTTGATCTTCAATCTCAAATATCTACTTTGATCACATTCTTAATATATATTTACCCCAGAACCCTCTAAGTCTGTGGGCAAGTTTTCTGAGGCGACTACTGTGGTCTTTTGATGGAATAATGAATGATTAAAGGAAACAGCCTGCTAACCCAGCTCTGACAGAGAGTTGGCAACCTTGGGAGTGGGTCTCCAGTTGCAGAGCTACCTTTGCCCTTGTCTAGGCTCCCCTGGGGAGGAGAGGTGAAATACAATCCTTGGGTATGGTGCACCAGACTCGGTGATACAAAAGACCCCTTTAGTCGCATCTACTCAGGGGCACCTTGTGCAGTGCACCAGCTTTGTGTATGAATCCAGATAAACCCTTTGGGTTTACAAGATAAAAATAACACCACCACAGGCTTACCCAGCAGGCTGGATCATCGTGAAATGTACGGATTACAAGTGACATATTCACACTCAGAAGGATCCAGAGTTTTATCACAGGACAGCACCTCATAATTCATTCGACTCCTGAAAGTATGCGATCCAGAGATGCTTTGCTAATTGCACAGACTGCACGAGTGGCACTAACGAGTACAGTAGAGGAAAGGCTGAAAGACTTTTTTTGCAGGTATTCATCAGGTCTCAGGTAGACATCAAAACTCAACCAGCAGGTGTCCTTCTGTGAGCTTGCATATTTACCAAATTAATGAATGAAACCTGCACATCCCTGAAATCATTTTTGTTTCCTTTCCAAGGCCAAGAATAAGGGAGACACACAAAAAAACACCCCAAATTCCTATAACAACTATTAATACAAGGTAAATCAGCAATCTTTTATTTATGATTTAATGTCATGTTCTCTTTATTACATCTCTGTACAGTGTGGCCTATAAATAAATTTCCCCATAACAGAAGAAAAGGAGAAAGCACACTCCCAATCTATCTAGAAAAAAAACATCATTCTCGCACATTAAAAATCTATGAACTCAGAGAAGGATACAGACTGAACTTGAAAAGACAGCTTGGCATATAAGCATCAATCTTCTCTGGTGGCTTGAGAGAGGAGAGGACAGGCCAGACGAGTTTACATGCGCCCTTCTACCATACAGAACAAGGGCAAAGACCCAACACTGCATATCCTATGCAGGAAACACAAACAGTGTTGTACATGTAACATCAAGGTGCAAATCAATACAGAAGCAACCATCTGATCACTGCAGACAGGCAGACATGTGTCAAAGGGCAGCCTGTAAGGCCACCTGTTCAGACTGAAAGAGAAGAATGAAAAGGGGACAGGTGAAAACCAAACAAAACCCCAAATAAACAGGCTTGTACAACAAACAAAACCATTAATGCAACCATCTCTCAGAGCGCCGTAGTTCTGTTAGCCTCCTCACTAAACCTTGTGTCTGACATTCCCAGAGGAGTACAATCCTCAACACCTGCCTTCATATCACTTTTTGGCAAACTGAAAAAGACAAAAAAACGCACACACCTTACTTAATCTAACTTAAGTAAATGGTAATAAAAAGAAACCCAACTCCACTTACAGCAGACATTTTGAGGAGGAATGCATGTAGTCTTTTTGAGTTCAGGGCTTCCACTTAAATAAGGAACTGAGTGGAATCTAGCCCCTGGCGCTTGTGAAGTTATGCAAGTGAGAGTACATTAGTATTCATACAAGACAGCAAATGAACTAGGGCACACAAAGTGGGCCGGGGGTGGGGGTGGGGGCGGTGGGTGTCGGCTGTAGCGGTCCGATCTCTGAAGGGGAACTAGGGATGAGGGCCTGTACTTTTCTCAGAGCAATGATGACAGGAAATGCTAGAATCTGGGCTTGGACTAAAAGCATCCTGAGGCCCTAGGAGAACTCAAGGTCCTAACAGACTAGGTCTCCAGCACTTCAGTTCTGTGTGCCAGGGAACAGCACGCTACATAATGGGGGGGGGGGGCATCTTTACACATTCCTCTCATCTTCTGCTCTCTCCAGTCCTGTCTTCACCCATTCCTGGTGTGTGTGTGTGTGTGTGTGTGTGTGTGTGTGTGTGTGTGTGCGCACGCATTCGTCTCAAAGCAGATTGTCACTGAATGTGAATGGCACCAGCTGCAAGACTCTTCACTGTGGCGTTGAGCACCGTGACAACGTTAGGCAGATCCCTGGCCACCCTCTGGATCGGCGGCACGTTGGGGCCCTCCAAACTGTCCAGTAAACCTGGGGAAGACAACGCGCACACACACACACACACGCGCGCGCACACACACACAGATAGAGCAATTAAGTCCGGCAGTGAAATGAGCTGAGAGTCCAGTGCTGGTTTATTAAAGGCCTCACTAATGTCCAGACTAGTAGATACAATCAGTAGCAGTCAGGCCCAGTGGAACCTCACCGCTCTCAATTCTACTGATTACTCCAATGCAGAATGAATGAGACATACAGAGCATCTGAGAGAGAGAGAGAGAGAGAGAGAGAGAGAGAGAGAGAGAGAGAGAGAGAAATCATATTAACTGATAACTTCCAGCTTGACCTCTGTGTGCTGGGTTAACACACACACACACACACACATTATTCCACAGTTTACAGGAGCACTGACAGTCTGACTGTTGAAGCAAGACAGTGTTGGAGGCAGGAAAATCTCATTTACCGTTACCATAGCAAATTGGTTATGAAATTTATTTTCACAAATTTTTTTTTTTTTTACTTATGCTAAGGCATTGCAGATCCAACGCAATATACATAAAAGTTAATTCCTACCACAGTTTGACTGTTGAAATATAAAGCTGATGCTGTTCTTCTGGTACATTCTCACTGATACTGAGCATCTATTCTACCTACAGGTCACAGTGATTTCTGGAGCTTGGCCTGCTGTGCCAAGACATAATATACCACCTAGAAACCACATCTACATCCTGAGCCGTCTCCACTAAATCTAAAGCTTACACCTGACACCTGGCCTCTCCATCACCTGGATCACAGTCCGGCTGATTACTTTAGTTTTCGCATCGATGTCACCTCAGTGTCCAACGCTCTATTCCACACTTTGTTGCGAGAACAAGGAACGCCTACAACTCCAGCGCATCTCTCAACAAGAGTTGAGATGTTTTTCAAGAAACACTTGTCTAGACTACTGACACAGCCTTCAGTCTAGAACCCCCTGTGCTCTAGCGTGTGTGTGCTGCAGTGGCCTCACTCTCTCACCCTTTCCAATCAATCCCCCGCCCAGCTGTGTGTGGTACAGTGGTCTCACCCTCTACAATCTAACCCCCCCAGCTGTGTGTGGTACAGTGGTCTCACCCTAACCCCCCAGCTGTGTGTGGTACAGTGGTCTCATCTAACTAACCCCCAGCTGTGTGTGGTACAGTGGTCTCACCCTCTACAATCTAACCCCCCCACCTGTGTGTGGTACAGTGGTCTCACCCTCTACAATCTAACCCCCCCACCTGTGTGTGGTACAGTGGTCTCACCCTCTACAATCTAACCCCACCCCAGCTGTGTGTGGTACAGTGGTCTCACCCTTTACAATCTAACCCCACCCC
The DNA here is from genome assembly GCA_027481765.1 of Tenualosa thibaudeaui. Classification (NCBI taxonomy): domain Eukaryota; kingdom Metazoa; phylum Chordata; class Actinopteri; order Clupeiformes; family Clupeidae; genus Tenualosa; species Tenualosa thibaudeaui. The sequence continues at coordinate 15,904,124 of JAIFZK010000012.1, read as the reverse complement.
AGCTGTGTGTGGTACAGTGGTCTCACCCTTTACAATCTAACCCCCCCAGCTGTGTGTGGTACAGTAGTCTCACCCTTTACAATCTAACCCCACCCCAGCTGTGTGTGGTGCAGTGGTCTCTCACCCTCTACAATCTTGTGGTAGGCAAAGTGCAGATAGAGCAGGAAGAGCATGTGGAGGGCAGCCACAGAGCCGCACAGGATGAGCCGCGGGGTCTGGCCCACTGTACGAGAGATCAACACTGCCACCTGCAGGGAGGGAGGGGGACAGAGAAAAAATAAGTATTCAAAATTACTCTTTTTTATGTGAGTGTGTGTGTGTGTCTGTGTGTGTGTGTGAGCGCTACTAACCATGCGTAGTGTGGAGAGTCCTCCTATGATGACCCAGAGGAGATAGAAGAGGGAGTGGAAGTGGACGTTGTAGGTGACGAAGAGGACCACACAGTGGCCAAAGAGCCCATAACCCTGGGGACACGACACTGGACAGTCAGACACACTGGGACACGACACTGGACAGTCAGACACACTGGGACACGACACTAGACAGTCAGACACACTGGGACACGACACTGGACAGTCAGACACACTGGGACACGACACTGGACAGTCAGACGTGCGTGTGTAGTTGTGTGTGTGAGTGCGTGTGTGAGTGGGTGAGTGAATCTGTGTAGTGCCGCAATAGTGTATGTAAGCACTATTACGTATCTGTCTTGTCCATACTGTGTTTTAACAGTTACATGTATCACCAATTGTTCCCGGTGAAACGTTGTCTCGTCTCACTATGTTCTGTGTATATGGCTGAAACGACAATAAAAACCTACTTGACTTGACTTGACACAGTGGGACACGACACCGGACAGTTAGACACACTGGGACACAACATTAGACAGTCAGACACACTGGGACACGACACTGGACAGTCAGACATAGTGCAACACAACTAAACATCACAAACCTTCAATACACAACCAAACACAACACAACCAAACACCTGTCAGCCAAATGGTAAACACAACACTGGATAGTCAGAGACACAAACTAACTGTTAGTTAGACACCATGCCCCCATGCCATCGACAATCAGTGATGCAGCTCAACTGCCAATCCTCCTAATGTTAAGGGGTTCGAGAAGATGAAAATGCATCTGTACAACAGCAGTCTCTTAGCACAGAAATATTGCTTTCTGAAATATAAGTAAAGCAGTTGTGTTTAGGGTCCAAGATCTCCATTTAGCTGAATCAAAGGGATAGTCTGCAGTACTTCCAACCACAGCCCTGTTGTTCAACGTCAGCTAACACTAACTAAACAGAACTTCACAATCAGTTGAGGTTTCCTTGCTCTGTTCAGATGGTGTTAGCTAGCAGTTTTTATTCAGTCTATGTTGGACCAAATGTTCTTGTTTTTCTACAAAGGGCATTCAGTGGCCTCAGATTGAAAATGCTCCGGAACATCCTTTAAGTAAAGTAACTGACACAGATTAGCTGGCACATGAGCTGAGCTGACTGCAGTAACTGCAGTCTCTACTTGTCTCTTGGACCAGTAACACTGTCAGCTGGGTGGAAGGTTTTGAAGCTGAACCTACAAGTTCCAGTTGATCTTGCTGCTCTGTCTCTCTTGGGCCAGTAACACCGTCAGATGGGTGGAGGGTTTGAAGCAGGATCTATAAGTTCCAGGTGACCTTGCTGCTCTGTGGGACACAGATACTACAAGTTCTAGGTGACCTTGCTGCTCTGTGGAATTTAGAAACTACAAGTTCCAGGTGATTTTGCTGCTCTGTGGGATACAGAAACTACAAGTTCCAGGTGACCTTGCTGCTCTGTGGGGTACAGATCCTGCTGATGTAACAGCTAACAGAAAGAAAGAAATAAAGAAAAGAAAGAAATAAGGAAAGAGAGAGAGACAGAGACTTACCAGTAGAGAGAGCATCTGCAGCATGGTGATCTGGGCATTGCACAGGTACGCCAAGAAATAGATGAAGGCCGACACACCCAGCCAGTAGCCGAAGCACGTGCCGATGGCCGTACCCATTAGGGTGCCCTCTCTCTGTAGGAGCAGACCCACAGATACATGGAGGTTACAGAGAGAAGGACAACAGAACAAATGGACACACTGGATTAGTTCTACAAGGGCAGGATAACACAGGCACCTGTGACTGAGTACCCCATCACTGTCTCAGAACAAAACCCAAGACAGACCACAGTCAACATTTAACAAAAAAAAATTATGCCAAAAAAACAGCATGGCTGTATCTAGTAAAATCGCCTCTCTTTTCCTCGCTGTGTGCAGCATTAAGAGTGAATCAAAGCTACAAAATGACAGAATCGAATAAAAAGCCTGTGCTGATGTGCTGTTTCACTGGCTCATACACTAGCACACAGCTAAATCATGAGGTCATATCCTTTCCAAGGAGTGCTAATCACAAATCCACCTGTAGAGGGAGCATCTAAGCATAAAGTGATCTGTGTTTGGACATGGTGGAAAAGATTTTAAAATCCCAAATTCTTTGATGAATAACACAAACAGTAGACTTTGAAATAGTTGCTGGAACCATCTGCTATCTTCTGTCTGGTGTCAGGCATCATGGTAGATGGTCATTTTCCTCCTCTTAATGATGAGTTGCAGTATGGAACACAACTACACAAAACGCCAACAAGTTCCTCCTTAATGTCAGTCTCACCTGACATAGGTCAGGTGAGACTGGCAGTCACCATAATGTCTTCAGTCTGGTGCCAGATATTATGTTATAATTTACTACACAGCTCTTTATAATGCTGTAGAATGCTCCATTCACTTCAAGGGGACTTCCCAATGTTCTCTGGTCTGATATTTCTTGATAATAGTCTGTTGCTAAGTAAAACAGACCATTTTCAAGGAAAGTTAAACAGAACATTGCCATAACCAGTCAGCTGTTCTGTTGAAGTTAACAGTGTGACAGCTAATATCTATCTTAATCATTAAAATTACTATAAATGCAATAATAACAATGCTTCACGACGCAACGTGATCATTATCATGGAATAACTCCTGACAGCGTGATGCAGGGCTATAGTGTCCTTTTTTGTGTGTTTTTTTTCTATAGGGCTATAGTGTCCTTGAGCAAGGCACCCAACCCTCACTGCTCCCCGGGCACCGCTAGAGCAGGCAGGCAACTGCTCTGGGTTAGTGTGTACTTCACTTCACTGTGCGCTATGTGTGTTTCCGTAATTCACGATTGGGTTAGATTCAGAGACCATATTTCCTTCACAGGATCAAAAGAGTATATATTATTATTATTATTATAAAGGCATAAGGAGGACAGCTGATCATCTGGACCTAAACGCTAAATAAACTCTCCATCATCATCATCATCATCTCTGAGTGACAGACAGACAGACAGACAGACAGACAGCACAGGTAAGGACAGGTGAGTGTCTCACAATGACGGTGCCAGACGTCTTCATGCCGTGCAGCAGGATGGCCACCAGAGTGAACACCAGCATCATGGGTCCATACAGCTCCCCCGCCACTTTCTGCCAGACACACACACACACACCAACATTATGGGCCTGTACAGCTCCCCTGCCATTTTCTGTCAGACATTCACTGCTCACATTAACCACATGCCCACTGTTCCATGAGCAATGTCAGCAGATCCTGCCTCACGAGTAAGACTATGCAGTAGGATATTACAGGACATGCTGCCTAAGAGCCACACATTGGTGCCTGGAGATCCTGCAGCACGAGTAAGACTATGCAGTAGGATATTACAGGCAGGGTCGCTGCCAGGGGGGGAAAGTTAGGATGACTCCAAGGGCCTGGCACTGATAGGGGGCCCTAGAGAACATTTGAATATTATAATCAGTGTTTGGGGGGCCCATATAAATTTTCTGTCATAGGGCCCAAAATGTCTAGCGCCGCCGCTGATTACAGGACATGCTGCCTAAGAGCCACAGATTGCTATAACTCCACCACCACCAGAGAGTTGGTACAAAATCTCACCTGAGGGAAGTTGATCATTTTGACAGGAATCAGAGACTCGATTAGCCTATAGGGAACAGATTTTAAGAGTGAGGTTGTGATTAACATACAAATGCATGTGTGTAACAAATCACTCTCTGACTGCAGATAACTGCAAAGCTTTACAGTATCTAGTCTGACCAGTCTCTCGACTAATGTGTTATATGACCTATTTGAGATGCCCATGTCACTCACTTTAAATGCACTGGAAGAATCTCACCTGTTGCGGACTTGAATGGGCTCCACATCAAAGTAGGGTCTGAGGATGTCTATGTTGGCGTACAGGTTGAAGGCCTTGGAGGCGTGACGTTTCCCTGCTCTCCAAACCTGCGGAAGACAACAGCAAAACAGATAGACACACATACACACGTGAAACACAGACCAGGCAAGCTGGTTGATTTGGACTTCACTGGGAACAGTAAAATCATATAAAGGAACCTATCTATAACAGTCTGAGAATCCTCTCGACTTACTTCCAGAAAGAAACAACCCAGCAGAACTGAGAGCACTTCAACAGGGACTTTACCCAGACCCACTGAAGGTATGTCTCCAATGAGTGTTTCAGGCTGTTCAAGTTGTTACTTATCTATTTTTGGCACAAATTCTGAAGCACCAAAGTCCAAAGAATATTTATGGTAGAAGATGCTCTCTCTCTCAGTCATGAAACAGCAATGTATATGCCCACATAAATGAGTCAACATTAAAGTCACATACACAATTACACAAAGCCCATCATGTAGTGAACTACTTATTTTATTAACTTCAATGACTGTGCAATGTATATTAAATATAAATAAACCAGAGGAATACAGAAATGCGTAGTATAAAAGCAATGTGTGTAAGTACAGTAAACATGTGTGTGTGATGCTTATGTGATGCTGTGATGTGATGCACCACATGTGATGCTTATGTGATGTGTCATATGGTATTCATATCTCCAATCCCTATGTGAGACTGGGGTGTTATCCTCAGATGTATGCTGCCCAGCGCCCCCTCCAGTGCCCAGCAGGTAAGACAGTCTTCCTCACCTCATCCGCCACCTGTCTGCCCAGTTGGCCCTTCAGACCCTTCATGCCCAGAAACTCTCCGTCCTCTCCGCCTTCCTCCTCGGCCGCGGCCGCTTCCGCTGCCACCTCCTCCTCCTCCCTCATGCGCTGGTGCATCTCTCCCATGTCCTCGAAGCTGGAGCCCGAAGTGTCGTCCATGTTCTCCATGTCGATCACCGCAGAACCGCTACCCTGTGAGGCATGAGAACATCACTTAGATAAATATAGATATATATAGAAATATAGACTTAGATACATTCTTTTCACATTTACATTTATGCATGTTTGCAGTCAGAGCACTACGAAGGACATTGCATTACAATGCTCCCGATGGCTGGGATAGGTGCTAAGGATGGAGTTGTGTTAAGATGGACACTACCAGGCAAAAGAAAACCTGGGCGACCCCAATCACCTGGGACAGGAACTTCCAAAGATGTTGTAGGGAGAAGTGCAACATGCTGCTGAGGCCTATGCTATGGAAAACACTCACTGAAGCGTTATGTCCCACAGGGGATGAAGAGGAGTAAGTAATTAAGTAATTTTTAACAAACCCTTTCATGCAAAGATGCTTTTTTCCCTCTGACCATCTAATTTCAGGTGAGTCCCCCCTAGAGCAATTTATAGTTAAGTGCCTTGCTTAAGGGCACAGTGGTGGCAGCATTCCTTAATGGACCAAGGGGATAATCATACTCACATATCACTCCAAAGACACATTCAGGTAGGCATATAACGTCTAACATAAACATAACATGATTGTAGCAGATAGCCAACGGCTGGGAAGCAGTCAGTCAAATCAGATCTCAGTAAGTGCATTCTATGGATCATCAGCTACTGATGTAAACATCCGCACCTCTGAAAGCAGGCGAGCAAGGTACGTTCGGGAACCTTTCGCTCAAGATCTTTTTTACGTAATGGTTCAGAATTTCCAGCACATCCTGACAGTTCTGATCTGCTGGCCTTGCCATCGTGAACTATAACTATAACTACACACAAACAGAACAATGCTAACCGTGTGCAATTATCATAGCAAGTAAACTGCATCGTACGTCACTGTCACCAACCTTTCTAGCAAGCTAGCTGGTTAGCAACCCTTGCCACTTAGTCTGAAATGAATGTTGAGATTTCAGTTTTGGCACACAGTGTGAAACGGTGACGTGTAAGACTATGAACAACACATTGAACTGTCATTCGTAGAAAAATACGATCAAAGCAAGCAGCAACATGACAACGTTAGCTTAACGTTACCTGGATGAGGTTGTCATCAAAAGCGCCCCACGGTTCCGTGTTCGTGTTTTTGTTTCCCTCGGACGCCGACATCTTCTCAAACTGCAGACCTCCTTATTGGTAACTGATTAACTACAATATATATATATATATATATATATTTCTAATCACTGAACAAATGGCTTAACATATTGAAATGAAATCAAATCAGCATAACAAGCAATCCTTGTGAATGCTACACAGACTTTACGGGCACTTCCACTTCCACACAGTATCACCAAAATGCTATGCGTGGCCATCTGACGTAGACCTGGGAAATTCTCGCGATAGGAAAACTTACAGCGCCCTCGTGTCTTTACGGCAAGGATTTTTATCCTTCATGAAAGAATTCACACTAACACTGTAATAAGCTAGGTAATAATACTAAATATGATCATAACTGAATTTGGTTAGTGAGCATGGCACCAACAATACATGCTTTAAATGGTGATTAACCTTTTTATACAGTCTATGTGACACTGGAACAGGTCAAGTCTCAACAACCTATTACCCATGATGCCATTTGTAGTTCTGGGATTTTGCAATGAGCGCAATGTACAACCAAAGCCCTGGGAAAATACACTTGCGCAATAAACACATTAAGAGCTGGCTGAGTCTGAGTGAGCATAAGTGTGACTGGGTACAGAACTGGCTGATCTTAGGCAGAACGGGCCGGTTTATGTTCCATCCATGTAAATACAGAAGGCTCTTACAGTTGTGTGCTTGACTTCCTGCTCTCTACTCTCATGTGTCTTCTCAGAACTCTACCTAAGTTTGCTGTTATTGGGCTCGTTTGAGATGGCTGGCTGACGGTCTATCTTAAAGCAATGCATTTCTGGGGGGTAATGAGGCTTTTTCATTTTTAATTTTTCAACCTAGTTAGTTCTTGCAGCATGGCCTCAATAAAAAAGTCCTGCACAGTTAGCGAGCCAGTCATGCTGAACAAGCCTACTGATACAGTTGTTTTAATTAGGGTATAGAGGAAGTGAGTGAGCAGCTTAAAATAGGTTATATCTGAAGGCCTGATTGAAGACTGTTTACTTTTATCTACTTGTACAGTCAGTAGGGTGCCAGTTAACATATTGCTACAAGTTGCAGGCATTCTTTGTTTATGACTGTTGTGTGACAAATAAAAGTAACTTTATCTTGAACTTCATAAGAGGGCCACTACCTTCATTCATCCGCAAGGTGTCAGCATTGAACTCAGAGTTTGTGCGGCTTTAGCGGGTGATAAGCCTGTGGGAGTGAAAGGAATGCTACGTGATGACGTATCTCTCTTACGCGATTTTTCCACGCTGTCTCACGCCTGACATCGAGCGCGACGGGGGTTTTTTGCCGGTAGCTGAATCTTTACCTTTTCCGAAAAAGAAAAAACCTAATGATATCTAAATCCAACCTGTCACGCAAAGGCTCCAGGTAAGTCATCAAAGTTGATGAGTATTTGAGTAATGAGCGGTAACGTTGTTTTGTGTTATTGGTCATGAAATTAAGTAACGTCAACTTTAGTTAGCCGGAGGCTATCTTGTTAATAAACTGTATTAATGTAATGTGGCTCAGTTGAATATCTTGTATATTTTTAAATGATTAGAAGTCGATGTTATTACAATTAGTTAACGTCAACGGTTGACTTGTTTTAATGGGAATTCTGGTGCTGGTTACTGACCGAAAATCACCAGAAAAGGTTTAGCCACTTGGCTAGTTCCTGCAAATGCTGGCTGAACCAACCTAGCGTTACGAAGTTCATCGTTCGTCAAAGGGGATTAACTACAGACGACCTTCGTGTGTGGTGCAAAGCAATGCAATGCAAAAGATGGCTCGATATTACATTTGCATGAAATCTCTCCCAGTTCGCATTAAAAATGGCTTTTATCGCGAGGTAATATTTGCGTTAACATTTCTGTGCATCCCTTTTGCAGTTGAACGTTAGCCGAAAAACGTTAAATGTCATTTTTCACAGTGAAAGTGGAGATTGGACTACGCGGTTTGAAAGAAAATTAACTGCTCAAATATTACTGGCACGAATTGTTCACCTCTTTAATTGAGTTTTAAGTACCAAATGAATCTACAGATTTAATTTATTGTAGTTGTATTAAGTGACTACTACACACAGGAAGATATTTTTCACAACCATGTGGCTAACGATACCCAAGTAATTTGGTCAGTCGATTTATCACTTTTAAAGCCAAGATGCTTAGTAATTTGTATGTGACGAGAAAGTATTTAGCATGTATGTAGTATGTCTTGGCACCTAAATGAAAAGTTCTCTGGATGCCCTGGATCATCAAACCAGTCTGTAAAGCTTAAGCATTAAAATATTAATATTATTGCATCCTTTAACACGGTGTGTAATAACACAATAATGGATTGAAGTGCTTTTCTGGTGTTTGCTGTTGGTATGATCATCACAAAGCATAGCAACGTTAGCTGTCCATTTCTGGACGAGAAGAGGGAGATTAGATCTATTTCTGATGACATTACACAACAAAGTCAGCTCAGAACCACAAACAAAGCCTTTGTGACTTTTAAGGTTAGTTGTTGCAAAGGAAGGAACTTGGAGGCAGTAATGAGGAAATTGTCCGATTCTCTGTTGTCATTGGAAAGCCACGGCTATTCTTGCTACCCAGGCGGGCCCTAGCAGCCCCCCTCCCTCTTGTGTACGTGCGGAATGCGATAGCGATGGTGGAGGCTCCTGCTGGCTGCGTCACTGCCCATGACGTCGCAGTGAGCTGAGGGGTTGTCGACTGATAAAACCATGAAAGCCAACATCTAGTGTTCAGTGTTTTGTTTTATGAGGAACAAGTCAACACAACAGGACTCGCTGTATTCGCTGATCTTTATTACTCTCAACAAGACGAGGTATGGCAAACAGTTTTAGTCCAGAGCTAAAGCGCTGTCTGCAGTTAGCAAGCTAGTTGTATGGCCACCATTTTATCAGCTGGGTTTACACAACAGCAGCGAGTTGAGATCAATGCTAACAAAATACCGCATCCAAGGACAGTAGTTAAAATCTACAGATACAACTTGACATCCTTGTGTACTCAAAGTTGTTGATGTCAGCATAATAAATTATTCGTTTGTTTTTATACTGTGTTTTCTTACACGTTATTGTTAAGGAATTCTGCCGGTTAAATTGGAAAATTGTGCTGCCAAGCTAGGTAATGGCAGTAGGTTCTGCAGCAGACTATAGTTGTTTTTACCTACCGGTAAACTTTTCAACCTTGAAATAAAGGCATACATTTTGCAATCATGTAAAGGAAGTTCGCATTGTGTCTTGGATGTTTTGTCAGCAATGCGCTTTGCGCTTCTTTCTGGAGAAACTTTTACTTTCAAGGTCAGTAAAAGAAGTGTAGAATTCGGATAGAATTAGTGATCTATTAGACAGAAGTGAAGCTTTGCGTGAATCTTTACCCATTTTACATGCCATTCTTTTGCAATATTATTTTCTGGCTTATCTGTATCGATTGACCTTGTTTTTGCAAACATAGAGTGGCATGCATCACCCTAAGCAGCCTGCTTCTCCGGCTGTACTAATCTCTCATGATAAGGAATATCATTCACACCAGCTTGTTGGCCGTATGTTTGCTATTTGGGTAGAGTTGATACTGAGCATATTTTCTGTGTTCCTTTTGGCATTTGCCTAAGGGCATGTCCACATAACACCTGAGGGTATTGAACTGACCTTGGATGTGGTATAAAAGAGTGCCTGGTTTCATGATTAGTGGTTGCTCCAGCAGAGAGGGAAAGTGGCCTTCACTTCCCCAGCCGTTTGTTGGGAAATCTCTTCTGCAAGCCCTCCCTTGTGTAAAAGCCAAAAAGGAGTTCAGTCACAAAGGTTCAAGTTGTATGTCTGCAATTGTGAATTCAAGATCGGGTTCCATTTTCTCAATGCATCCATGTAATATATCATGGTGTTAATGTTGATCTTGGCCTGAGCAGTTTAAACAAGTAGGAAGGTAGAAAGGCTACTGGTCCAGTCACAGTGCCCCTTGGGTCAGTATTCACCACTGGGAAGGTAGGAAGGCTACTTGGTTGTGTTTCCCAAAACCATAGTTGCTAACTTTAAATTAAGTTAACAATTTGGTTGGTTGCACTGCAATTTCTTATTGCCAGCCAACTAAGTTGCTAACTGGTTAGCAGGTATGGATTGGTAAATGCACCATGCCCCAGTTGCAGTGGCCTTTTCTTGGCTCAGTATTTACCCCGTGGTTGCCTTATCGGCCTCCAGCTCCCTTGTACAGTCTAGTTGGACTTTATCAGCCGCAGGCACAGTGTATGGGCCAAAGTTTGCGTCATTAGTACATGCAGTTTGCCAAGAGCTGAACTCTGTCCCCGTTCAGCAATCCGTACAGTTTTAAGTTCTCATAATGTCTGAAATATTTCTTCTGGAGCCAACGTCAGATGTTGAGCATGTAATACGGTTTAACCAACCTGTGTTCAGGCATCTTAAAGGCTTGCGTGACGTTTTGGTAGTTTGGCCACATCACGTCACAGGTCCCTGAGACGCAGCCAAGCCCCTGACCTCAGGGTTCTGCAGTGGACAAAAGGGTTTTGTTGTAGAGGCCGAAACTTTGTGTGAGTGAGAGAGACCGGTCACCCTCATGGCTTTTATGATCACTAAACACAAAGCCCTAACACATCATCTGAACTGAGCTGGCCCAGAACAGTGAGGACCAGACCTGATCCTGCTGCAAGCCAAGTGTGTGTGTGCTTGTGCGTGCTTGTGATTGTGTGTGTGTGCTTGTCTGTGTGTGCATGTATGTGTGCTTGTGCTTGTGTGTGTGCGCCCCTAGGGTCTGCATGTGAGGGGAGTCATGTGATTGGCCTGCTCTGTCACTCCCCGCCCCTCCTCAGCTGTGTATAGTTGCTTTCCTGGAATCAAATCACGTGTTTCCTTGATGTGAAAGACATGCCTTTTGTTAGACAAAGGGCTGCAGAAGTGAAGAAAGGTTGCATCTCACCCACACAAACAGTCACCTCAATCCTGTGGAATGTTTCAGAAAGTTGATAGAGTAGACTAAAAGTCCCCATGGTTAAAATAAAACACCCAATCTATCTGTGAAAGTGAAAGTAAAAGTTGGAGGCATAGATTTATGTGTTTTTTTGGGATGAATTCCAAATACAGGGAGCATGTGGACACAACCACACAAGTGTTTCTGTTCTGGTTTGCCTTTTTCAACTTTTTGATTAGAAAAATTATCCTGTGCAATATCTCACTGGATCGTCCTTTCTCACTGTGTGTGTGTGTGTGTGTGTGTGTGTGTGTGTGTGTGTGTGTGTGTGTGTGTGTGTGTGTGTGTGTGTGTGTGTGTGTGTGTGTGTGTAGGATGCCTGGTGAGGAGAGGGAGAAGAGTGCACTGAAGCAGTGTACACAGGCTTGTGCCCAGCTGGATGAGGCCATTGCTGGTGTGATGAAGGCTGAGGCCCACCTTAAGGACAACTCCAGAGAGGTAAACACACACATACTCACACACACACTTCTCACTCTCTCACTCACACACACACTGTTGTTCACTGTTTCTCAAAACTAAATGTCCAAGCAGAAAAAAACATGCTTAGATGTTGATCATTATGGCTGATGCTGTAGTCACACACACACCACACCCAGAGACACAATCACAATTACACAGACACAAACACAATTATAAACACACATACTGCAGAGATGGGTGAATATATAGATGTGCACTTGTTCAGTTTTACATGCACACATTGCCACAAACACATGATTACCAACCAGGCACATTAGCACTTTGATCTATGCTGGGGCTTTACAGGAGTTGGAGTAATAAATAGTCTATATAACCTCCCTTTGGGGCATATCTGCCATGTGTTAGATGCAATAACTGGCCCATATAGTCTTATGGGGCATATCTGTCATGTGTTAGAGGTAGTTTAGGGTGTTCTTTATTTCCCAGTTTTACACACACACACACACACAACTGATAACTTTACCAGTCAGTCCCGTTTGTTTTCCTCTGTCGAGCCTCGCTGACACTGTTTCTGCTCAGAGCTGTCTGCTTGTCTTCTGTGTGTGTGTGTGTGTGTGTGTTAGTGTGGAGCTCTTTGCCTAATCTTCCTGTCTTTAAGAGGGCGAAGCAGCAGCAGCTTGTGGGTAAGCCCAGAGCATGATGAGACAGACTCCTGCTCTGCTGACAGGTGCCCATTATTGGCTCACACACACCACCGCTGCCATTGTGGAAGGTGGTGCCCACAGCAGTGTTGTGTGTGTTTGGGTGTGTAAAGTGGTGCCCACAGTGTTTTTGAATGGGTGTGTGGGGTGTTGTTGACCTTGACTCAGTTAATTATTACTGTTAATACAATACTGTGGTCATAGGGGGTGTGTGATAGGGGGTGAGGGTGGAAACGTGACCAGAAGGATGGGTGCCCCCCCAGGGGTGATATAAAGAGACAACAATGATGAGGAGACTCAGAGTGGAATCTGTTTCTCTGCTGGGCGCTACAGTACTCTATTGCACTCAGGCTGCTCTTCTTGACTGGACTGTGGATGCTACTGTACTCTTCATTAGCCGAGGGCTAACACACATGAGATCTGAGTCAGGATACACACAGAACAGGTAGGATGAGATGCGTACTCTGAGTGTAATATGTGTTTCTTCTGGACGCTATACTACTTTAAATTACTCAAGACTGCTCTGCTCTGGAGGCTCCTTTACTCGTGAAGCCAAGGACTAACACACTTTGTCTGTGTCAGGACTTGATCCATCACAGCACACAGAACAGGTAGTGGCAGCTTTGGAGAAGGGGAGCTAAAGTTTAAATGGATGACCTCTGGCGACGGTGCTTCAGATGTAGGGATTTGTTTTTTAGGGTGTGTGTGTGTTTGTTTGTTGTCCTTTACAGCTTGGAGATTAATGACCTGCTCAGGCTAAAAGCAATCAGGGTCAAGTGGTCTGCAGGCTGTGTCTTGGACAGAGAGTTTGTTTGTGTGTGTGAAACTCATCTCTCACCCCCTCTCTCTCTCCCCAGGTGAAGTCTCAGCTGCACACCTGTATCAGCCGTCATCTGGAGTTCCTGCGCTCTCGCGAGGTGTGGTTGCGGGAGCAGATCGACCTGGTGGAGCAGCTTAAAGCCGAGGCTCTGCAGCACCAGCTACAACAGCTCTACTGGGTCAGTCCAACACACACACACACTGCAGCACCAGCTACAACAGCTCTACAGGGTCAGTCCAACACACACACACACACACACACACACACTGCAGCACCAGCTACAACAGCTCTACTGGGTCAGTCCAACACACACACACACTGCAGCACCAGCTACAACAGCTCTACTTGGTCAGTCCAACGCGCACGCACACACACATAGTGCAGCATCAGCTACAACTGCTCTACTGGGTCAGTCCAACACACACACACACATACTGCTGTTGTGCTGGATCAGGCACACCCACTTATGCTCAGACAGACACACACACACAGACTACACTCTAGACTGCTAGCACAGTTTTTCTAGTTTGGTGTTGTGTGTGTTTGTGGAAGGACAGGGTGGTCTGTGTGTGTGTATGTGTGTGTGTGTGTGACTCTAAAGTGAAACTAGAAATGCCAGTGTCTGGACCTCAGCCCATTGTGTTGTTTTGTGGTGGAAAAGGACGTTTCCAGAAACCAACACAATGCATCATTAGTGGTTAGAGTCATACCAGCTGGGATCACCAGCAAGCTTATCAGATCTCGGTTTCTGTTTGATGTTTGTTTCTTTGTTTGGAGGTGTGTGTGTGTGTTAGAGGGAGTCCCACTGACATGCATTGTCCGTTGTCTCCTGCAGCTTAGGGGACAGTTTGACATCCTGATCCATCAGCTGGAGAACTCTCAGAACAACCACGACCTGGCTGACCAGCTCACCAGCTGCCTGGACAAGTAAGTGTGTGTGTGTGTGAGAGAGAGAGAGAGAGAGAGAGATGTGGTTTGGGGTTCGGGTGGGGGTGGGGGTCACATGTTTGGATGTGAATTTATGATGTAGACAGTGGCAGAGGATGTGTGCTTGTGTGACAAAGTTAGTGTGTGTGTGTGTGTGTGTGTGTGTGTGTTTGAGTCATCTGTGAAAATGATGATGCCTCAGCTGTGAATAGAGACAATGTGGAGCCCCTAATGTAAGGGTGTGTGTGTTGTGTGTGTGTGTGTGTGTTTGTTTATGTGTTGGCTCAGTAGTATTGATGAAGGTATATATACACGTGTTCCCAGTAAACATGTACTAACAACAAGTGTGTGTGTGTGTGTGTGTGTGTATTTGTAGGTTGTCATCTCTAAACCTGAGTCCAGAGGAAACCCCAGAGATGAGTTTTCAGGTGGACACTAAAACCCTGCGCCAAGCCATCACCTCCTTTGGGACCATCAACACACAGGTACGTACACACACACACACACTTGTGGCCAAATACAGACATGAGGGTTGAGTGTGTGTTCTGACTGCCACACCAACCAGCCTGTGGCTGTGCAGTTAGTGGGTGTTCAAGCACATTGGCAAAGTTGCACTTCTGGTCTGGAGTTCTGAAATAAATCCATAGCTGATGGTGTACAGTACAACAGTGTGTAATAAAATGGCACAGTGGGTGAATCCTAATATCCTCCCTGAATCCTAAACCCAGAGCCCCTAGAGACTTAACTTGCATGAATCAGCCAAGTATAAAGTTAATTCACACTATTTCAGTCTGGCAGGGAGAAGATGGCAGGTAGATCCCATGTGTGTGATGTTTAGTTTGAGGTCAGTAGTAATAGTAGTGTGTGTGTGTGATGTTTAGTTTGAGGTCAATAGTAATAGTAGTGGGTGTGGGTGTGGTCTAGTTTCAGGTCAGTAGGAATAGTAGTGTGTGTGTGTGTGATGTCTAGTTTGAGGTCAGTAGTAATAGTAGTGTGTGTGGGTGTGTTCTAGTTTCAGGTCAGTAGGAATCGTAGTGTGTGTGTGTGAGCGTGTGTGAGCCCTGCTGTGAGGGGTCAGGGCCTTAGGGTGCTGATGGCAGATGTTCCTCTGCTAATTCCCTCTAAATGCACGTTGAGCTTTTAATCCCCGGCTGGGCACAGTAGTCCCGTGTGCCACACAACCAAGGGTCAAACACTCTGCCAACGCTGGAAGAACTAGTACATTAATAGATCTAATCATCGTGTGTCTCTCTCCCCCTCTCTCTCTCCTCGCTCTCTCTCCCTCTCCCCCCCTATCCATCCATCAGAAGGAGGCTTCTGTGGTGTCCTGTCCCCCCTCTCTGAGGTCTAGCTCAATGGAGAGGCCTTGGCTGCAGCAGAACTGCCCTGTGGCTGCTAAGAAACAAGTGAGTCAAACACACATTCTCACAAGCCATAACACAGAAATATAGATGTACACAATACTCATGAAAGGCATCACATGCACATATAAATAGAGAAATGTTTGCACATACATGTTTACACAACAAACATACACACTCACAAGCTATAATACAGAAACATACACACATATAAACCAAACATAGACAGGCACATAGAATTAGGCATTACACATATAAAGACATAAACATCACATACATTACACACACACATACACAAAAAAAACACATTAGAGCCCATGCGTTCATGTTGACACGTTTCCATGTGTCATGTCAGACTGTGTGTGTGTGTGTGTGTGTGTAACCCGACCTGTTTTTCATCCTCAGAAGGTGGAGGTTGAGTGCAGCACACCTCTGGCTGACTGGCTCCTGGGCAACAGGCCAGTGACAAACACTCCCATTGGATTCCAATTTAGTAAGAACACACAGGATTGGCTGGTCGTCCCCAAAGAACAGCCCCAGGTGAGATTTGATTGGACCCTCTTTGGCTGCTTGTAAAAAAAACAGACAGTTTTTTCTGAACACAAAACACAGTGGCACTCAGGTTATGTGACTGACGCAGGGTTATTGTCCTGATCACAATGCTCTCTGTAATTGGAGGCTTTTAGTTCCGTTTGGCTTAAGAACTAAATCACACAAGGAAGTTGTTTGGGAAATCCAGTGAAGGAAGTGACTGCTCTTGTATTCCTGTCAGTCAGGGTAGCTTCTGTAGAGGAAGTTCTCCTTTCCTGTGGCCAGGTTTGGTTTCCTGTAATCTCAGTCCCATCATCACCAGAGGGGAATTTTCACAAGGTGCCATAAGGAGTCATAAGATTCCGCTAATATTCAGGGCAGTTCCACAGAAAAATAACTTTGTCTCGTCCATTACCGCAAAAAAAATGCCATTGTGTTTTGTGTATGATGTGAGTGATTACATGAAATATTGTGTGCATTAGAGTCAAAAATAGCAAATGCTCAAATTCGATATCATCATTCACCCCATACAACACCATGGCTTTTTATTGCCTTCATGGACGTGAAGGTTCATTTCCTGTCGAATCGCCCTGATTTTCACCCAGGTTTTCTGTTCTTTGAGAGAGTGTGGGAGTAATGAAGTTCTGTTTCAGGCTACAGACATTTCTACACCAGTTTGACATCAAAGATGTAGAGTTCGAGAGTGGCCTGGAATGTGCAAGGAACGTAGTTTTCTGACCCAGTATTTTTGTCCCTCTTCTCTCTCCGTAGCAGCCCACCTCCCCCCTGACGACCTTTGACTTCCAGAGAGCCTGGGGCCAGCTGAAGGACCTGGAAGCGTGGCTTCTGCGGGAGAAAGCACCAATGAGAGAGCGCTCCATCAGCATGTCCAGCTCCAGCTCTGCCTTCTCTATTGAGAAGATCGACGAGTCGGACTTCCACTTGACGGGCGACGAGGAAGAGGACGATTCAGAGACCAAAGGCTCCGCCCCTGCCTCCTCCGAGGAGCTCAGTGATTGGCTGATCATGCCCGTTCCCAAGGCGATGGTCACAAGTGATGCTGACCGCTGGAAGGCGTTATTCAAGCCCTTCCAGGGGCGCTTTGCGTCCAGTGAGTGGCTCCCTGCATCCGCCTCCAAGTGCGGCTCCTCCTGTGGCAGCAGCCCCGTCGCCACCACCCCTGCCTTCGAGATCGAGAATCTGGGCGACCTTAAGTGCCTCAAGACACCCCCGACCTCTGCAAACGCCACGCCCGCCGCCACGCCCAAGATCCCCGCCGTGGCCGTAGAGCTGTGGCTGCAGCGAGCATCCAGCGCCCAGGTAGAGCAGGCCTGCCGCGCCAATGTGCCGTGCGCAACCTTCTCCCAGTGCGTGTGCGACGACAACTGTGGCCACGAGGCTCTCACTGCCTGGCTGCTCAAACAGGAGGGCCGTGACAAGAACGGCGTGAAGAACAACAAGAACGTCCTCAACCCCCACCAGCAGCGGGAGCAGAAGGTCCACTCCATCCTGGAGGCCTGGCTGCACCCGGACAGGAGCGCCGGCACGCCCTCGAGAGCGTCCAACGGCTCCGCCACGGCGTCCCTATCGTCCCTCTCAAGCTGGGTGCGCCCACGCTGCTCCTCCCCCGCCCCCTCGTCGGCCTCCAGCCAGGAGGAGAAGGCCAGCCGCGAGGAGCGGAGCAGTTCCCCCTTCAAATCCCACACAGAGAGCCCCTTCCACACGCCCTTCAAGCCTGACACCTGGGTGCTGCCCAGCAAGACCAGCACCTCCACCCCCACCCCTCAGGCACAGGACTCACCCAGCAGCACAGACCCAGAGGAGGACAAATGGCTCCTACGCAAGAGGTCTCAAGCACAGGTCAGTCTTCTGAAAGCTCTCCCATGTCCTAATGTCCTCCTTCATTAACACCAGACCACTTTTAACGACCATAGCCTGATGACCTGCCTTTTTCTACACTAGACCACTATGGCTTAAAGTCCTGCCTTTCCAGCACACTGGACCTTTGCCTGCAGTCAGACATTTTACTGCATGTTTCCATTTCTTCATTCCAGTCTGTCCCACAAGTTCAGTGCTCTATATTGACCCAAGTGCCTGTCATCAGGCATCATCATACAGGCAGTGTCCATCATCTACTGATGATATGAACCAGCACAGGTGCCATGGAAGGGCTACTAGAGCTGCCTTATCAGCTTTTACTCAGGTTATTACTCCATTCAATGAGGGATCTGAGAGGAGGCTAATGAGTGTGTGTGTGTGTAGCTCTGAGTTAATGAGTGCTTATTTGTGTTTACAGGAAAGATTAGTCCTGCCAACAGTATGTGACCTGTTCTCCTGTATGAAGCTCAGTGGAGACAAAGAGAAATGGCTTCATCAAGCTCCTATACAGGTGGGTGCGCACACACACACACACACACACACACGGCAGTGTGCAGATCTTTACGTGGAAATATCCTTTTCCAGTGATGTGATGATGGCATGAATGTGAGTCGTATTGAAATGCTGTACTGACCCCCTCTTCCTCTGGTTTTGTGTTTGCCCTGCAGATGTGAAGACGTGGGAGTAGCTTCTAAGATCGCTGATTGTTGAATTGCACAAACGCACCAATCTGCCATCGATTTGAGCTGGTGTGTGTGTGTGTGTGTGTGTGTGTGTGTGTGTGTGTGTGTGTGTGTGCAGCGGCCTGCAGCCAGCCCATGACCTTCAACCTCTCAAGCCACAGGATCCGACGCTGTGTGATTGTCCGTCTTCCTATAACATGCCAACCCAGTTGCACCATGGGAATTCTGCTTCTTCTGTTCTCTCTGCCTCTTGTTGTGCGTCATCACTACCTTTAACCTCGTTATTATCACTATTATTATTATTATTATTATTATTATCATTACTATTTACTTTCTCCCTTTGAGT
This sequence comes from Tenualosa thibaudeaui, assembly GCA_027481765.1. Taxonomy (NCBI): domain Eukaryota; kingdom Metazoa; phylum Chordata; class Actinopteri; order Clupeiformes; family Clupeidae; genus Tenualosa; species Tenualosa thibaudeaui. The sequence continues at coordinate 15,885,145 of JAIFZK010000012.1, read as the reverse complement.
CTGTAAGTTTATGGTATGAGGTAGGAGTTTGGTTTATGGCCCCTAAATGATTGGCACCTCACTGGCAGCCATGATGAGTTGTGTTGGACCCAATCCAGAGGACCAGAGCCCTCTTTGTGTTCCTGTAGAATTAGTGGGAGGGGAAGAACGGGGGCTTTGATAAGGGTGGCGGCTATAATAAATATATTTATTTTACTGAAACCCAAAGGAGGACATTGAGACTGAGACACAGGCATGTGCGTGCATGTGCATGTGTGCGCGCACTCACTTAACCATCAGGACCCAGGAGTTTTTTTTTTTGAGTGTTTTTATGAAATCCAACCTCAAGATGGGCATTTTGATATTTCAAGAGTGTGATGCAGTAATCCACTGGAGTGAGCCAAGCTAGCCCGGTTAGCATGCTAATGAGACAAGCTAGCCCAGTTAGCATGCTTATGAAGCTGAGACATTAGATGCTAAAGGAAACACACCTACGCCATGATGCTGCTTGTCAGTTAGCCTCCATGAGCAATGCATTTTCTGTGCTGTAGCAGGTAGTTAAGAATTGAACCAGATTGTATGCATTGTAATCTCTCTCTCTCTCACACACACACACACATACACCTACCTGTGCCTGTTAATTGTTGTGTTGTTTGGAGCGACTGAAAACGAGTGCACATGCAATATGTGTTTCCAGAATGGAATGCAGTCAGATTAGTTCCAGCTTCATGTGTTGTTTTATGTGTGTGTTTGCACAGATGTATGCGAGTATGTTAGCCATGTCTGTATGTAGTCAGTGGTGCAAGACATGATCCCTGCCCTCGTGCCCCTTGGGACTCTTCAGATGGACGCTTGGCTCAAAGACTGCTTGCAGTGGGGCAAAATATCCACCACGTCATCTAGTGCTTATCAAATTGAGAAATGTGTGTTAACCTCTGAGATCTCTTATATGTGCTTTGGCTATACCTCAAGTAGAGCTCTATAATGCCTGACCTGCGTTTATCTGAGCAACAGCAATTCTTTCATGCACTTAGAATCTAATGGACTTGGGGAATAGGAGCCTCCATCCGGATGCACGCCTCATTTAGGAACTGTAGCAGCCTTTTCACCTTCAAACAGTCTTTGTGTGAGACCGACCTGGGACCTTAAGATGGCTATCCTATGTTCTGGAGGGCATCACTAAACGCATCCCCAGGGGTGTTGCAAATAAACCTAATATACTCTTTCTCACACTTTTTTTTTTTTCGTTTTCAAATTTTAACTTTAATTCCTGTTTGGTTTTTGCTTCTCATTACTCTGTGCTCTCACACCTGTATCATATCCAACTCCTAATAAAAAAAATCCTAAACTGGTTTGACTGTGTGTGTGTGTACAGTCGTCCGTCCCGGTCCCCCCCCCCCCCCCCCCTTCTGCTTCTGATGGTCTGAAAATCACTAAGGCAAAGCAGTATTATGAAGCTGAGACTGTTGACGGGTCCTGGGGTAGGGGTGTGTATGTGCGTTTTGGAGGGGTGAGTGAGTGAGTCAGCATTTAGAAAATGGGTTAGGTGGGGGGTCACAATCAACACTACTGTAGCACAAACCCAAACTCATTTCTAGTGACAACAAAATTGGTGCTTTAACATTGGCCCTGAGTACAAATGCCACATCTATAAAACTGAACATAGTCAGTGCCTTATTAACACTGACCCTGAGTACATAACTTCCATCTGCACACACCACTGGTCTACACTTGCCCTGTTAGCTGGAGCCTGTTTATTTCAGATTCCTGTATCCAATCATGTGACACTGTCTTCAAACATGCACCACAGGGAGACAAGACCCAAGTCAACTTCTGTAAACAGCCAGCCACCCTCATGGGCAGCACAAGTCAAATGAGCAGAAGGGGGAGTTCATAACAGATCCAAATGCACCTCTATGCTTCCTCTTTATCTGGTCATGTTCATTAGTGGAAACCTCAAGGACTTCACACAGTCTATAAGCCAGGCTTCAGGTGACATACATTACGTATGCAGGTCAAACTCAAGATGAACCGTGTGCACAAGGGCTGCTTGAGTTCAAGGTCGTGTAAGGTATGAAAACAAAATTATAAAAGCACGGTCACGTGCTGGAAAAGCAATGAAAACACCATAAAGATGGAAACTGAAAGAACTGCATTGCAGCACTGCACTGCACAAATACCACCTACACACACACTCAGGGGTGCCACTAGAATTGTTGGGCTCTATAATAACATTTTGGGCCCCCCAAACATTGATTAGAATATTAAAATGTACTCAGGGGCCCCCTGTCAGAGCCAGGCCCTTAGAATCATCATTACTCCTCCTCCGGCGGCTCCCTTGCCCACACTGCACTGCCTGTTACCAAAGACGATACTTTGCCATTGCCAAGTAGGTGGCCAGTCAGGCCTACTTTGCCAAAGATAGATGAATCCCCTGGATGAGGTGAATAATAAAGGTGGCTTGTCAGGGATGATTATGGATTTATCTTTAAACTGAGGGTTAAACTAACTTATCCATTGTCATTACTGTTCTCTGTGAAGATCAGGGTGTGTTCCCATTACAGCCACTACTCTTCTCAAAGAGTGGGACAAACATCCTGCAATTATTATTCATTACAGGGATGAAGCTCATGTGGAACTCAACTCGATTGCATAACAGGCCAGGGCACGGCACCAACTGCACAACAACTGAGTCCCCCCCCCCCCCCAAAAAAAAAAAAAACAATACTCAAGGCCCAGTTGGAGAAAACTACCTACTTTTGTTTTTTGTTTTTTTTACCAAATCTGCTATCGAAGTGCAGATCTGTGCTTTTAGCAGTTCTGAAAAAGTGTATGACATCTACAGTTCTACTTTTACTAAAATTCTTCCCTTGCTCAGCATTTTTCCTGAGAGCAAGCTGGGATTGTAAGATCTCTAGTGATTGCTTCCCCTTCCTGTGCCCTTTCACCCCATCGCTGCCAGCTCTTGCCCTGTTAATGGGGGTCAGACTATGGACATGCCCACAAGTGAAGGTGCCCGCAGGTGATAACTCTGCTGTCATTGACGGTCTCACTTATGGCCTTTAGGACTTTTCCCACGGGGAACTGATTAAAAGCCTGATTAAAAGCAAGATTTGTGCTTTATTCTTCATAATCACTCACTCACACACTCACATTTACACTCACACACACACAAACACACGTCAGGGTTGTTTTGTACACACACGCACACACAGACATCAGGGTGTTTATGGCTACAGCATTTCCCCCATGGTGAACTTATTGAAACCCTCAGCAAGATTTCTGCTTTATTTTTCATGAAGACCTGCCAATCAGCAGCCTGTTATCTGCAGTCTGAAGATTTATGGAGTCAATCTCCTGCAGTCACGTCCGGCCCAGGAGACTCACACACACACACACACTTTGTTGGGTGACAAACTGCACAGCAATGACTTCTGTTGAGCACATGAGTTTTAATGGTCACGTTTGCCACGTTATGCTGGAGCGGAGCAGGAGACATCCCTGACAGCTGCAAATGATTGCCAGATGATTTCACTCCACCAAACAGCTGATTAAGACAACACAATCAGGGACAAACAATTTGGTCCAACACTCCTTAAAGCAGACGCAAAGATCAAAATCATGTTTCATCTTTGAGAAACACAGTTAATTAATACATTTTCATTTCAGTAAGCCAAGATCAATGATACCTTGAGGCTTCCTCATTGAATGTGCCTAGACATTTAGAAATGACAAACTGCTCCTCAACAGAGGGCCTTCATTTATAAAAATGAACAGAAACAAGGCAAAGCTTTATATATCATTCTAGAAAGAAGTGCAAAAAGACAGGAGAGTCAAGTCTAAGACTTTGCTACTCAAACACACACACACACGCACTTGCATCAAGACTTTACCCTGCAGTTCTGGCCCTGAGAACTTATAGTCCTGCAGACAAATACACACCTGTTTGATGACACAGTGCAGCGTACGAGTGTGTGTGTGTGTGTGTGTGTGTGTGTGTGTGACCAGTATTGCCTGATCCTTTCTTAGGTATTGGCAATACCGATGACTAGATACCCATTACTGAGCCTTGCAGGGTTGTTCACACCATGAAAGACAACAGAAAGTATGTATCGATTTGGTTCATTTGAGTGACGTTGTCCACATCACACACAATGACAGCAGCATGTCATTGTGTGTGATTTTGAGAAGTTGACAACCAATCAGAAAGCACTGAATTTTCCAGTGATTTTGAGAAGTAGACAACCAATTAGAAAGCACTGAATTTTCAACAGTACCTTCATGAGCAAGAGGTGGGACTCATTGGACTCGTTATCATTGGTCAATGTGGATGCAAATGTTGTCATAGTTACTGTTATCATTCCTGGTGTGAACGGCCCTTTCAGTGAGACCCACTAGTGCAGTTTGCTTATTGCTGAGTGCAAAGATGAATCAAATCAATGTACGACAGTTGTGAGCAGCGCTGCTCCTGGGAGCACCAGAGCCCCTTTGGTCCTCCGGTATCCCAGCCTCCTCGGTAGCTCAGTAGCGGCTGGGGGAGCTGCTGCCCTTCAGGTGCTCCCAGTTGTTATAGAGGGCATAGACCCCCGTCAGAGCCAGACCGGCCAGGCCACCACGGGCCGCACTCCGCAAACCACCTGCGAATAACACACACACAGACAGACACACAGACACACACACACAGAAATGAGAACTGAATACTATAAACAGCTCATGAGGATTTTGACCACACACACACACACACACACACAAACGACCCTGTCACCTTCTCCTTGCCTAGGGGACTTTCGAGGTAGAGGGTGCCATGTGTGTGTGTGTATGGGGAGTAGAGGGTGCCATGCCCTGACGTGTGCGTATGGGGACTAGTGTATGGGGAGTAGTGCTGCTCTTTCCCCCACCCAAACACCACTGGCTCCTGATAACGCACTCATGAGGTCATACACACTCTCACACACATACATACATACATACATACACACACACACACACACACTCACACAGCTGCTAACACACATCACGACCCTGACATATATGAATATACACACCAACACCCACACACACAAACTCAAACAGCTGCTAAACACAGAGCCTCAAGTTCACACACACCCCACCCACATTCCACACCCTAGGTGCATCACAGGCCCGTTATCAAAAGGAGACAGAACTTATTTCTCTGCTTGAGTTCTACTGAGGCCTTCAGTCTCTCACACACATGCAAAAATACATACAAACATGAGTAACACACACATACACATACACACTCGCAAAACACATGCCTTACCATATGCATATTAACACACAAATGTGCTCATGCTCACACTCACACACACACACACACACCACACACACACACACACACACACACACACACATAAAAACACATGCATATGCATACAAACACACAAATGTGCTCATGCTCACACACACACACACACACACATAAAAACACATGCATATGCATACAAACACACAAATGTGCTCATGCTCACACACACACATAAAAACACATGCATATGCATACAAACACACAAATGTGCTCATGCTCACACACACACACACAGACACACGTGGTCACACTCATACACTCTCACATGCACACACACACAAACACACAAATGTGCTCATGCTCGCACACACTCTCACATGTACACACACAGACAAAAACACACAAATGTTCTCACACTCTCACACACACACACACACACACACACAAACACACCCATGTGCTCATGATCACTCTCTCGCAAAAACAATCATTTTTGACATGAGTGACTTGCTGTCATGAAGAGAAAGCTCTGTGTGTGTGTGTGTGTGTGTGTGTGTGTGTGTGTAGGGATATTACTTGGATCTTTGGTACACTGTTGACACAGCTGGGCAGCACTGTTCAAAACATCACTGATCTAAACACCAGGAATGACAATACAGACTTTGAACTGTTTATGTGTGTCTGTAGTGTATGTGTGTGTCTGAATGACTGAGTGTGTGAGTGTGTGTGTGTGTGTGTGTGTGTGTGTGTGTGTGTGCGCGCGCGCGTATGTGTAGTCTGTGGAGGAGATATAATATTGACTTGTACAGTTGCTGAGTGTCAGGATTCAGTGTTATGAGTGGGCTAAAGTTTACTGGTAATAAAATGCTGTGGATGAGCTGAGGAGTGTGTGTGTGTGTGTGTGTGTGTATGTGTATGTGTGTGTGTGTACATGACTGGCCCCTAGAACATGTGAGTCTTTGCTGATCTGACAAGACAAGGGTCAACAGGTTCATTCCAGAAATAGGCACACACACACACACACACACACAGACACACACACACACTTCAACTGTGAGACATCCTGCATGCATCCATCCCGTTATGCTCTTCAGTAACTTGGCCATCACCACAGGACTGCACTGGCCATCACCACAGGACACACACACACACACACACACACAACTACCCCAGACTGACTGACTGACTCTCTCACACACACACACATGCCCAGTCTGACTGAGGCTCAGTCAGACCTGACATGGCCAGGACAAAAACCACTACTGTGTATACAACAGCATTCTGTTCAAATTGAACCTCCTCTCAAAACCCACCTTGTTAGACTGGTTATTATACAAGAGTGCAAACAGATTTACTAACTCAGTATTTAAAAGTCAATAATTAAGAGAATTGTTGTTACTATTATCATGATTAATATTAATCTGAATAACATAAAAGCAATGTAACATGATAACAGGATTTTGAAATGATTACTCCAAATAATGCCGTCATGACCAGTTGGTCAAGCTGGCTCTGTTGGATCTGCGGTTTTAAATGGGTGTGTTAAACTGGTGTCTGGGCTGCTGTGCAGTAGTGTGTTAAACTGGTGTCTCGGCTGGGAGATGAATCTGCTGTGTTGGGGTGGTGTGTTAAACTAGTGTCTGGGCTGCTGTGTTGGAATGGGGTGTTAAACTGGTGTGTTAAACTGGTGTCTGGGCGGCTGTCTTGGGGTGGTGTGTTAAACTGATCCCTCAGCAGTGAAAAGAGGAAGGGGTCTCTGGGTTTCTCTTCACTTCCCCTTACTGTTTGGGGAAAGAAAGTGTTTCTGCAGCCTCACGCTTCCTCCTTCAGGGAGGAACAGTGCTGTCAGGAAATTGATTTTGCAAGCCCAGCTGTCCGACACAACCCAGATACTGAACTACACGTGACTGTACCAGCACAACCAAAGGGCCCTGCTATGCCCCTCGGACTTACTGGGCCCAAAGAACAATAGAATCCACACTGGACTGGACCGGGCCAGACTAGCCTTCTCAACACATCGAATGCCTGACTAACTAAGCACACCACACAGCAAACAGTAGTAGTCTACAGCTGATCCTCACACAACACACAGCAAACAGTAGTAGTCTACAGCTGATCCCAACACAACACACAGCAAACAGTAGTAGTCTACAGCTGATCCTCACACAACACACAGCAAACAGTAGTAGCCTACAGCTGATCCCAACACAACACACAGCAAACAGTAGTAGCCTACAGCTGATCCTCACACAACACACAGCAAACAGTAGTAGCCTACAGCTGATCCCAACACAACACACAGCAAACAGTAGTAGCCTACAGCTGATCCCCAAGGACCAGATAGCAAACAGCAGTATAGAGTTAATGTAGCCTTTCCCCAAGGGCCCGATAGAGGGCATCAGATATGTTGTGCCCATGGTGTGGGCACAGAGTTTCTTTCTTTCTCTTCCTGTTCTGAATGATCTGACATATCTGGTGACACACACACACACACACACACACACACACACACACACACACACACACACACACACACGCACGCTGTAATCTTCATATCAATACACATGGTCATGCACTATCTGCCTGTTATGTAACACGGTGAGGCTGTGGCCAGTAAAGTGGAACACGAGGGATTTCATCAATCTCCCCATGTTACATTAGGAGCTGAGACCGAATGTGGTGTGTGTCAACAGCACTGTGCACTACACCACACACCTCTGTCCAATAGCCTCCAGACTGAGTGCACTACACGCCCCTGTCCAATAGCCTCCAGACTGAGTGCACTACACGCCCCACACGCCTCTGTCCAATAGCCTCCAGACTGAGTGCACTACACGCCCCACACGCCTCTGTCCAATAGCCTCCAGACTGAGTGCACTACACGCCCCACACGCCTCTGTCCAATAGCCTCCAGACTGGCTCCTTCTAGTGTTACTCAGAGGTGTCACAACTGTAACAGGTTCTCCGAAAATAGACACACAATGACACCACGGAATGGAACAGAGAGAACGTGGTGTGCTCAAGTGTGTGTGTGTGTGTGTGTGTGTGTGTGTGTGTGTGTGTGGTGTGATCAGACAGGCTATCCTAAGCTGCTGCCCTTGGCAACAAGGCACACATCCACACTGAACTCTTCCACACTGACAGGACCACTGCACTGTAGGTGTTATACAGCCAGAAAGTGTAACTACTTCATTAGTGTGTGGTTCTTTAAGTAATATTACACAAGGGACAGTGGGGCAGTTAGTTATTACACCAACAGCTGTGGTTCAGCCATTTGCATGTTCTACACAGTCAATCACAACAGGACCAAGCAGTGATATCAATGGCAGACAATCACTCCAACCTAGAGTGCAGTGCTGCTTACATATTATAAAATTACAGTGTATGCATGCTGGCTATTCACATTATATATTATATAACATACATACTGGCCATTTACTTCAGCTCTATCAGTCAGAACAGAACTCAGCAAATCAGATGAGCACGTGAACCTAGAAGTCCCGCCTCTCTGGCCTTTCTCACCTGGTGATTTGTAGAGCAGACCTGTCATTGTCCCGGCAACCACAGTGTTGATGTCATCCTCTGCTCCCCTTGCTTTCTCAATGACTACTCCAAACACACTGTACAACAAGGCTACACACACACACACACACACTGATATTAAAGAAAACCATGCAAAGGAATCACAAAAGCACAACATATTAACCTTATAAAACTGATTACGTCACAAACACACCCCCACAAAGGTTGAGGTTAGTGAGACTGACAGGTACAGCTCTTACCTACAGAGCCGAGTGTGTTGGCCCATGTGGCACCCTGGCGGGACACCAGATTCAGGATCCTACAAAACACACACACACACACAGACACAGAAAGAAAAAAAACAAAGACCTCAGCTCAGAACAACTCCTTTCATTACACAAAGTATTCCACACTAGATTCTGCCTAAATGGACACAGTCTCTCTCTCTCTCTCACACACACACACTCCCAATTAATCTCTCAACATGGTGGGTCACCCACACCAAGGATAGCCAAGTAGTGGCACAGCTTCAGAAACTAGTTTAAGAGAGATATGTGGAGACTTCTCTTTCCACCGTTTTTGCATGGGAGTTGAAATATGCACATGCGCGCACACACAAACACACACACACACACACAAGCACACAGTGACACAAACAGTCTCTGGCCTGATGCACTTGAACTACACCACATGGAGAGGATTTCTGTGTGTGTGTGTGTGTGTGTGTGTGTGTGTGTGCAGTGTATGTGTATGTGTGTGTGTGCAGTGTGTCTGCGTGTGTAGTGTGTGTGTGTGTCTGTAGTGTGTGTGCAGTGTGTACATCCTTGTCCATCTGCTGCTAGTGAGTTTCTCAGATGAGCAGCAGCTATGCAACAGCTTGATTTCATGACCTGACCTTGCTGACCATGGCCACAGAGCCACAGTGTAAGGGGCCCAGAGGGGAACTGCCGCCCCTGTTTACATGACCCATCCCTGACCAGCCAGTCAGCCTCATATTGGCACAGGTGCGTCTGGGCACAGGTCTGGCTGCAATTGCATGAGTAAACACTGGTTTCGGCCCAGATCTGTTGACTTTATTATTTCATTCGCATGGAAGGGAATCATCAGGGCTCCCTGCCATTTTCAGACAAAGTTTCAAAACTTTTCCATGACCCTGAACGTTTTTTGGGTCATACAAAAAATGTTGCATTTCATACCACAGGTTGTGGCTAATCTGTGCTAAAATCTGGTCTCTCTCTCCATTGCTACCATTCTATATGTGTAGTAACAACAACGTTACTAAAACACCAAGTTGTGTGTCAAAATAAAAACATGACAATAACATGACAATGAATCACACAGTCCATCTTCCTGCTCCTTGGATATTATTGTGTGAAAGACTAAACTGTTCACAACTTAAATGATTTCAAAGGTCCACTGTGCTGTCTTTACCTGTTTGTTTCTAGTCATTTGATCCCAATCTGCTATCTGATACTGCCATCAATCACTTCTAACAAAAGAACTGAGCATTTGGTTGCACTAAACATTGACTGTACAATCATATTTCAGAGACAGAAATATATATTGGGTTTGTCCTCAGAGAATTGACGCAATACTTCAGAGACGCAGGCTTAAAGTGACCCAAACATGAACAAACTCTGCCCCCTTGTGGTCAGTGTGAGTCACACAATAACACACCTTGCTCATAAATCCAAACCTTGAAACTGGTTATGCTTTGACATGGAACAGTGTGACAATCATATTTATGAACACACACACAAACACACACACACACATTTGCAAACAAGTTAATGTTTGAAAACTCACTGCACGTTCCGTGGCTTGGACCATGCCATGTCCTTGGTCTCTGCTAACCCCATACGGAGTCCATTGAGTGATCCCAACAAAGCACCTGTGTGAGACACACAGACACACACACAAACACACACGTGTAGGTGTTACTACCAAAGAGCATTAAACTGGTGCTCTTCTGTCATACCCTGTGACACCCAGTAAAAAACTGAGCTTTAAAAAAATTGAGTTTTGTGTTCCAAAAAGGTGGATGTAGGGGATGTAGAATCCTAAGATCGTTGAAGAATGTGCCTTTACAGGGTTTCAGTGTTGAGCCTTTCTTCTCTTTGATAGATAGATAGATAGATAGATAGATAGATAGAAAGATAGATAGATTTATAAGGATGCTGCGGCACCCAGACAAGACTCCTAACCAACAATGAAAGGGTTTAGTAATGGCTGATTCTCAATGTCCCCACTAACCCCATGCCTTAAATCTTCAAAGACCTACTTCACTGCTATGTATCAGTCAATCACACCACTGACTCGTTACATTCCTGAGGGTTCAGGGTGTCTGGCTTAGTGGGGACCGTGATATTCAGCCACTGGACACATTACACACACAAAAACAAAGCTTCATTTGGATGATGTGTGATTCTCTCTTTGTCTGAAAGTGAGGTGAGAGGGACAGACTGATATATAGATAGTGAACCACCCCACCACCACCACCACCCCCACCCCTTCACCCCCCCCATCACCTGACATGCAGCAGCTGCCGATAGTGAAGAAGGCCAGCTCAAAGCGCCCCCTCGTTTTGTTGGCACCAGTGGGCAGAATGAACTCATCCGTATCCTGTAGGACAGAGGCGAAAGATCAGAGTCCAGCCTTGAACACTGCACAGGGCCTGGAGGCTGGCCAAAGATCCTGCTTCATAACAACGCCATGACAGATCTTTCCATCAGGCAGTCTGAGGTGCAGACATCAGTAGGATATACAATGTTACAATTCAGATACACATACAGCCTAAGTAATTCTACACAAACTCTTCTTCAAAAATATAAAACTTGCACTTCAAACAAACTAAATCAGTGTTGTCAGGATACCTGTTTGTTCACAGACACCTACCTGTGTAAGGTATCGTGGATCTAAATTCAAGTATGGCGACAGGGGACTCATACCTGTCACTGAAGGGATAACACATGTATTTACAACCTGATGGACGAACATGATCCACCAGTATAGACTACATTCCCCTTTTTACTACATAGGGATATGAACTCTGAGTCTTACATGGTACACCAGCTAGATCCGTGTTGGAATACCCTGGAGTGGTCCCCCTGAGAAGTCCAGTTAGACCGCTTTTAGGTATTCCTTCTGATGCCGATGAGTTATCGTCCATCCTTGATATTTTTTCCGTTAGCCAACTAACGTTAGCACTCCACTGCTGTTCTAACGTTAGCACTGTTCCAATTACTTGCCAGCTCAATTACTATTATTGGTGCCGGCCAGCCACTTAAGATAAATCTTTTCTGATTACCTAAGGCTTGGCTATCAAGCTAACAAGGTCAGGGCAAAACCAATTGACCGCTGCCCCCTAACAATAACTAAAATGAAATTATACTGTGCAGATAAAATGATATGCTAAATCAATTACGTTGTTATTGCCACCAGATAATAACTTAGTGTGCCAAATAAGACTTGAATACTAAAGTGAGAATAGCAACTATTATTAAATTACGCGTGGCATAACGTTGCATATAATATAATTTTATTTAGCTATGTTGACACAGCCCGACGGCCTGGCATGTTTCGGCTAGTAATGTGTTTTGAACATGTCTGACTGCCGTAAAGCAGTTGTAACAGTAAACGCCGTCAAATCTGCCTGGCGCGGGCACGGGCGTCCAGTCATCATTCATGCATTTAAAGAATACATATGCTCACTTTGGAAGTCTGTAATATCAACGCATATCATACTGCATGCCCATCAATACATATACAGTAAAACAAAGAGGGGTTTAGCGAATATTATTTTTAGGTTGTAGGGCATTTACAGCAGCTTTTGCGACAGCACGCGCATGCTTGTTTTACATTTGGCTGAATGCCCAATGACAAAGCAGCGCGAGCTACCGCTGAAGATCCTTATGCCATACGGAAAAGCCGATGGCTGCTCAGGCCTCTTGGACGATTGTTTTCTTTTCGTTTTAAAATCAGCGGAGAAACACTAGGGCCGCAAAGAATTGATATTCGCGAAGACATCGGTTATGATCTGGCAGAGGTGCGGCAAAACCGAAACGACATAGATTTCTTCGAGGGCCAAGACAACAAATTTAAGGGCAGAACCACGGTAATTACATCGAATTTGTGGATTCTAGACCTCCAAGTGCCAAATGTCGTGAAATCGCTCAACATTTTACAGTAATCTTCCAAGCATCTTGTCAGATTCTCCGAAGGGAATTGTTAACTAGATGCCACAGCGTTCGGTCCCCGAATTCGTGATGAGTATATTCATCCCAGCATGCTGACTTGATGGACAAACGATTACCTTTCACGAAACATATATATATATATATTCTGTTTGTGTTTAATATATTGGTAATATATTCTAAATGTAGTCAAATGAACTCCATATTCGTAGTCCACTGCATTTCCTTGTTATCCGACGGGTGTAACAAAGAACCTTCATGCCAAATTTAACTACAAGAATGCCGTCATTTGTTGCAGACTGTTTCTCACAACCTAGTCATCGTCAGCAATAAGCTAACTGTATGGTTGGAATGTGAATTGTCGTATTTGTGAACACCGGTTCATAAAATAGGCCATCCATTATTGGTTCTTTATCACGCTGTTGACGATTCTGTTGATTTAGATGAGTCGAAAGAGTGGAAGTTTTACGTTTAATGAATTTGGCGGTTGGCTAGCACTGGCGTGTCGTTGAGAATTGACGGATGAGAGCATTGTGGTAGGCTACATTGTCAGTGTGTGATGATGAGCGCAAATTTATGGCGGGCCGATTGAATTGAGGCCCTATTATATCTCGCCACCCAGCTTATGACGAGTGTGTCTTCCGTTTCTTGCCGCGACAAGGTCAGAGTCTTTCATAGTAGACTAGACATGTCGCCGACCACGTTGACTCATAAATGCAAATAAGATATTTTACTGGATGACGAGTTGTTTTTCTCAAATGTAAGCAATTTTTGACGTGGGATTTTAGTGATCGGGCGGCCTCGGCTACAACAGCCCTTTTAATCCTTTCCCAGAATGCATTGTGCCCGTCTCGGGTCTTGCAATGTTGTATTTCCTGTTTATCGATGCATTGCTTTGTCTGATCAATTTTGGTACTAAATGCATCCGATTTGTCAAATATTGTGTAATTTCAGCTATAGGTGAGTGGATTAATAAGAATAACGTGTGAGATTCGTATTAGGAAGAAAGCCCGCATGCAGTGAGTTTGTGCGTCGCATCATCCCGCCTATGAGGAAACTGCCGACGTTTACATCATACAGGAGGCTGCCTCATGAATTATTTTGACCCAGGAAATTGTTGCTTTGAGGTGTATTAATAGTCGATTACTTATTTATTGGTTTAAAAACATATTTTCGATCTACTGACGTTCCGGAGAATTCGTGCGAAGAATGCTTCATTTGAATGACGGTTTTAATGTAGGTCATGATGAATTTCGTCTGCACTCCTACGTCTGGCCGAACCGAATCGCGAGACGAAAATTGCGTTCATGAATGCTTGACTCGTGGAGTAGAAATTAATTCATTAGCTAAGTTAATTATGAGCCATTCATTTAAGTAAACACAGCAACATTTCCAATTGTGCGGAGGTGGGACTGAATTCAACCCGAAATATGGAGTGAAACGTTAAATGATCAGTGACTTTAAGTTAGTTTGAATTTATTTCTTAATTTGTTATTTTAGTGAGCACTTTTGTTGCATTGGTAACAATTTCTTCCAATGTTTGTCTTTTCTTTCCCAGAGTGTTGAGTATTTTGAACCAGTACCAAAGAAGACCCTCACAGACATATACATACACACACACGCAGAAGCCCAGGGGCTAGCACTTAGCCGGCCTGATGGAGGACGCAGAGACGGAGCTGACATCATCGGAGCCCGAAGCTCTGGGCGCGGACTTCATCACCGTGGAGCTGGACACCCAGCCCATTGAGTATGTGGTTAAGTGGGCAGAGGTCGGCTCAAAGTTCACCATCTCGTGTGTGAAGAAGGACTCGGAGGAGGGCTTTGTGCCCGGCGAGCTGAAGGCCGAGCCAGATGAGAGCTTCTTTGCCCACTACGAGTCGGTCTACCCAGAATGCATTGTGGAGGAGAGTGTGGAGGTGCCGCTGCCAGATGAGGAGGACGAACAGGAGGACGGTAGCAGCGACTCAGACGACGACACAGAGCCCGGCATCAGCCAGCTGGGCCTCAATGACCCAGACGATGAGGTGATGGCGCCGCCCCGGTGGAGCGGAGGAGGAGGAGGAGGAGGAAGGACCGGCACGCGGGCTCCAAAAGGCAGTGGTTCTCACGCCTGCCATGTGTGTGGCAAATGTTACAGCCACTCGTCCAGCTTGTCTCGCCACGTGCAGACGCATGGCAGGGGCGGAGCCAAAGCCATTGCTGCAGCGGCCGCGGCGGCTGCCGCCGCGCAAGCAGCCGCAGCCAATCAGCACAAGGACGAATATGGTAAGCCTGGCGAGGGCAAGAAGACACTGGTGTGCAACGTGTGCGGCGTGCACTGCAACGGCAAGCGCCTGTTGGCCATCCACAAGAAGAGTCACAAGGCCAAGAGGCTGCACACATGCAACCTGTGCGGCAAACACTTCAACCACAGCTCCAGCCTCTCACGCCACCGCCTCATCCACAAGGGCAAGGCCCGTCCTGGAGGAGTGGGCGGTGGGCCCAAGGGCTCCCGCGGGGCCCACCTGGCCCTCCCTGAGCTCAGCCTGGTGGCCCCCAGCATGGGCAAGCCCAAGAAGAGGCGCGGGGGCCGCGGAAGAGGTGGTGGCGGGGGCAGCAGTGGGGGCGTGGAGGTGACTATCGGTGGCGAGAGGCAGTATCAGTGCACGCAGTGCGACAAGGTCTTCAGAAACTCCACACAGCTCTCCAAACACCAGGTGGCCCACGTGAGGCAGCTGCTCAACTCCTACACGCAGGACAGCAAGGACCCGCTGGCCAAGTCGTCCGACCTCAAGATCCGCCTGAAGCTGTGCTCGAGGGACAAGCCCAACTACTACACCCTCTGCAAGAAGAACAAGCGCTCCAAGGCGGCTGCCCGCGCTCGACTGGCAGCGGCCACTGCCGCAGCAGCCGCGCAGGCCCAGGTGCAGCCCCGGAGCCCTGACCCTGACCGCCCGTACGAGTGCCTCCATTGCGACAAACGCTTCAGAAGCACGGCCAGCCTGGCGAGGCATGAGAACAGCCACGCAGGAGAGAAGCAGTACACGTGCGGCATCTGCCGCAAGAGCTTCGTGCGTCTGTCCAACCTGAAGCAGCACCAGCAGACGCACGCCACCGGAAAGCTCTACTCCTGCCTGCACTGTGGCAAGACTTTCGTCCACTCCTCCAGCTTCTCCCGGCATAAGAAGGTGCACTCGGCCGACCGGATCGCCGCGCAGGCTGGCAAACAGCGGCAGAGGAGCCGCCCCGTCATCGACGAAACTGCACCCCTGGAATCTGACTGTGAGTGAGCGGCTAACCCCCCCCCCCCCCCCAAAAGGTGCCCCAAAATGCCCCAGTACCCCTACCACCCTCCTCTTCTGCTCTCCACCTCCTTCTCTTCTGCAGCCAAGTGTGTGTGGGTCGGACTTTTGCAACACTGCTGACAGTTGAGAAGAGAAAGGAAAAAAAAAACAAACAAAAAATCCTAGAATTGGTTATTTTTCAGTTTTTTCCCCTTCACATTGACCTGATTTGTTTGCTTGTTTATTTTATTTTATCTTTCTTTTGTTTTTGTTTTGGGACTTGAGTTGGCGTTTTGTGTTTTTCATTGTATTTTAGGTTGCGTCTGTGTGCGCGCCTCCTTAAACATGTGTCTGAACCCTACTCTTCTCCCCCATCCCGCCATTTTAAACTTAAATCTTGCATAGCTTAGTGTGTTTGTGTGTGTGTGCGCATGTGTGTGTATGTGTGAGTGTGTGTCTGTGTGAGTGAGAGTTGGCCAGATAGCCATCATTGCAATTGAAAATAGATTTCTTTTTTGCAGACATTCCCTTTGTTACTCGGATCACTCTGGATGGTTAATTTATGTTAATTTAAGGATTGAATTTGAATTGCTCTGGTGTGCAGAGGGCTTGCTGTTCCTGATGATTATATTTACCCTAAAATTACCACCAGAATGTTAAAAAGGCAAAAAAAGTAAATAGACAAAAAAAAATTTAGAGGGTGTAATGACTGCGTTTATTTATTTTTGATATGTATCTGAACGCTGCCCCTCACCCAATGAAGAACTCTTAGCATTCAGCCTTCAGGTTGCCAGTGGTTACGAGCAGCCTCTGAGGTGGGACGCGTTTGGGGTCAGGGCCCAGAGGTTCAGGGTCCGTATCGCGGTCCATTCTGGTCCAGTTTGCCAGTGACTAGAAACGCCCCTCCCTGAAACCCCCTTGTTTGTTTCTAGTGTGTGTAGCTTTCAGGCCTTGCAACGTTCTTTGTGCTGGCCGCCCCCTTGACTGAGACCCGCTGCCCATCCCAAAGTCAAAGCATTGAGTTCTGGAGGATGTTTTTTGAATCATTTTTGCTGTTTCTTTTTTTTCTGTCTTTGTCTGACTCTGCATCTCATCTATACAGTTTTTAAGCTAAAACACAAAGGTCCCCCCCCCCCCCCTCAGGACTTAAGGTCCCTGAGCTCCGAGTATCTGTTTCTGTCGGTTCTTTTTGAGTGTGAGCTTGCGGTTCCAGTTTCCGGTTCCGTCTTCAGTGCTTGGTTGGTTTGCCTAATCAATCGGCTCCTCCTCGGCCAGAGCGAGAGGCTGTACAGTGGAATAAAATGGACTCTTGAGAACCTTTCCCTCCTCTCCTCCTCATTTCCACAGGCGTTTGGTGTGAGTCTTCACCAACCGACTCAATGCCAGTCGCTCTTGGACGCACGGTGGCTCCCCACATCTACTTGCGAAAGAGAATAAAACTTTATTTTCTGGCAGTTATGTCCAAATATGAAATCCATTGTACCTGCACCAGGACTATACAGGACTCTGAATTTAATACTCTGCATATAGAGAAAATGTGATCATATATAAATATATATATATATTTGTGTGTGCATGATGACTTATACCATGAGAATATACGTGAGAAGACTACATTAGTTTTTTCCCCCCCATTGGTTGTGTGTTGCAGAGAAGATGGATGTGTTGAGGCGGGCCGTAAGGTGCGTGTTGCCCGTTGCCTGTACTCAGAGCGGCGACATCGAGGAGAGCGTGAGGGATTTCAGATTTTCACAGGTGTTGCACTATTGTATTTATCGATGACAAAACGAACAAGCACTACATAGTTATGAATTGGAACGTGTGATCTGTGTGTACGTGGCACAAGGACAGTGAAGACGGGGGAGGAGATAAACACACAGACAAAAACTTTTAATCAGGCAGACTTTTAGCCTGCCCCCATTCAGCCCAGACCCTCCCCACTCCTTTTACCCTGCCACCCAGGAAAAAAAAAAACACCTATGGGGTTCTCAAGTGCTCTCATCAGCTCTTGTGTGTGAGTGTGTGTGTGTGTGTGACCAAAGCTTCCTGGAGCCACCGGCTGTATGTATGCGCAAGAAGGACGGTAACATCTTTCTGGGTTCTGCCATGTCCTGTTCCTGTATCTGCAGAAAGTGTTTTTCTACTAGTCTAGTCCATGTGTTGGTTCCGCTCGTTCTCCCGGGTTCTTCTGTTGTGGTTCTAAAGCCCTCTCTACAGTGTTGCTCCTCCCATGGTTCTGTTCGGACACAGTGGCTCCTCTGCTGGCGGCGCTGTTATCCCCCCATACACCCCACCTCCCTCACCTGGATGAAACCGCGACACCCCACCCCCACCCCCACCCAAATCCCCAGAGAGGTGCACGATTTTGTATTGTGTTTTTCCATTAGAGTAAAATTGAGTTCTGTCATGCATTTTTGTAATAAACCATTGGTTGAAGAAGGATGTGATGTGTGTGTGAGTGTGTTTAAGTAAAATTGTTAGCTAGGTTTGGTTTTATGGGTGATGAAAAGTTTTAACTCTCTTTAAGTTTTAACTGTGTGTGTGTGTGTGTGCCCTGTGATGAGTCTCCTAGTTCAGTCAATAATCTGTATTTGCAGACAGGCAAATTGCCTCTGTCACGCCCAAGGCAGTCAGAGCTTCATTCTACATTCTAAGCTTCATTCTACACTTCTTCCTTTGCTAAGTCTGGCTGCAGCCAGTGTCAACCTGAAGGTCTCCTTTCTAAAGTAGGACCGTCTGAAAACAGGCCTCTGTGGATGTGCAAGGGCAATTCCCTGGAAAATGGGCAGTTTTCTTACGTACATAACGGCAAGAAAATGCCATGTTATTGTATAATGTGAAACTTCATTACATGAAACTTGAGCATTTGCTATTCTTGGCTGTAGAACTTGTGTGAAGAAATTGCACAAAACATTTCACATAATCATTCATATCATATGCAAAGACTGCATATTGGACGAGCCAACTTGGCCATTCTCTGTGGAGTTACCCATACATGTCTATGCTTGTTGTGCTCAGCATGTCAGGGAGTCGCTGAACCGATTCTGAACTGATATGTCTGAGGCCTGGTCTCTCACCGACTTGCAGACGTGCAAGGGACTGTGGGATTGGTGTGGCGGTGAGTCTGTGAACGCTCAGACTCCTACAGTCTCTCGTTCAGTTGTGTGCATAGTTCAGCTGTGTGTGTGTGTGTGTGTGTTATTCAGGGGCCACTTACATACATTAACATTCATACATTTAGCAGAATCTACCAGAGCCTCCACCAGAGCACTGTATGGCTAAGTGCCTTACTCAAGGGCATAACAGTGGTAGCTGATATTCAAGTCCACAGTTCTCAGGCCACTAGCATGCTAGCCAGGTTCCCCTGTTAACAGCTATGCTACTTCTACCCCAGTTACCCCACCTTCAAGAAACTCTTGAAGACCCAGCTCTTCCAAGAATATCTCCTGGCTTAAATTTTGAGGATGCACTTAACATCTTATACTCAATTTCTCTTTTATACTGCACTTTTTATTACACTATTGCACTTTCAACTTAAAATAGTGCAGTTTTTTATGTTAGCAATATGCACTTTTTGTTAGTTACTTTCATTGTGTTGTAGCTTGAATGTTATCCTCTTTTGTCGCTTTGGATAAAAGCGTCTGCTAAATGCCTAAATGTAAATGTAAGTGGTAGTTAAGGGGCACACAGGTTTTACCTTGACCTAAGGACCCAGCTGGCTTTAGGACCCTGCAGACCCCTGAGGAGCGACGCACTGTGTGAGGAGGCACCATCTCTCTGCTTCACCACCACCAACTCATCACACTCAATAATCTTTAGCCTGCCTTTCATTTTTAAACTATACTTCATGCTAGCAGTTCATCCACGGACAGAAATGAGCTTGTGTTTAAAATAGTTTATTGTGAGTCTGGTTAAAAGGTGATGATAACATGATCAGTTGGTAAGGTCCTTCAGAGGTGCAGAGGTAGAAGGGCTTGAGAGGAAGGCTGGTGGTAAATTGCCTTGAGGTCGTATCTATATGGTCTTTTACTGTCTGGTCATGTTATCCATGAACTTTGCTCACTAGTAGCACAGAGTGAGCCCTCTGCTGGTCAAGTACAGGTACTGGCTGTCCACATTGCAAAAGCAAGATGGCAGATCTTTTCCCCAACTTCAAATTCACTTCCATGCAGCGGTTTTGTACACACAGTCTTTTCTGTTGTTATGTGTATGTGATGATATGAACATTTATTGTAATACAAACATTTCGTTTCTAGCCTATAGAAACAACTCCACTCAGTTTTTGTGTGAAATTGGTAGTAATATGCAGGTCTTCTGTAGGCCATCGAACACACAAGACACATTCCATTATACTGATCTAAAATACTGTAACTTGAATGGCCATCTCTTCATACAAGAACACAAAGGGTGGTGTGGTTGGTGCTGAACTTCACAGGAGATGTAAAAACCAAGAATCATTTCCACTGTGAGGACGGGTTAGGGAGCTTCCAAATCTGATCCAGGACACCACAGCTGTGGTTCTCTGTGCAATGACACATTGGACCAGGTGTCTGTGTGGGGTAAGAAAGTTGGCCTTTGGCTTAGGCTGAGACAAAATGAGAAACCTAAACTAAAACCAGGTGAAGGTGGAAATAGATATGGGTGTACTCTTGCACCACAGGAGAGTTTCCAGCCTACACTAGACATGCAGCCTAATGAACAGATGAACTGTGTGAAGTTAAAATGTTGAGAGGAGTTCTGATTAAAGAAATATTGACCATTTTCCAAGACAAAAGCCACACTATTACTTTTTTAAAAAGAGAAAGTCATTTGCAGGCATTGGGTGGTTAGATGTTTTTAGTGGAGAAAGAATGAAATATTACTATTACTAAAAGTATAAGCTGTCTATGGAAAAAGCCACAAAACCTCACGGTTCCCTTTCAAACGAGCAGCTGCTTCCTTCCTGGTGCACACAGCTGAGCCCTTGCACTTCCCAGACCACGTCTTCACACACACACTAAACCTGCTTTTGACTTCACACTTGCTGTATCAACACAGCTTAAAGGTGCTTTAAAGGAGGAATCCGGTGCTATTCAATCAGTACCCTTGTTGAGGTCATGGGGTGCAATAAAATTCAATACAACATAAAATATTGAATTGGCAGCTAACACTACTGAACTGAATGGGGCACAGAAACTCACTTTGAGTTTCATTTTCTCACGCCCCATTCAGTTAATATTAGCTTGTGTCCTATCCTGTCTATGTTGGATCTCATTTTTTCATTCTTTTTCCTACAGACAGCACTCTGTGACCTGTAACAACAGGGCTATGGATAGCATCACACCAGATGTCTCCAGATGTTGTTTGGACTTGCATTGTTAATTAGTTTTTTTCTAAATCGTCAAGTCTGTGTGACTGATAAGGAGATATTTGAAAAAGGAAAGCTTCACCTTCACTTCAGCTTCACTTCACCTCACTTCACTTCACTTCAACAATAAGAAGAGCTCTCTGGTGTGTCGGTAGCACCCACAAACACACTTAAACATTGCATCATTTTATAACAGCAGAAAAGAGCCTTCAGCTGTAGAAAATACTGCACAAATTCACTGAAGTAAGGACATCACTGAATCACAGAACCATACATATGGGTGGCTACACAGTCACTTTGATGCTGTCATGAACCTTTCAAAGTTCTGCATTTGTGTCTGTGTACCATAGCACCAGCACACAACACCAGACACTGGTTAGTGTGGCACTAATCTACCCACTGACTGTACAATACAATACAATGTTTCAAAAATTCATTTAGCCTTGTCTTGCATTCATTTTGTAAACGTTGCTGCTGGACACAGTATTTCAACAACATCTGAGGTATTATGAGATTTCTGCCAGCCCATTGATCTTCTGTTAACATACAAACTTCTCATGTCTACAAAGCACTACCTGCTGACAAAACACAGATTTCAAGACACACAACCCACACACAGACACACACACACACTGATGTGATGCACTGACACCCGTCTGTCTCTCTTGCTAGTGAAGAAGATGGTTCTGTGTTTGTGTGTGTGTGTGTGTTTGTGTGTGTGTGTGTGAAATTTTGGGCCCTATGACAGAAAATAATTTTGGGCCTCCCAAACACTGATTATAATATTCAAATGTTCTCTAGGGCCCCCTATCAGTGCCAGGCCCTTGGAGTCATCCTAAATTTCCCCCCCTGGCAGCGCCCCTGTGTGTGTGTGTGTGTGTGTGTGCGTGCGTGTGCGTCAGGACACTAAAACACTACTCTCTATTCCCTATTGTTTACATGCTATGGTGGTAAAGCAGCTCCTGGTGTGTTCCAGGACTATGGAAGGGACAAGTGTTATTTAGGCTAAAGACAGTTCAAGTCAAAATTATTAGCCGCCATTACAAAATTGCACAAACCTAACCAAGCCAAAACAAAAAATGCTTAAACTAGTCTTGCAGTTGCAATGCAGAGACTGTCCAGTAGATGGCACTAACAACCTACAGGGTGCCTTCTTCCCTCCGTGTCGAGTGGCCCCATGCTCTGCTGTCGGAATGAGGTCATGCGTGGATGATCTCATAAAGTTAGCGGGTTACTCACAGGATTCAGGCTCGTCTCACAGGGAGGATAATTGATTACTCACCCCCAATATCTATATTACTGCCAATATTCCAGTCTAACCCCCACCTACCCCCGAACAGCCTGGCGCGGAAATTAAATTCTATTTTGGGACAGTGTGCTATCAAACAGCAATTATGCTATCAGATGGGGGGAGTCGATAATGTGCGGAGAGTTGTGTGTTGAAAGCGTAAAGTTTGAAGCTCTTCTAGGCTAATAAGCTGAGCTAAGCTAACTGGTATCCTCATCTGAGGCAGCACCAGGGCAAGAGCTCAGCACTGGGGATCAGGCTATCTCTGACACACACACACACAAAGGCTATCTCTGATACACACACACAAACACACACGCACACACACAAAGGCTATCTCTGATCTGTGGTATGACGGCAATGCATAGCTGGACAGCTCAACACACACACGAATACGTACATGCACGCATACACTCATGTACACACACACATTTGCACTCATGCACACACACACACACTCATGCACACACACTTGCTGCTGGGGAAGAGTGGACTCAAATGGCACCAGGCTTTTGGCTGCCACCCCAGCGCACACACACACACACACACACACACACAGCTTGCTTGCTTTAAGAGTGCCATAACTGGATTTGGGAAATTCCTATCATTCTCTGTGTTTGTGTTGTTCTGTGGGTGTGTGTGAGTGTCTATTTGTGAGTTTGTGTGTGTGTGTGTGTGTTGGTCTGCCTGTGTGTGTCATCTTATCAGCCAGCTGCTTCTGTAACCCATAAACATCCAATCAGCCTTGAAACAGGCAGTGTCTCCATACGCCCCTAGGGGGCGACATGCTCACAATTAGCACCAGCTCATTCCCTCATATCCCTCCCCTCCCCACCTCTCCTCTCTCTTTCTCTCTCCCCTCCTCTCCCCGGCTTTCTCCCCTCCTCTCCTCTCTCTCTCTCTCTCTCTCTCTCCACCTCTCCTCTCTATGTCCTCTCTCTCCTCTCTCTCCTTTCTCTCTCATCTCTTTTCCTTTCTCTTTCTCCTCTTCTCTCTCTCCTTTCTTTTCCTTTCCTCTACTCTTTCTCTCTCTTTCTCCTCTCCTCTCCACTCTTTCTCCTTTCCTCCCTTTCTCCTCTCTCTCTCTCCCTCTCTCTCTCTTTCTCCTCTTCTCTCCTCAGTTCAGCTCAGCTCTGCCCACACACACAACATGGAGGGCGGGAGACAGAAAAGAGAGAAGTGTCAGGCAACACAACAGGGATAGGATAAAGAGACAAAGATGGAGAGAGAAAGAGAGAGAGACAGAGATGGAGAGAGAAGGAGAGAGAGAGACAGAGATGGAGAGAGAAAGAGGGAGAGAGACAGTTACAGAGTTACAGTTTACAGTCATGCCAATAAACTCCTTGAATTGAGTGAGGCTGGGACAGAAAGTGAGGCTGAGAGTGAGAGAGAGGGAAACAGAGGGAAAGAAAAAATGTGTGTGTGTGTGTGTGTGTGTTTGTGTGTGTGTAGGCCAAGGACAGAAAGAGTGAGATTCATGGCATAGACAGAGAGCTTATGTAGAACAAGCCACAGAGCATGGGTATTAGCTCTTTTTCTGTCTCTCTCTCTAACTCCCTCTCTTTCTCTCTCCTTTTCCCCCCTTGCTCCCTTCCTCTCCTCCTCTCTCTCTCTCTCTCTCTCTGTTAGTATTCTCGGCTGCAGCTGGCTGTTCTAGGCCTGTCAGGCGGAGGCTATATAGTTTGCCATTGTTGCCTGGCGCTTGTGTTGTCAGACTTCCTGGCAACGGCAGGCGAAATCGCCCCGGCGACTGTGTGCGCCTAGAGACAGACCCCTCTGTTCCTCTCGGCTCCCCAACAAAAAGGCCTTTCAGCCCAAGGGAGAGAGAGAGGGAATGAGAGAGAGAGAGAAGGATGGAGGGAGAGAATTAGGGTGGGAGGGAAGGAGAGAGGGAGAGAGGGAGGGTTGGCCCGTAAGCGCCTCCTCCGAGAGCCAGCAGCGCTCCAGGCCCAAGCCGAGGGCCCCCGTCAGCACCCCGAAGAACACCCCACACTGTGGGAACCGCCGGTACAGCTGATGTCACTGCCAATGTGTGTGTGTGTGTGTTTGTGTGTTTCAACTTGACTTGCCTGGGCTGCTTTAATAGTTTATTTTTTTGGTTTTCAGGATGCCAACAACACCCCCCCCAACTACATATACACATACACACACACACACACACAGAGTATTCCCTTACGTACACACATGCATACACACACACACAGTTGAAATGGACCAAACAAACCCAGGAAAGGGGAGGGGCTGTGGGAAAGCAGGGTCTCCGTGGAAACTCTACAATGGTGTGTGA